>OU343220.1:74469316-74555500 GCA_910596185.1 Chrysanthemum makinoi
CACACAAATCTATGTGAAGAGTATGAAGAACTTCCATAACTGAGTTTGCAGGTTTGGGTTCATGGGCATATTTCTTGCTTTTTCCCAATTGGCATGCGGAACAAAAATGATCTTTTTCATACTTTAATATGGGTAAACCTCTTACGAGATCCTTTCTAGACAAATCATTTATGGTTCCGAAGTTCAAATGGTTGAGACGACGATGCCATAACCATGACTTTGTTTTAGAGGCTTTAGATAACAAGCAGATTGGAGAAGACTTCATTATATCTTCGATGGAGATGGTGTACAGGTTTGTTCCACGTTTTCCTCTTAAAAGTTCCACACCATCAAGTTCTCTAACGAAACAAGTATGTTTTCAAAAGGCCACTTCTAGATCAGAATCACGAAATTAACTGATAGAGAACAAATTATGACCAAGACCTTCAACATAATATACCCGTGAAATTACACTATCAGCTACCACATAATCTCCATAATCCATAATTGCCCCAAAATGGTCATTCCCGAATCTAACAGTCCAGATAAATTTACTCACGAGGTTTATGAGCCGTGAGCGATCTCTAGTCATATGCTTGGAACAGCCTGAGTCCAGGTACCACAGAACGATTTAAACGACCTGCAGTTGAACAAAGACAAGAATAGATGACTGGACAATTGGGATCCCCTTACAAGAATGGGTTCCACTTGGTTAGTAAATGTGATTGGAGCACCCACATCAGAAGCAGCAACAATGATATTATTTAAGGTAGATGTCGGGCTAGTAGAAAAAGTATATCTATTCAAAGTATGTTCACTTCTTAAAGGTATAGTTCTACTAGTAGGCATCCATTTCCTAATGGGCATTGAGCTAGATAATTTAGGGCACAACTCATTAAGATTGAATTTATGGCCAATAGGTATCCAATGATAACCAACATTACTAAATTTTCTTCCTGTTAGTCTCCAATGTTTTCTACCCCTCTTCCACCTTGGTCTTCCTCCTTATACTATCTTTCTAGTGTTAACATTTTTTACCGGATATTTGACAGAATGGCTCACATCATTCACAACACATTCATGATTAATACCAGAAATCAAACATTCATTACATGTTTTGCAAGAAGTAGCAGAATTTGAATTAATTACTGTATCGCTTATAGCTAATACTAGAATCAAAACGATCGTTTTATTCAAAGATAAACTTATTGTTCCTAAGGTGGTCTTCTACTTTCTTCCATTGATCACTCTTAGCTTGCGAGGTCCTATCTTGCTTTGTATTGCCTGTGAGGTTTGACCCGCTTGCCTTAGTGTCACTGATTACTACTGTAGAGGGAATGATGGGAACATTAGTTGGTTTTACTAATTTTTGCATTCCTGATCAAGAAGTGCTGGGATCTGAAGTACTTGCAGGCACAACAAAGTTCACATGCTTGACTTTTAGCACATAACATGGCATATCATGGGTTGCATGCTTAACACTAGGCATAGAGCAAGGTATAACGACTTTATCTTTCTTACAAAAAGATTTAGGGCATGTTGCTCTTAAACATTCTAAAAGTCCCTGAGATCGTTTGGCATATAAGCATGCATACCTAACTTCACTATCAAGTGGTTTATTTATGCTATCCTCTTCAACAATCTTACGGAGACATTCTAGACTATCCTTAAGGTACAAAAAAATTCTTGAAACACAAGTTCGTTATTTCTAAGGTGAGGAGGAATATATTTTACAGTCACAACATACTTAGAATCCAAGAAATGCCTTTGATGCAACATTCTCATTTCAGACAAGTGGCATTTTCCCTTTTACCTGACTCTTCAGATTCTCAATTTCCTTTTGTAAAGAAGTTATTTTTTCATTGTTCTTGTCACGAGTGACTTTCATTGAATCATATAACTCTTTAAAGTGTTGTTTAACCTTTTCATTTTCTTCTAGAAAAATCTCATTTCCTTGTTGTAATACATTAATGATGTTTTGAAGATGAAAGTTTTGAGAATACTGAGAATCTGAAGGAGGAGGCATTTGGTAGCCGTTCACATTGTTCTTTTCACCCTTTAATTGTGAAATTTGGGTTTTCAACCTTCTGATCGTGTTACAGTGAGCTCGAATATGTTTGTCACGTTTGTTTATTTCAAAAACTGCATCAAACTCAGGAGCATCCGAGGATGTCTTGACATTTGAGGTTTTAACATTTTCTTTGAGATGTTGATATTTTAATTGCAAAGCAAAATGTTCAACTTCCAGCTTAGAAAAATGTTTTACCAAGTTGTCATGATCATCATGTTCTATTTTCTCATTCAGTTTTGTGTTTTTGTTTTCAAGCTCAGTGACACGATCATGGGAAACTTTCAAAGCAACAGATAATTCATGAAATTGAGAGGCAGTAATAGAATACTTAGTAACAGTATAAAACACTTCTTGAGCAACACAACTAGAAATCAAGTTCTCATTTAAGATATTTAGATTCTTCCTTTCAATTTCATTACATTTGAGTTCACGTTCATAATCATTGACCTCAATTATCATTTCATCAAATTCCTTTTCCATTTCTTTAATCTCTGAATCTATCACTTTTTGAAGACTTTCAAATTGAATTTTTAATTATTTAAAGAAAAGCATGACCTCAGTTAAATAGCATTCTTTAGTTTGCTCAAAACCCTTTTCTCCTTCAGTTATCCCTATAGGTGTGATTCTCTTCTTACATGTCTTCTCAAAATCAACAAATGGTTGGTAAACAACATATAGGCTGATTAAGGTCTTGCTCTTAGTGGGAAGAGTTCTAGGTACTAAATGCATTGGTGTATTCGGAGGATACACAATAGCTGGAGGCACTTTCTTTAGGGGAGTGTTTGTTTCAACAAGTTCATTAGCTTTTTGCTTATCCATGTCTTTTTTCCAAAAAACTTGTTCTGGGGTTAATTGAGTTTGAGGCTTAAACTTGTTCAAGGAAATCCAATTTTCTTTAGTGTAATCATGGGGATTAATCGTTATATTTTGCCTTTTACACTAAGGATCTTTTAGCTTCTTTTCCATTTTCTCCCTAGAGGCATCTTCTAATTTTCTATCCTCTTCAGTGCTTCCAATACATGATGGTGTTTTCCTAGGCTTGAGGATCTCATTACCATCATATACTACCTTATGATAAGCTTTAGCCTTTTACGAACTCGGGATTTCTCCTCTACAAGAGGAATACTATGCTTATCGCTTATGACTCTGTGCTTAGTGATCATGTGAGTAGTCTGGATGGTGTTCCCTTGTACGCATGCTTTTGTTTTCAAGTTTGTTTTTCAAAGTTTTTAGATTGGAAAAGTCGTTCAAAAGTTTTGATTCCTTAGCATTAAATTCCTGTTTAAGCACTTTAACATTTTTTTGAAGTTCTTGCTTTTGCTTAACAGTTTTATTAAGCTTTTCTTGTAAGGAGTTTAACTCTTGTTTAACATTTCTTCTCTAAAATTACTTTTTCTAATGACGTACGTATTTGGTTATCCATCTCCCCGCCACGGGTGGTTAATTCAAACTTAGCACGTTGTTCATAAATGGCAACTTTTCCTATATAGGCATTAAGTTAAGAGGTTATGGAATCATCAGGGGCACATGCAGTGTATTCATCAAAAACATAGTCATCATTGATCATGAAGATGCATTACTTGGTGCATATTCACTTCCATCTTGCTTCACATATTGATCATATGGGACAACATTTCTATTACCCATATTTTCAATATCTGATTTGATAATTTTAGTTGATTGTACTTTGTCATGCATCTTTTGCACATCAACCTCATCGTATAATTTTAATACCTCTGAGATGATAGATTCCTTGGAAGAATTGGCCTGTTTTGGTGAAGAAGCCCTTGGAGTGACAATTGGTGAGATGCTAGCCATGAAGATGGTCTGGGCAGTTGGTTCATCATCAACATCTGAGTCAAATGCATCACAGTCTGCTACTTGAAATGCATTGAGATTGTTCTCACCATACACCTCGACTGGCTGTTCATCCACATCAAGATTTCTTCCAAAGAAGAAATAGCAATTCTTCCTCAGTCAACACGCTCCAATGTCTTGAGCTTGCACCCGCAGAAGATCTTGTCCCTGAAGTACTCTGCATTTTGTGGGCTTTTTGGAAGAGTGCAATACCTTGCGATGTAACCTTCTTCACCATAGTTTTAACACTTGATAGCCTTTACTTGACCCTGAGCCATGTTCCTTCCACGATTTTGATTACCCACATATCCTCCACCTATACCAGCATATCCGTAACCCCTTCCTACCATTCCTTGTTCATTCTGTCTTCCTTGCACATTTTGCACAACTATCTTTCCTTCTTTGACAGTTGCATGATTGTGGAGATTGGAGGCTGTTCTGATGTGATTGTTGGTGTGTGGAGTGAGGTTCAAGTTTTGTTTAACCATTAGAGACAATTGATTGACAAGGTGTTCCATAAATGTGTCTAAATCTGGATGCTTATACCCTAGATCTGGAATGATTTTTTGATTACGATTTCGAATTGGTATGACTTATGATGCTTTGGTGGTAATTCCTACATTTGTGTAGAATGTAGTTGAACCATTTGATGAGCTTGCATCTCCTGAACTGGTCTTGAACTTTTCCAAAATCATTCGTTCAAACACAGCATGTTTCTCATTTTGGAGCAAATATGCATATAGTTGTTCATAGTTGGTGTTCCTCAAACTTTGCTGCTTGATCAGTGCAGGACAAATTTGTGCCATTCAGGATTCATGTTATTCGCAAACTTTGAATTGAGCTGAATATTTGGCATTGTCATTTTGATATTCCTCATATCATTCACAAGTTTGTGGAATCTTACATGATATTCAGTGACACTTTCCCTAGATTCATCTTAAAGTTCTCAAAGTCATCATACGCTCGAGACTCGCTCTCTTTAGTCAATTCAGAACCGAGAGAGAAGCATCTTAACATTGTCCCATACCGCCTTGGCTCGGTGTTGTGATTGATCGCCTTTGTAAATGTCCTTAGGTAAACCATGGAGTATGAAGTTTGAAGCCCCTCATCAGCATCGTATTCTTCTTCTCCTTATCGTAAGTTCATCATATGTCTTTGGTCTATCTAATCTTAATATCATGAACCATCGCAGCAGCTTCAAGAATGTCTCTGGTAGTCTCAACTTAATAAGGTCCTTCATCAATTGACTTAAGTATGTTAACCCCATTTTCTTTTCCTAAGCAATACAGTCCGATTTTTGAGCCCAAGAGTCATAGTCGGTTCTGTCCAGAATGGGTGGACGAGTGTCGATCCTGCAGCCTTGTACGCCATCAGAACGGAAGAAATGATTGTAGACATGATTATAGATTCTACGGGATTTCACAACTCTTTGATTAAACCGGGAAATAGAATCTTTCACGGGATTTTACTAAATCAAGAGAAAACCGTAGATCGTAGCAAGAAGAAACAATAAGTCTCAAAAGACAAATCGCACACTTGACAAGTCACTCTATAGACAAATCTCTTAAACAGACAAATTGCTAAACAGACAAATTGCTAGACAGACAAATCGCTAAATAGACAAATTGCTAGACAGAAAAATCGCTAGAAAGACAAGTCGCTAAAGTCACAAATCGCTAGACAGACAAATCGCTAGTCAACAAATCGCTAGACAGAGAAGTACAACCACTACTTCGTCCTTTTTGTCGTTTTGTCTCAATAGACAAGTTGCTTAGTGCACAAATCACTTCACAAAAAACAAACAAATCGCTTCAACATTGGGACAAATCGCTTAGAAGAAAAATGGTACGAGACACAAATCGCTTCCATGAAACTTTATAAAACACCACTTTTCAATCCAAAAACAACCCAACCATGCTGATTCAAGCCTTCCAAATCAAAACCAAAACACTTATAATGATGCTAAACACAAAAGTACAATCAAGATCCAAGCTTTAACACTAGAAATGATCCAAATGATGCTAACAACTCTAAGCTCATTAAAACCCAAAAACCTTATGAAAACCACTAGAAATCCAAGAACATAAAAAATGAATGATCAAACCATGGCTCTTGATATCATTTGTGATATATTGGATTTCATAAACACATCAAATCATAACATAAAGGGGCGTATAGTTGTAGGTTTTAGAGAGAGAAAGTGGAAGAATTTAGGGAACTTAGTGAGACAAAGAAAAAATGATATTATGAAGCTCCAACCCTCTACCTTGGGAGGTAGAGGGTATTTATAGTTTCTTACAAGACACCTCCTACTGTGAATCAGGCATACAGTTGGTAAAGACACGTCCGTCCTCCACGATGTTACTTATCAAACTACTTATTAACATAACATGACTACGACTACGAGATTTCTAACGAATACATATAATTGAGGTGACTAACTCTTTAACTACCGGATTTTCTAAATCCTAACAAATAAAAATGAGACAAACCTATCGAGCGAGGAAACAAGGAGAATCAAATGAAAGGCACCTAAAAACTGTAAGTGAGATCAATAATTAGATGAATGAACAAGTATTTGATAATATATTAGTGAGATGAACTTATATTTCAAGTTATACCTAGATTGGAGTCACTTAAGATCAAATCGCAGCGAAAAAGTATTTAGAGAGAAAAATGAGTGCGTGTTGAGGGTTGGATGTTTTTGAAAAAGTTTATTTGGAAAAGACGCAATCATATTTAAACCCTCAAACATAATTTTCATAAATTGACATAAATGGTCCTTCTGTTTGTCAAACCGCATTATTATTCTATTCATTAGACAAATCGCATAAATGACCTTATCTTTGACAAATCTCACTCTCAATTTCACGTAAATATCGTATTTTGATAATTTTGGCCCTTCATATTGACAAATCTCACACTTAGCCTCAAGTATTATCATGCATAATCCAATTAGACCTTATACTTTCTTAAAGGTGTAATTTATCATGATATTTTTCAGTTTGAACCTTGCAACCCATTACATGAACATTTAAAGATACAAAACTACACGGGAAAACAAGTCAGGATGACCATAATTACATGAATATCTAGGACATAATTATCAGATAGCAATCAATATCCTAATTATAACACATAATCAGCTCATGAGACCATATTAGACAAAATGCAAGATAGATACCCCATCATGTATGAAAGCCGAGAAAGATTTAAATAAGATGAAGCAGCTTGACAGATAATCATAAATTTTGAAAATTAACTCTCCCCCTCAATCAATGACTTGATTTTGAATAAGCATGAGTAGTCATTGATTGATTTTAAAAAATTTATGCACCCATGATTCCCATTTATTAAGATCTTAGTACAGATAAATCATTAAGAAAAACATTTGTCTAGGCATGTTTTGAGAAACAAATATGAACTCCTGTTTGAGCTTCATCTAAAGACCTGTGTCAATATTGAATGACATTTCTAGGACTGTAGATGTTATCGATACCAGTAGACATGCCTTTGAAACTATTTTTTGGTATTTTATGATTTTTCAAATTTTTATGGGTTTTGGTTGGGTTTTTAATTTTCTATTTTGTTTTTGGAAGAAAATATTCACAAGGAATAATATATTTAAAACGTGGAACAACTGTATAGAGTATACCAGAAATGGAAATACTCTCAAATGAGGTGTGTTAAGGAATGAGTCATGAGCTGAAGTGATCAGGAATCATAGTACATGCTTATCAAATATGATATTCTGGAGTTCCAGAACCATGATGCTTATGTTCCTTTGGAACCCAGACCATGAGTCTCTTCTTGATTGAGCAGGGTACCTGCAAAAGAATGAGGAATACCTGCACTAACAACACAAGTAGGTATGCATTTAAGTGGGTTATCTGCAAAAGTATCCAGTCTTTTGGGAATTTCACAATCAACCTTAGTGTTGCTATTGGTGGTTAGTATGCTGGTAGAAATCCATGTGAGTCCAACATTCTTAAACATTCTACTAGTTGGTATGCATTTAAGGCAAGATCTAGGAGTGTTTTATTTCTTAGGCACTGTGGAAGATGTAACCTTATTTCGATTCCTAGTTTTTGAAGCTTTGTTACTAAGTCTTTTCTTAGGAGAGGGGTTAGCATTCTGAGATTTCTTTAATGCACTAGAGGATCCTCTTACATTCCTAGTCTTAGAAGATTGAGCTTTAGCCTGAGCATTATCTTTCATTTTATTGGGGTTAGCTTGTTAAGTGACAGGTTTTAACAAAACTTTGTTCTCATCAACTTGGGAGGCAAGCCTTGCTTTTAAAGGTTTTGTTCTTTCTGCTATAAACATAGTAGGCTATCTAACAACAGACCGATTTCTAAAGGGATAAGAAACTGGCTTCCCCAAGGTTGATGGTTTCGTAAACTTAGTGTTCACACTTTTCCCTACAGTTTTTCTAAGCTCATTCTTTAAGGCAGCTATCGTGAAACTCTTATCCAGAAGTAGAGTTTTGAGTTCATCAATTTTGGCTATCAAGGAGCTTGTTTAATCCAATGACCTAGTTCTAGCTTCTTTGACAGAGTCACTTAGTTCTATGTGATGCCGTTTCAAAGACTCATTTTCCTTAAGTAATTTAGCCACACAAATTGCTAATTCATCATTTCTGGTTTTAATTGCATCAGTATCATCAATATCATGATTATTCATAACCAAATTAATTTTCTCTTGCATACCAGAAATATGTTTCTTCAAATTGCAGATTGTCGAGTTTTTGTACTGAAGCTGAGCTTTTAAATCATTTACTTCAAAAAATTCACGAATTTTAGGAAATTCCGGATTTTTACATGGTTTCTGAGTTTGAAAACTTTCTTCTTTTCTTTGTATTGAAATTTCAAGTGAAATGTAATGTTTTTCAAGTTTTGAGAATTTGTTTGAAAGTTCATCAAAAATTTTCTTATCCACCACGTCATTAGTTTTGAAACAATATATGACAGACTCAGCCTCATTCACAGAGCATTTAACAAAGTCATGTTCTGTGACATGATCAGGTTGCACAATACAATTGGTAGATGCATCATGTTGAACAGTTACTAATACCTCAGCACCTGATACTTGTTCATTTATCTTTATGATTTCAGCATCCACTTCTTGTGTGACAGGAGTTACTGAACAACTAGTTACATCATTATTTATTGTCTCTGATATTCTGCATTCAGCAACACCCGATCCTTTAACTGATACATTACCCAACTCATCATAACTATCTCTCGATTGCACCCGACAATCATTCACTTTGTCATCATTCTGTGTAATTTCCTCAATACACTTCTCAACATTATCCATGAGTTTGATTAATGTTTCTCTGAACAAATTTGCTTCCATCCCAGTGTGATTCTTGAAGGACATTTCAGTCATATGTCTATCATAATCTGAAGTGTATTCACCATTAAGGAACGACCAAAATTGTTTGTGGATCACCTGAAGTGTAGCTTTAGAACTTGATTCTTGAACCTTTTCCTTGTCAAGTTGTTGTTCCAATTGTTCCAAGTTCAAGAACAATGTGCCCGTGAGCAAAGATAATTCTTGACGGAGAAGTGCAATAGCTGCTCGTTCGATTCCCATTGTATATCTGTCGTCAGTTCGAAGTAACGTGAGGTGTGAATGAAGTTTTCGAAAAGGTTCAATGCAACTTTCCTTTGCAAGAACATGTTGTAAGTTAGACTTGTGCACTTATCTCTCTTCAGAATCTAAACACGAAGATCTCACATCCTCATTGATTGATTCAATCATCTTTAACCGTTCAGTATAGCTAATATTCTCATGGTTGTTTACAGCATCATACAGTTTGAGTACTTCTGATATCACTGAATCAGGAGTGTAAGACATGATGTTGTTGTGAATTTGAACGTGTTATGATAAAAGTTGGATCGATTCAATGATTAATTGTATGTTAAAAGGGATATTGGAATGATTGGTTTAGGTGAATTATGTATAATTGTGATTTGATGACGTTTGAATCAAATTACAAGTCTCAATCCTTGACTAAATGCAACCCTTGACAAATCGCAGTTTCACCAAACCGCAGTTTTGACAAAACGCAGCGACAAACCGCTGTAACAAAACGCAAGAATGCCAAACCGCAACAATAAAATCGCAGTCCTCTCAAATCGCAGGAAACCCAAACCGCAGTGGCACAAACCGCAGGTTGCTATCACCCATACAGTACTTTAGTCCTTTTCCTAACAACTCGCAGTCCGATAATATTAAAATAATCAAACCGCACACAAGACAGATCAAATCGCAGCATCCAGAAGACAAACCGCGGCCAAGAAACTCATCCGAGAGTCAAACCGCATTAAAGAATAAGGACACTTTTTCACCTAAAATTCACCCTTTGAACGCTGCTTGGTTTTGCACACTTGATCCTAGGTTGTTATAACTATCTAAAAACACTTACATTAACATCAAAAACATGAGAATCAAAGGAACTCACTTATAAGTCCAAAAACCTTCCAAAACTAACTTTTTGATCTAAAACCACCAAGATAAACGCACATACAACCTAGCTAATCAAACCTTAGGCTCTTATACCAATTGTAATATATTGGATATCATAATACCACAATCAAACAAGATATGGATTGTGAGTTTTGTAGAGAGAGAATGGGATGTTTTAGAGAGAGAAACAAATGCAAGGTTAGATTAACTTGTGAACATCCAACCCTCTCTCTTGTGGGGAGAGGGCTATTTATACAATATTCTCCGCCATCTTTTGGGCTGTGGATCAGGCATACAGTGGGTAAATACCGGTTCTTCTTCCACGGTGTTACCTATACTACTATAAACTAACTAAATAACGTTATGTCTACGAGCTAACTTATGCTAGACTATTGTTGGGGTGACCGACACTTTAACATGGATTTTCTAAATCCCAACATCTTCCCAAGTTGTGATGGAATTTGGGGGTTGCTTTTCAAGCCAAGTCCGAGCTGCTCCTTCGAGAAAAAAAGGGAACAAAATCATTTTAATCACGTCGTGAGAGACTTGGTTTATTTTAAGGGTTTGAGTGACTTTTATGAATATTTGGATATGAGAATAAGGGTCATCATTTTCAAAACCTTGAAAAGAGATACTTGTTATAAGATTAAGTAGCCCGATCTTTAATTCGAATTGATATGCTAGAACGGGGGATACAACAATAGCATCCCCAACACCTTCGGTAGGTGCTTAGAGTAACTCCTCCATCGGTCGAAGATGATCGGGAGCCATATTCTGAGGAATGGGAACCGCAGGAGCGGGTCCCTGATTAATGTTATTATTATTCATATTAATTTCTTCAAAATTAAATAAATGTGAAGGATCACAATGATTTCTTTGTCGATTTAATCTTTCAGGATTTGAAAGGGGAGAATTTAATTAGTTTGAAGAAGATCGAGTGTTCATGCACTAAAAAGAAATTAGAGAGAAAATATTTTTGAATTTTTGAAAATGGAAAATATTTTTAAGTTTTTGAAAAAGATTAAATAAAAAGAAAATATTTTTGGATTTTTAAAATATTTAGAAAAAGGAAAATATTTTTGGATTTTTGAATTTTTCAAATTTTTAATGATTTTTCTTTTAAAAAAACGGAAATTAACTTTCAAAAGAAAGGATCTTCAAGACACTAACTTGAAACAAAACGCAAAAATCTTAACAAATCTCCCCGTTAGCGGCACCAAAAACTGATTCGTTATAGATGAGTAGTTTTAATATTTATAATTTTTCCTGTCAGATGTAATAATCACTTGAAGACAAATGATAATCAACCTTCCGGAGTCATAATCCGCAGAGAGATATGAATTGAAATTTACGTTATTGTCTTTTGTTTTATGCTTGATTATCGAATATTTTTTGTTTTACATTTTATAAAATATTTTTAAAAATTGTTTTAGCTAATAAGGAATATTTTAACTAATTAAAATTAGACTAATGTGATAGTAAAAGCTATGCTTGTCAAGTGAGGTGAAAAGGTAAATCGAGTGTGAATAATCTAATAAATCCGTTTCATTAATACCCGTCAAATTAAAATTATTTTCTCACAACGTTGGCTTATACTGAAAATAATTCTTCTTTTTCTTGGTAATAATCACTAGATCTAAATAATTAATTATCCAAATGGCTTTTGCCCGTTAAAACAATCGACCAAATATAACTAAAAATAATCCGGAAATTTTTAATCAATAATCTTTGGATTTAAGATCATTTGAGGACAAAAGATTCTTTACATACCAAGGGATCAATCTCCACCCTCTATTTTTATTTGATCTAATGAATGAGATCAATCCCAACAATTTAAAAAACCCACTTTCATCATTTTTTTTTAAATATTAATATCTTTCAAACCGTTAATCGTTAAGTGAAAAAAATATATCATTGCGACGAGCATTTAATTATCTTTTATAAAGCATTGTATACTTTTATACAAAAAAATTTCGTATTTTCACGTTGTTTTTGTTCGTTATCGAATTTACATTATTAAAAATCATATATGATAAAACACTAATTTGAATATATATTAGTGTAATATCATATATGATATGTAATATCACTTGTGATATTAGTGTAATATCACATATGATATTACATATCATATCATATGTGATATTACACTAATATCACGTGTGATATTCAACTTAGTGTTTTATCATATATGATTTTTTCTACTTAAATTTCAGAACGAAAATACGAAAAAACGGAAAAAACGAATTTTTTTCTTTTTTCAAAAGTATATCAAAGTGCCCGTCTATCAAAAGATAATTAAATGCTCGTCGCGACGGTGTAAATATTTTCGCTTAACGATTAACGGTTTAAGAGATATTTAAATTATAAAAAATAGGTGAAATAATAAAATGCTTTTAATGTCAGCCATTGATTTCTTTTTAAATGAATGGTGAAGATGAGTCCCTTGGTATGTGAGAAAAATTTGGTATGTAAAATAACTCTTCTCTAATCTTTGATACCCGTTTAAAAAAACTATTTTCTCGCAACTTTGGTTTATTTTAAAAATAATTCTTTATTTTGGTAAAAATTAATTAATTTAGTAGATTAATTTTCCAAACAGCTTTTGCCCGTTTGATATAACCAAAAATCAACCCAAGTAATCGAAGATTATCAGTTAACAGTTTCTAAGCTTTTCACACTTAAATCCATTGTCACTTAACAGGCATATAAAAATCTACTCACTACGCATATCTACTAAACCAACAATAATAATCTCAATAATAATAGCCATTTTTCTACTAAAAATATAAGCTAAAGAGAAAGGAAATAAAATAGAACCCGGTCTAAAATATGAGACGAATAAAACCACCCAATTTTATAAACTTATCAAATTCTAGAGTTTACTTCTTTATAAGCTTTAATATAACCAAATAATTTATAAAGTTTATGACTTTATTAACTAATTAGCTTATTAAGACTAAAAGGCTTTAAACTTTAGTAATAAGCTAGTTTATAAACCCCTTAAGCTCTTTGCCTTAGGATGAGATGATGAGAAACTAAGAAAGAACAAAACTTTATCAAAGGTTAGGACAAATAAGCAACAATATGAATCAAATAAGCTATGGAAAAGCTTATTGATTTAAAAAGCATCAAACTTGAATGAAAATAAAATTAAAAAAAAAAAAAAAAACTTGGAGATTAGATTTAATATCCACCCAAAACTAAGGTGTTTAAATCCGAAGATTAACCGCGGATTGAGTATATTTAAGGACTCAATCTAAATAAATAAGCTAAAGATGAAAATAAGCTAAAGAAAAGCTAAAAAGATTAAAACTTTAAAAGCTAAAGGATTAGAACTAAATCCACCCAAAACTAAGTTGTTCAAATCCGAAGATTAAATGCAAGTTGGGTATGTTTAAGGATTAGATCTAAGAGAATATCTGACAACTCGTAATTTCAGGTCATTTCTCAAACTTTGAAAGTTTCACTATTCATCTCGGAAATTTACTATTCACTTGTTACTATTCATCATTTTACTATTCATCGTTTTTGAATTTGATTTGATATTCTGAAAAGTTATTTCAAAATTTTACTATTCACGAAACACTATTCATTCCCCGGAGAAAAATCATTATTCATGATTCACTATTCATCATTTTTCGTAAACTTGGTTTACAAGTATCAAATACGCTGTAACCGCGAGGGTTAAGTCGCGATTCACAAAAACATCATTAAAACATTTCATATAGACTAGAGTTAGTGTACATATCATCGTAATATCACTTCAGTTAATTCATGTGGTTGCATATTTAATTAACGTATATATTTCATTAAATAAACGCTTATCGCACTATCATTTATTTTGAATAATTGATCCGACACTTCCAAAAATTATCCTAATATATTTTATACTCATTTTAAGACTATAAAATTATATTATTAGTTTACCCGATGTTTTGAATTTATTTTGTATATAAATTGTTATGTATATATATTTATGACTTGTTTTCAGAATTCAACTCGATAATTATTTATTCACTCAATTCATGCGAGAAAAGTATTTTTATAATTTTTATGACTTCAATATATTTTATTTTGTTCCGCTAAAATTGATTTCTAGTTAACACTACACTAAATACCTATTTATACTTACAAACTACACATTATACATAACAAATAATACATTTATACATCAAAAATACCAAACCCTCCCCAATTATACCCCATGACCGGCCACCCCCCCCCCCTCCATGACTCACCAAGTTTTACAAAATATCTTGTTAACTTAATGACACATATACATTTTTATGACTAGGCTTGGTTTATACAAGATATTTACAACTAAAAACACATAGAAACACACTTACTCAAGGTAAAAAACAAACTCATATCCTCTCCTCTATCTCTTGATAATTGGCCAAGACCAAAAACAAGGAGAAATCAAAGGATTTTCAAGATCAAGTGGTTTTATAAACTCTAGAATACTTCTTTTTAAGGTTTTGCAATAAAAACCTAGGAGTATTTAGGAAACCTAGTTACTTAAACCTCATCAATCAACTAGTAAGATTTTCATAACTTTTATAACTCTTTCATAATCATTCTTGGGTTATTTTTATAATTCTAGTAAGAATCATGCAAGTATCATATGTATTTATATCAATTTTAAGTGTTTTTATTACTTATTATGAATTATAATCATCCTATAATTAATCCCTTGAAACATATCATTGTTAATGATGTTTAGGAACCCATGACACCCTAAGAAGGTGTATGGTAGGTTTAGAATAGATTTGGCGTTGATTAGAAGTGATTGAAACAAGTATTACGCTAGAAAAATCATTTTCGACAACATGAAATAGAGGTCTAATCGTTTTTATAAAATCTGGAAATTTCGATAGGTCATGGACTATTTTTGGCTAGATATTCAGAAAATAGATTTTAAAACGAAACCGTGGTCGCTTGAACGGGTAAAAACGGATTTATAACGAAGAAGTTATGTTATTTTCAAGTTTAACGACGAAAGTTAATTTTCTGGAAGATTCAAAGCTGTCAAGTGTTATTTGAGGGGCAAAAATGAGTTTTAAACATTATCTGAATGAGTCGATTTATCAAAAATATATTAGTATAATTTAACAAGAAACTACGAGATATAAAACGTAGAAAACGGACTTATAACGCACTAAGTTACGCCACATTTAAATAGAGTTATCGTAACTATTTTATACAAGTATAAACACCTATATATTTTCTGTTAGTCAAAATAGTTATCGCTAGTGACATGTTTGGAGTCCAGATTTCACAATCGATAGAATACTTTTGAGAAAACGATGTCTTCTAGTAAAAGTGGGTTCACCTAGCCTATTTTCCAAAATGTTCAACCGTTTGTCAAACGGAGTTTTAACAAATAATATATGGTCACTCAAACTTTGCCAAAAACTAACCTTAAACAAAAATACCATGGATCAACCCATAACCCATGACCTATGACCCATAACCAAAAATACCCATGGGCAAAGAGGAGCATTCCACGGATCCCTGGCTTTGTGCTAGCCGGATCCCAAGTGGAAGGGATCCGGGGATCCTGAACAAGAGAGAATTTTCTATAAATAGAGAGCCATTTCTTTTCTTCTAATCATTACTTTACACATACTTCCCCAAGTATTCTAACCCTCTAACCTCGCATCTAAGTAATCTATGTAGTTTGGCTTTTATTTTTGTGTGATCTTCTAGGTTCCTCTTAAAGGCAAGATCACCACTTCTTGAAGACGAACAAGCTCAAGTCCATGAGTTGCCATGCTTCATCATCATCAAGACAACTAAGGTTCTCTTGTTGATAGTTCTTCCTTTCTCCATAGATGTCGGGTTGAAGGCATTAGTGAAGAATGCCGAAAGTGTCAAGATGAAAGCATTAGTGAAAGATGCTCATCATCCGGGTCAAAGCATTAGTGAAGAATGCTAAAGGTGTCAAAATGAAGTGGATTGGGTGAAGGTGCCGTGTGTCAAAGGCATTAGCCAGAAGGATGTCAAGAATCAAATCAAGTCGCATTCGGAAAGAATGCCTAGGTCGTATAATCGATGAGGTGCATCGTTATACATATAAGTATTTATTTATTTCCAAGGATGGTGATATCCATGATGATGGTGTAACAAGGAGTTGATCCTTGATATTAGGTGCTGTGCTGTGTAGGATAATAGTTCCTCCATAGTAATGGAACTAGGTGCTTAGCCTAGTACCTAATAAAGGGTAGGCAACGCCAGATAGGAATAGTTCTCCTCAGTGAAAGAACTCGTGGTTAGCCTAGCACAAGAGTAAAAGAGTAGGCGACGCTTGGTTAGGTGTGGTTCGCCTTTGGTGTGAAAGAACTCGTATTTAGCTTTGTACCAAAAAGGTTAAGCTCTGTAGAAGACTTCTCCGCCATAAGGAGATTGGTGTAGTGCTTACGTAACTCGCCAGAGGTGACTCGGGAGGGAATAGGTCAGGAAGGTGTCCTTGTAGCCGAACCACTATAAATAACTTGTGTCGTGTTGATGTGCTTCTTACTCTTTATCTTTCATTAGACGTTTTATATATCTATCTATCAACGTCCAACATAAACAACAAAATAGATTGACATAAGTCGATCTAAATATTTAAAAGGAAGTTTTAAATTGGTAAAACTATTCAACCCCCCTTCTAGTTTTCCACATCATGGACTATTTTGGGCTAGATATTCAGAAAATAGATTTTAAAACGAAACTGTGGTCGCTTGAACGGGTTAAAACGGATTTATAACGAAGAAGTTATGTTATTTTCAAGTTTAACGACGAAAGTTAATTTTCTGGAAGATTCAAAGTTGTCAAGTGTTATTTGAGGGGCAAAAATAAGTTTTAAACATTACCTAAACGAGTCGATTTATCAAAAATATATTAGTATACTTTAACACGAAACTAAGGATATATAAAATGTAGAAAACGGACTTATAACGACTAAGTTATACGCGATTTAAATGGGTTTATCGTAATTATTTTATACAAGTATAAACACTTATATATTTTCTATTAGTCAAAATAGTTATCGCAAGTGACCATGTTTGGAGCCGTATTTCACACCGATAGAATACTTTTGATTAAACGATGTCTTCTAGTAAAAGTGAGTTCACCTAGCCTATTTTTCAAAATGTTCAACCGTTTGTCAAACGGAGTTGTAACGAATAATATATGGTCACTTAAACTTTGCCGAAAACTAACCTTAAACAACATTTCTAGTCCAACTACCCTACTTCATCTATATTTTTCTCCATGATCGAGACCTCTATGATCAAAAGTTAAATGCTAAGACTTTTAGATAACGTGACAAGCTTTCCAAAACCATTGAGTTTGTTTCCTAACACTCGATATTGACTATTTTACGACTAGCTTTTCGAGGCCATTTAGTCACTTTCATGAATTGTCAAATTATATTGTTTTACGACGAAAAACTATAATTTCTTAATAAATCACTAAATGACTATTGTAGGATATCATTTCAACGTAAGTACTTGTAAAGTATTTTATAACATGACGAGATGTCATAAACATATATTCCGACGATAAACTCTATTTTCAAATCGCACAAGTGGTATAGATTACACGTGGATTTGCATGTACGATATATATTCATGAATTATAATAGATCGTATTATTCATATTAGGTTGCAGATAGAGATTGCACCTCATTTCAATGTATCCACTTTTGTCATCATAATCATTGCATCAGGTGATTTTCATAGCCCCTACTTTTATATGTTTTGAATTACTTTTGGGGGAGATACATGCTCAACTACTTTCATTTACTTTCATAAGTACTCTAAACTTTTAAGGATTACCGTGAGTCATAGCCCCTACTCTTTTAATACTTTTATTAAACTCTTTGGGGGAGATACATGCTCATCTACTTTTATGACATTCATGACTATTTGCAAACTATGTGTTTATCTGAACTGAATGTTTAGTCATACGATGGCAGTAATTGTCATATTTAGAGTTTCTATATCATAGACCATTGAGCTAATTGGCTTGGTATGATCACGGTCTAATGGACTTGGTATAATGGAACTATCGGACTTAGTAGGACTTGGTACAATCATGAACTAATGGTCTTGGAACTATTTGAAGCTATATGAATTATGTGTTATATCAATTGACTATTGATACATTAAGTTATGTACTATTATGTGAATTCATTTGACAACATGTGCTTGAACATAAACTATACATATTTTGGCAGTGGGTTGTGAACGCACAAGTTGCAAGTTATGTATGGGCAGAACTTGGAACTGAGTGGATTTGCAATGCCTTTGCTTCATGAATGTTCTTTAAAGGTTTTTCATGACAACACAAACTCTATGAACTCACTCAACCTTTGTGTTGACACTTTTAGCATGTTTTATCTCAGGTAGCTAAGGCATACACTTCATGGCATGCATGTGGATTTATCATAGAGTCGTTGTGACGACGCGTCTCACATGGGATTTATGCACTTTAAAAACATCGTTTGGCTTGTATCAAACTTATTTCCGTACATGTTGACTATCATTTGGGACCTATACTTTGTAAACTCTGATTATTTTACTAAATCAAACGATGTATTTTCCAAACGACACTTTAGGTCGATCAATATAATCAGAATGTGATGCTATGGCAGCATCCCCGTGAATTCCATTCACGCAAAAGAGGTATTTTGGGGGTGTGACAGATTGGTATCAGAGCTTCGGTTATAGAGAACTAGGTTGCATCTTTGACCCTAGACTATAACTACATCATCTTAGCATCTCATCATTTCATCATAAGTGCATATTCACTATACATGCGGTTTCATACATACATTTGACGGGTTATTTACTTTCATTTCAAATCGATTGTCACCTTGATGTCTTCAGATACCCATTCCATTATCCTTTCTTTAGATTCTAACGTGGAGAATGACTTGTCATTCCCTATCACAATTTTAACATTAGTTGACTCATCACCGATAACATCGAATGCCGAGACAAAACTTTCAAGGAGGGTGAAGTCGCTCTCACTCCTCTGTTTCATCACCAACATGTCGAGTTACACGTTATTCACACATTAAGTTTCTAAACCATCATACATTTGAAGCACTTACGACATCTCATAACCCATCTCCTAGGAATCCGTCAATAATTTTGAAAAATAACCTCAAATTTATCACCTTATATCACATCTCTTTAGAGCGCTTGTTCTTAACATAGGACTTTGCTACATCTCACCTTTCCTCTTATTTTGAAGAGTTATGGCGCCAAAGAAAGCTGCACCAGATATGACACCAACTGCTATCCAAAAGTATGTAGAGGATAGTATAGCCGAGGCACTAAGGAAAGAACGAGCAACGATAACACGCCGCTGCCGAGGTCGCTGCACGCTGAAGCTCGCCAGATTGCTGCTGCCGCTACACGAGCTGTCAGGAGGGTCTGGAGTTCAAATTGTACATACAAGGACTTAAGAACTGCGGATCCCACAAAGTTCAAAGGCACGGAAGGAGCCACTACTATGGTCCGTTGGTTTGAGAAGATGGAGCCTGTATTTCTTCTATGCAATTGCCCAAATAACTGCAAGGTGAAGTTCGCTACTAGTACGCTCTTAGATGGGGCAATGTCATGGTAGAATTCTTATGCACAGCCTGTTGGTATGAAAAATGCTTACAAGCTCACATGGGATCAATTCAAGAGGTTGTTGACTAAGAAGTACTGTCCGCGCACCGAGGTGAAGAAGTTCGAAACATAATTTTATGAGTTAGTGACTATTGGTTATGACATCGAGACCTACATCAGGAGGTTTCAAGAGTTGGTTGCACTATGTCCATCAATGGTTTCGGACAATGAGAAACCATCGAAAATTTCGTTGGAGGACTTCCACAATGTATTCAAGGAGATGTAACTTCTTCCGATCCACAAACAATTGAAGAGACTATCAGGATAACTCAAAAACTCATGGCTCGAGTGGTGAAAGGGGAAAACATTATCAACAATAACCACCACAACAATAGCAACAATCACACCATCAAAAACAACAACAACCAAACTAACCACAACAAAAGGAAATGGGAAAATAACCAGGGAGGTTATAATAACGACCACCAAAACCGTAACACTAACCATCACCAACATCAGAATTGAGGACAAGAAACTGCAATGGTTTATGTTCTTGCACCAATAGAAGGCAGAGGTTATGCTGGAACCTACCCACTATATAATCGATGTAAGTATCATCACTCGGCCTTGCCCTGCTATGCTACAATGTCAAAACCGACACCTTGCCAGGAATTGTAGAGGCAAGGCTATAATTACATGTTTCGGATGTGGGGAGCAAGGACACTATCGGAATCAATGTCCCCAAAACCAAGGTCAACAAGTTGAAGGTGCTCATGGGGAAGCATACATGTTAGAAGGAGGAGAAGCTCGCCATGGTCTCAACAACGTGACATACTGATGAAGTTTAGGAATTAACAGTCTTATTTCCTTATGCACTATGTTGTACTAAGTTTATGTCTTCCATCGTATTCGGATCTTTATGACTTAAGATGTATTATTGTTTGATAAACCACTCGTTGTGAAATATTCTTATCTATCGTACTTTATTTTCCTTTCTGATTTGTTATCACTTACAAAAGTTTTTACTTCCTTTTACTTTAACTGTCATGTGGACGGCATGGTTTAAATCTCTTTAACATTGAGAGTTATAACAACTAAACTGAACGTCACATTATCGTTCCTTAATTATACATAGCCTAGCTACCTATGTCTAATTCTGGAGGGATCATGTTATGTTGGGAGCAGTTAATTATAAATCTTAGTGCAAGCAAAATTTTCACATATTCCTGTAAGTCCAAGTGATACTCATGGGAGATTCTTCCAATATTTTGTCTATCGCGATGTTTTATACACTCTTAATCATAGATAGCCGTAACGACACTTCTTCATGTCTTCTCTCCTCGTTATTCATCACAAACCCTAAACATGAGAAACCAACATGAACTGAATTCAGGGACTGAATTCCTTTTTAGGTGGGCGAATGTGACAACTCGTAATTTCAGGTCATTTCTCAAACTTTGAAAATTTTCACTATTTATCTCGGGAATTTACTATTCACTGGTTACTATTCATCATTTTACTATTCATCATTTTTTAAGTCGATTTGATATTTTGAAAAGTTATTTCAAAAATTTACTATTCACAAAACACTATTCATTCCCCAAAAAAAATCACTATTCATGATTCACTATTCATCATTTTTCGTAAACTTGGTTAACAAGTATCAAATACGCGTAACCGTGAGGGTTAAGCTGCGTATTCATGAAACATCATTGAAAACATATCATATAGACTAGAGTTAGTATACATATCATCAGTAACATCACTTTCTTGTTAATTCATGCATGGGTTTGCATATTTCATTAACGTATATTTTCCTATTAAATAAACGCTATCGCACGATCATTTATTTTGAATAATTGATCCGACACTTCCAAAAATTATCCTAATATATTTTTATACTAATTTTAAGACTATAAAAATTATATTATTAGTTTACCCGATGTTTTGAATTTATTTTGTATATAAATTGTTATGTACATATATTTACGACGGTTTTCGTAAATTCAACTCGATAATTATTTATTCACTCAATTCTTGCGAGAAAAGTATTTTTATAATTTTTATGACTTCAATATATTTTATTTTGTTCCGCTAAAATTGATTTCTAGTTAACGCTACACTAAATACCTATTTATACTTACAAACTACACATTATACTTAACAAATAATACATTTATACATCAAAAATACCAAACCCTCCCCAATTATACCCCATGACCGGCCACCCCCCCCCCTCCATGACTCACCAAGTTTTACAAAATATCTTGTTAACTTAATGACACATATACATTTTTATGACTAGGCTTGGTTTATACAAGATATTTACAACTAAAAACACATAGAAACACACTTACTCAAGGTGAAAAACAAACTCATATCCTCTCCTCTATCTCTTGATAATCGGCAAAGACCAAAAACAAGGAGAAATCAAAGGATTTTCAAGATCAAGTGGTTTTATAAACTCTAGATTACTTCTTTTTAAGGTTTTGCAATAAAAACCTAGGAGTATTTAGGAAACCTAGTTACTTAAACCTCATCAATCAACTAGTAAGCTTTTCATAACTTTTATAACTCTTTCATAATCATTCTTGGGTTATTTTTATCATTCTAGTAAGAATCATGCAAGTATCATATGTATTTATACCACTTTTAAGTGTTTTTATTACTTATTATGAATTATAATCATCCTATAATTAATCCCTTGAAACATATCATTATTGATGATGTTTAGGAACCCATGACACCCTATGAAGGTGTATGGTAGGTTTAGAATAGATTTGGCGTTGATTTGAAGTAATTGAAACAAGTATTACGCTAGAAAAATCATTTTCGACAACATGAAATAGAGGTCCGATCGTTTTTATAAAATCTGGAAATTTTGACAGGTCATGGACTATTTTGGGCTAGATATTCAGAAAATAGATTTTGAAACGAAACCGTGGTCGCTTGAACGGGTTAAAACGGATTTATAACGAAGAAGTTATGTTATTTTCAAGTTTAACGACGAAGGTCAATTTTCTGGAAGATTCAAAGCTGTCAAGTGTTATTTGAGTGGCAAAAATGAGTTTTAAACATTATCTAAACGAGTCGATTTATCAAAAATATATTAGTATACTTTAACACGAAACTAAGGATATATAAAACGTAGAAAACGGACTTATAACGACTAAGTTACACGCGATTTAAATAGAGTTATCGTAACTATTTTATACAAGTATAAACACTTATATATTTTCTATTAGTCAAAATAGTTATCGCAAGTGACCATGTTTGGAGAGTGATTTCAACGATAGAATACTTTTGAAAAAACGATGTCTTCTAGTAAAAGTGAGTTCACCTAGCCTATTTTCCAAAATGTTCAACCGTTTGTCCAAAGAAGTTGTAACGAATAATATATGGTCACTCAAACTTTGCCGAAAACTAACCTTAAACAATATTTCTAGTCCAACTACCCTACTTCATCTATATTTTTCTCCATGATCGAGACCTCTATGATCAAAAGTTAAAAGCTAAGACTTTTAGATAATGTGACAAGCTTTCCAAAACCATTGAGTTTGTTTCCTAACAATCGATATTCACTATTTTACGACTAGCTTTTCGAGGCCACTTAGTCACTTTCATGAATTGCCAAATTATATTGTTTTAATTACTAAAAACTATAATTTCTTAATAAATCACTAAATGACTATCGTAGGATATCATTTCAACGTAAGTACTTGTAAAGTATTTTATAACATGACGAGATGTCATAAACATATATTCTGACGATAAACTCTATTTTCTAACTGCACAAGTGGTATAGATTACATGTGGATTTGCATATACGATATATATTCATGAATTATAATAGATCATATCATTCATATTAGGTTGCGGATAGAGATTGCACCTCATTTCAGTATTGCCACTATATCATCATAATCATTGTATCAGGTGAGTTTCATAGCCCCTACTTTTATATGTTTTGAATTACTTTTGGGGGAGATACATACTCAACTATTTTCATTTACTTTCATAAGTACTCTAAAATTTTAAGGATTACCGTGAGTCATAGCCCCTACTCTTTTAATACTTTTATTAAACTCTTTGGGGGAGATACATGCTCAACTACTTTTATGACATTCATGACTATTTGCAAACTATGTATTTATCTGAACTGAATATTAAGTCATACGAAGTAACAGAATTGTCATATTTAGAGTTTCTATATCATAGACCATTGAGCTAACTGGCTTGGTATGATCACTGTTAGGAATTGGAAATTCCATGTTAAAGTTTCGGTCACCCCAATTATAGTCTAGCATATGTTAGCTCGTAGACTTGTAGTTATTTACTTTGTTTAGTAGTTAATTAGTCAATTAGTAGCGTAGAATAGTTTAGTGTAACACCGTGGAGGAAGGACGGTCTTTACCCACCGATGCCCGATCCACAACCGATAGGAGGACGTATTGTTTGTAGTATAAATACCCTTCCATCCATGGAAGGGGTGGGCTTTGGCAATCTAACCTTTTAAATTTTATTGAACCAACTCTCTACCAAGAACACCATCTCTCTACTTTCTCTTTCTAAAATGTATAACATGTATTTCCATCATCCTAGACCACCCGAATCATCAAACACAATAATATTATCGATCCTACAAATGGTACCAGAGCCAAGGTTGTTGTGTTGTGTTGATTCATTGTGTTTTTTTTATCATGTCGTTAACTGTCTTGTAATCTTTTGGTCGGAAATTGTGTTAAACTGTTTATACTTGTGTTCATCTTTGTATCCTCCTTATTGGTCAAAATATTAATATTGTCAAGTGGCTTTTGCTTATATCTGTGTTTGTTTCTTTTGTCCAAACAAACTATTTTTGTGACAATTGTTTTGTACCAATTTATTTCTGAGTAATATATTCGTGGGTCAACCGAGTCTATATTCATGGTCAAACTGTCAAAAAGATGCTGTTTTTATGCAGTTTTCTGAGTTTTCTGGGTAAGTTTAAATATGGTCGGAATACTTGGTAATCGCCGGAAAAAAGTCAAACTGGGTCAAAAAGATGGGTTATGTATGCAGTTTTTCTGGGTCTTTCTTCTTAGCGAGTGATTGATGCTGAACCGTCAAGTTTAATCACACAAGCTGACCACTTGTGAATGGTCAACCGTAATAAACTTAAAACACCGTAAAGCAAATGCAATTAAGATTAGAGGAGTTTAGTGTTTCCCCGGGTCGTTAAGTCCCAACGAGGTGTGAACACTGTAGTACAACGAATCTGTGATCGGGTGATATTGAATGGGAAAAGGTTTGTGAATATTTATACCTAAAGAAAAAGTTTGTAAATTACAGGGGCTTAAATGCAAATTAAAAGAAAATTAAAAAAAAGATAAATTATATTAAATAAACGCTATCACTATTTTTAAAGTTGATTAACGTTTAAAATCTAAAACTTAAGTTTAAATTAAAAACTACGTAACGTATGAAATAAAACGTGAAAATAAAGAAGGAAAATACCTACGGATATGAAAAATACATTTTACAATCCTAATTATAAAAGAAAATTATTAGAAAAATAAAATTATTTTTAAAACTATTTATCTAATTATTATTAATTAAAAACTATTTATTAATTATTTAAAATATACTAAAATATAAGAAAATACAAAATTAACCTAGAAAACTGAAATTATAACTTAGAAAAATCTAAAATATTATAAAACTAATTTTAAAACTGAAAATATATTTTTTTACACTTTTATGTATTTATTATAAATTTAAAACTATTTAAAACTAATTAAAATTAAGAAAAATAACAAATGAACAAGAAAATTATGAAACTTTACAGGAAAATCTAAAATATTATTCTTAATCTAGGAAAAATTAAAAATTATTTTTATGAAGCTTTTCTAATTTATTTGTATTAAAAGCTATTTAAAAAGGATTAAAAACTAGTTTAAAATAAGAAAAATATCAAACAGTGCTGGAAAAATATAAAAAAATTCAGGAAAAGTCTAAAATATTATTCTAAACTGATAAAAATTATAAAAACCTATGCTAATTTGAGGGAAAATGGAACTGATGTGAAAAGTGCTTATTAATAAGCTACCAATTTAAGCAACAAACTCTTATAATGAACCAAAAGAATACATAACCTAATCTATGTTATAACTACTAAGAAACATCCTAAATTAACTACTACACACTACTGAAATGCAAGCTACACAGATTTGGATGTGCTTTGATCAAATGCTAAACAGGTTTGGAACCCTTATTTTCAGCTTAAGCATAAGCTAGCTAATAAGCTAGAAATTCAAAACCAAATGTTGGATCCTCAAGATGTCCCAGCAAAGAACAAGTAAACCAAAACCTAGCCTAAGATAAGCCCAACTAAAGCCTTAAGAGCTTCTGCAAATAACATGTGCACACTCAGTTATCTGTGCACAGGGCACTTTCAGAAAATGAGACCAAGTTTAAGCATTTCAAAAGCTATTTTAAAAAATTTATAAAAATAAACTAAAAATATCTTGAGAGTCACCACCAACTGAAGTTACTTATCCCAAAGTTTCAACAGATGTGGATCAGAAATGAGCAAATGAAAAATCAACAAAGTTTTGCAAAAACTGGTTTTTTCAACTTTTGACTTTTAAAGATAAGTATGAAAGGTTGACTAATCTGAGTTTTGAATCAAAATTGCTGACTGATTATGATGTTTAGAGGTAAAATAGAACTAGTGCAAGCTAACTTAACTACTTCTAAACCTATTTGCAAGATATGGGATCCTGATTCAAACAGAAATGATCACAAGGGCAGTTTGAATAGATTTTTGACTTTAGAGTGATTCAGATGTCAGCTGATGAGCTAAGTGACTATAGTAAACCTAAATGAACTTAAAGCAACTATATTTAAGCACTCTACTACTCTCTAGCTCAGATCAATGATCTGATCCAAACACTACTTATAAGATTCCATTAAGCAATTTAAACTAACTTATTCTATCCTGTTATAACAGGGATTAAAACAACTAAGTAACAAATATTATAAAGCTATAATAACAGTAAATCAAGCATCAAAATTGTGACAATCCGTACTTTCAGGTCATTTCTCGACACAGTTCATGTCTCATTATTTCCACATTTATAGTAAACTTGGTTTACTTGTTTCAAATTCGCGTAACCTTGGAGGTTTAGCGGCGAATTCATGATCATGACATCACGTACATTTCATATGGACTATGATTAGTCTACATTTCATGGACATCATTTGCATCATATCAATTCATTCACGACATTTCATTTCACCTTCAACGCGTAAATTTTTTTTATATTTAATAATCTTTATCGCGTGAGTTATTATTTTGAATATTTAATCCATTACTTTCAAAAATGATCCCGACATATTTTTATACTTACATTTAGTTATAAAAACTATATTTTTAGTTTACCTAGTGTTTTAAATTTATTTGGTATATTAATCGTTAAAGTTAAATTATTACGTCGTTTTTCTTAAAAATTATACGATAATTATTTTATCACTCAAATTTCACAAGGAATATATTTTTACAATTTTTATTATCTCAATACATTCTATTTTGACCTATTAAAAACTTACTTTTACCTAAAAGTTACCATTTACCTTACAAGTTATTAATATTAACACAATTACTTACACCTTTTTACAAGTATATACATTATATATATATATAAAAAAAAAATAATATCATGAGATGCATCCCCCAAAACCGTTCTAGGGGAGAAGGTGTATGCATTTATGGCTTGGTAAATATTTCTTGTGATAGTATATAATTACACTCCAAGTTAACTTCAATCATTCATTTCATTACATATCTCATTATTTCAAAGCTAGAAAAGTCTCTCTTGGTTTTTGCTTCTTCTCCAAATCGTCCAAGCCATAAGGAGTGAAGGGATCACTAAATTTTTCTCAAGATCAAGTTAAATACAATCTAGTTTATACCCTTTTTATGGTTTTGAAATAAAAACCAAGGGTATTTAAGTTTAATCCTTGTTACTTTCACCTCTTCATTATCACTAGTAAGCATGTTTTTATCATTTTCATATTTCCTTTTCATTTTCATATGTTTCTTTTCATTTTTGGAGCTTATATGCATGATATGTGATTTATACCATTTATTTCATGATTTTAGAGTTATCTATATATATATGGTCATCCTATAATTATCCCCTTGGTATTGGTTGGTCTTGATGGTGATTAGGAACCCATGACACCCTAAGAAGGTGTATGGTAGGATTAGATTAGTTTTGGAGTTGATTTGAAGGGATTAGAATAGGTTTTGTCCGAGAAAAACTATTTTCGATAACTATAGATTTATGTTCTGTCCTTAATTCGAATTTCTGGAAAAACCTACTGTTGGTACGAAACTTTGGCCTTTATTTTTAGAAAATATACTTTAAAACGAATCTGGTAGCTTGAACGGATAAAACGGACTTATAACGAAGAAGTTATGGATTTTACAAGTTTGACGCACGATAAAAATATAATTTTCAGAAATTTCAGCATACTATATTTATTTTGTCCGAGTCAAAAACGAGCCTTAAGCTTCACAAATTATTTCGACTTATCAAAAATATATTAGTTTACTTCGATACGAAGCTAAGGACATATTAAACGTAGAAAACGGATTTGAAACGACAAAGATATGCACTTTTTCATAAACTTGCCGTAACTAATTTTCTGCACTCAATTAGCCAAAAACCACCATCTTTAACCCTTATTATCTTTATGATCGAGACCTTTTGGACGAAAACTCCTGAACTGAAACTTTTAGATATCGATACAAACTTTCCAAAACCGCCGAGTTCGTTTCTAACGATCGACGCACAATCGCTTTTACGACTAGTTTTTCCAAAGCCATTTTTGTTAATTTCATGATTATTCCGACGACATTGTTTTGCGATTTAAAAGTGGTAATTTCTCTAAAAATTATTATAAAACCATTGTAGGATGACATTTTGACGTAAAAACATGTAAAGTGATTTTTGATTGGTCAAGACGCCAAAAGAGTATTTTTCGACGATGTGTAATATTTTCAAAACTCGTAAATGGTATAAATAACATATCAAGTGCATGCATAACATTACATTGCAACTCATGACATATCATATCATTGATAATAGGTCCCGTTAACGATCATTTTAAACCTCGTGTACTCACTTTTGCCATTATTCCAGCTTTATCCAAGTGAGTTTTCATAGCCCCGCTTACATGCTTTCAATTTATTTCAAACCCACAGGGGAGAATACATTGCACTACATTTTTCTTTGTACGATACCAAGTATGTTAAATTCATTACATTGCTTAAGTTAACGCATTTGCCAATTTGACAGTCCCCATTACTTGAACATGAACCGTTAATCTTTGAAGCGAGGATGAGTGGATAGATCTATCGAGGGTGACGCTTCCATCCGGGTTGGTGAATCCCAACCAGGAAAACGGATGCATTTCATTTGATAACATTACGGAGTTGTCCGCAAACACTCGCAGGGCATACATGATTGAACAGTCTAGTTTCGGGTCATGGGCTTAGAGCAATTGTAACATTATTTTTACGTGACTTGATGGTCATGCATGATAGATACTTGTGTAGTCGTATAAAACATTTACATAAACCTATGATTTCTCACCAACATTATTGTTGACCGCTTTTAGCAATGTATTTTCGTGTAACGAGGCATTCGTCATCATGACATGGTTAGGGACCTATATTTTGAGTCGCGGCGTCGACTTACATTATGTACATTATGGCACTTCATTTCAAAACATCGCTTGGATTTGTAACATATTTGTATTTCCGCAAACTTTGTAAACCTTTTGGGACCGATGTTGTACTCAATGTTTTATTATAATATCCAACGATGTGTTTTTAAAATGGCACTTTAGGTCGCTCAATATAACTGTGATGTGGTGCTATGACAGTCAATCCCCCAGAATTCCATTCCACGCGAAAACAAAATTGGGGTGTGTGACATTGGTACCAGAGCTACAGTTATAGAGAACTAGGTTGCATCATTGACCCTAGACTATAACTACATTATCATAGCATCACATCATTTCATCATAGTGCATATTCACTTTTCATGCGGATTCACTTACATTTTATTCGAGATTATTTATTTCTTTTATTTCACATCGTTGTCACACATGTCTCAGATTCACATCCCATCACCATATCATCGACTCTAGCTCGATGATGTTCCAAATAACCCCATCATGGATGATGTTGCATCACATTCCACCGGAGATCGATCTTCCATTGGATCTACTCCAGCCTTCCCAATCGATCATGACCGACATCGAGACCGAACCCTTCGAGGAGTAGGTTGCACCCACTCATGTTAGCCCAGCTCACTCGATCCGATACATCCACCAAAGACCACTACTAGCACCATCACCCCCATCATCACCATCTTCATCATATTTTCTTAGAGATCCTTTGCTACGCATGCACTTGCCGCCCAAAAGCGTGCTCGCTTTTGATATCCCTACACCACCGCTTCATCGAGCCCGAGCCACCCGTTAGATTTGAGTTAGGTGAGAGTTCTAAGGCGCCGCCGACAGCCTTCTACCGAGGCGCTAGGAGCCCGTATTGATAGTCAGCAGATCCGCGATAGATAGGTTGTCACGCAGCTTGGAGGAACTGCCAGAGATAGGATTGAGCCCATTAAGCGGAGGAGGTCGAGGGCTTAGTGTTAGCAGTGGTTTCATTGACTTATCTCATCGGAGTATTCAGATAGGCGCTAGAGGACAGGAGAGTATTGCTTTGCGGTGTTCGTGTTGATGAGTTGAGGAGTTTGGTGGATAGTTTGTCTACTCGTGTTCGCATCTTCGATAGAGCGGAGCACCATGAGTTGCCTTATGTAGACTTTTGTCATTGTATAGTTTTGACCATTATTATCCTAGTCACAAGGTGTGTGACGTAGTTTAAAGAACTTGTTGTATTTTGGTTGTTGTACAAACAAATGTATCAAGTATTGACTCTACTATGTAGGAATGGTTATTATTATCTATGATATCGGTCCATGTAGGCCGAAATTTTCATGTATATTATCCACGTGTGTTGTGATTATATTTGTGATATTTCGCTATTGTTCCGTGATTCCATTTATCATTATGCATGTTGTGGTTGTGGATATATTTGTATGATGGTTGTTTCTACTTACGAGTTCTCATGATTGTTTCATCTTGTGATTTTGAAGAGTTATGGCGCCTAAGAAAGCTACACTGGAAATGACCCAAGCAGCAATTCAAAAGTTGGTGAATGATAGCATTGCTAATGCTCTAAGAGTCGAAAGGGAAACATGCTGGTCGCCAAGCCGCTAGGCTTGCTACTGCATACCGGAGGATCTCGGTTGGTTAAGAAATGTTCGTATAAAGATTTCAAGAGTGGTGAACCCACTAAGTTCGAGGTACCGAGGGAGCTACTGCCATGGTTCGATGGTTTGAGAAATTGAATCGGTGTTTTGCTTTGTAACCGTCCGGATGACAAGAAGGTCAAATTTGCTACGAGCACTTTACTCGATGGAGCGTTGTCATGGTGGAATTCATACGCTCAACCGATTGGAATGGAGAATGCTTTTAAGCTTACTTGGGAGGAATTCAAGGGCTTGGTGACTAAGAAGTTTTGTCCTAGAACGGAAATCAAAAAGTTGGAGACGGAGTTCTATGAATTGGTAACCATTGGGTATGATATCGACACTTACATTCGAGATTCCAAGAATTGGCCGCTATGCCCGTCGATGGTACCGGATAATGAAAAGTTGTTAGAGGCTTTTATTGGAGGACTTCCCGAAGTTGTTCAAGGAGATGTGACTTCGCTTGATCCACGCAATTGAGGAAGCTATTCGAGTGACTCAAAAGTTGATGGCACAAGTGGTGAAGCGAGGTAAGTACACCACCACCAACCAAAACAACAACAACCCCAACAACCGCTTCAACAATAACTCGAGCCAACTACAACAACAATAGCAACAACAACAAACGCAAGTGGGACAACAAAGGTAGAATGCTACTCAACAACCACCAAAGAGGCAAGAGGTTGCTAAGGCTTATGTTGGTCCGAAGGAAGGAAAAGGATATACTGGGTTTTGCCGGTGTAATAAGTGTTTGAGTCATCACAATCCGGTCGATGTCCTGATCCGCGTGAAAATTGCAAGAAAGTTGGTCACCGTATTAGGGATTGCAAGTGGCCACAAGTTACATGTTTTGCTTAGGGAACCCGACACTACAAGAGGGATTGGAAGAAAGGAAATAATCAAGCAAATCCGAATCAAGGAGGTTTGGCACGAGGAAGGGTTTACGTCATTGGAGGCGGAGAAGATAGGAGGACCCGAATGTCATCAACGGTACGCTCTTCAATAATCGCTATGCTTCAGTTTTAATTGATTCGGGTGCCGATAAAAGTTTTGTGTCCAATGCATTTGCACCTTTGCTCAACATTAAACCAACTACATTAGACATATCATACAACGCCGAATTAGCTAATGGTAGCGTAGTTAACACAAACACCATTGTTCGCGGTTGCACATTCAATTTTCTTAATCATCCCTTCAACATAGACCTCATGCCCGTAGATTTGGGTAGTTTCGACGTCGTCATCGGCATGGACTGGTTATCTAAGCATCGCGCAAAGATCATTTGTGATGAGAAAGTTGTTCATCTTCCCTACAACGGCGAAACTTTGATTATTCGTGGGGAACGTAGTGGAACTAGAATTAGTATCATATCGAGTATCAAAACGGAGAAGTACATTAAGAAAGGTTGTCTTGCTTTCTTAGCCCATGTAACCGAGAAAAAGTCGGAGGAGAAGCGACTTGAAGATGTTCCTATTGTTCGTGAATTTTCTGAAGTATTTCCCGAGGATTTACCGACTTCCACCGCACGCCAAGTAGAATTTCATATTGACTTAGTGCCCGAGCTGCACCGACATGCGAGCACCGCATCGCCTAGCACCATCCGAAATGCAGGAATTGTCTAATCAATTGCAAGAGCTTCTAGACAAAGGATTCATTAGGCCGAAGTTCCTCTCGGGGAGCACCGGTCTTGTTTGTGAAGAAGAAGGATGGATCCTTCCGAAGGTGCATAGATTATCGAGAATTGAACAAGTTAACGGTGAAGAATCGTTACCCACTCCCCGAATTGATGACTTGTTCGACCAGTTGCAAGGTTCAAGTATTTACTCCAAGATTGATCTTCGATCGGGTTATCATCAACTTCGAGTTCGGGAAGAGGATATTCGAAAACAAATTTAGAACACGCTACGGTCATTACGAGTTTCAAGTGATGCCGTTTGATTGACTAATGCACCGCGTATTCATGGATCTCATGAATAGAGTTTGTAAGTCGTATTTGGACAAGTTTGTTATAGTGTTCATCATGACACATCTTGATCTACCAAAGAACAAAGAGAGCGAAGAGCATTTAAGGACGATTTTAAGGCTACTCAAGAATGAGAAGTTGTATGCCAAGTTTTCGGCAAGTGATTTTTGGAACCACAAAGTGCAATTCCTTGGTCATGTCATTGATAGTCAAGGACTACAAGTTGATCCCGCAAAGATTGAAGCCGTGAAAGATTGGGCTACTACAACGAATCCTACAGAAATTCGACAATTTCTAGGACTAGCCGGGTATTACCGAAGGTTCATCGGTTTTTCAAGATAGCGAGACCTTTGACCAAGTTGACACAGAGAAACAAGAAGTACGAATGGGGAAAGAAACAAGAAGTTGCTTTTCAGTTGTTGAAGCAAAAGCTAGTTAAAGCGCCGATTTTGGCACTACCCGAAGGCATTGAGAACTTTGTTGTATATTGTGACGCCGCATAAAGGACTTGAGGCTGTTTTAATGCAAAACGAGAAGGTGATAGCGTATGCTTCTCGACAACTTAAGGTTCATGAGAAGAACTACACAACTCATGATCTCGAAGTTAGGAGTCCGTAGTTTTGCACTCAAGATTTGGAGACACTACCTCACGGTACAAAGTGCACGGTTTACCACCACAAGAGTTTGCAATATATTCTTGATCAGAAGGAGCTTAATATGAGGCAACGCCGTTGGTTGGAGTTACTCAGCGACTATGATTGTGAAATCAAGTATCACCCGGAAAAAGCCAATGTTGTGGCTGATGCTCTTAGTCGGAAAGAGAGGCCTAAACCTTTAAGAGTTCGATCATTGGGAATGACGATTATTTCTCCTTTACCATCGAAAATCCATGAAGCACAAGTCGAAGCACTTAAGGAGGAAAACCGACCAAGTGAAAAGCTTTATGGTATGCCCGAAGCGAAATGGTTTTGTAAAGAGAGCAGATGGAGTACTATGTTTCAAGGATAGAATGTGGGTTCCATTGTATGGCGGAATACGAGAATTGATTATGCATGAGTCGCATAAGTCAAAGTATTCTATTCATCCAGGATCGGATAAGATGTATCAAGATCTTAAGAAGCTTTATTGGTGGCCGAACATGAAAGCGGAGATTGCCACGACGACGTTAGCAAATGCCTTACCGCTAAGGTAAAAGTCAATATCGAAGCCTTCGTGTTTACTCCAACAACCGAAAATTCCTCAATGGAAATGGGAACGTATTACAATGGACTTTGTTACGAAACTTCCTAAGACATCGGGAGGTTACGACGCTATTTGGGTAATTGTTGATCGCCTTACCAAATCAGCCCATTTCATACCAATTAGAGAGACTTATTCAATGGAGCAACTCACTAGACTTTATGTCAAGGAAATAGTCTCGAGGCACGGAGCACCAATTTCTATCATTCGACGAGATAGTCGATTCACTTCAAACTTTTGGAATTCATTGCAAGATTCATTCGAACCGATTAGAGATGAGCACAAAGATATCACCCACAAACAGACGGTCAAAGTGAAAGGACCATTCAAACGTTAGAAGACATGCTAAGGGCATGTGTGATTGATTTTAGCAATGGTTGGGCTAACCATTTGCCATTGATTGAATTCTCGTACAACAATAGTTATCACACCAATATCAAGATGGCACCATTCGAGGCAACTTATGGTCGTAAGTGCCGCTCACCGCTTGTTGGGCCGAGGTAGGAGACGACAACTTACCGGTCCGTAAATGGTACGGAAACCACGGAAAAGATTGTTCAAATTCGTGATAGACTTAGAACCGCAAGGAGTCGATGAAAAGTTATGCGGATATTAGACGCAAGGATTTGGAATTTCAAGTAGGTGACAAAGTTATGTTGAAAGTATCGCCTTGGAAGGGCGTGGTACGCTTTGGAAAGCGTGGGAAGCTGAACCCGAGATACATTGGACCATTCAAGATTTTGAGCAGAGTTGGTCCGGTAGCTTATCGCTTGATCTTCCGCCGTAACTCAGTCATGTGCACAACACGTTTCACGTTTCAAACTTGAAGAAGTGTCTTTCGGACGAATCGCTCGTTATTCCATTGGACGAAGTTCGCTTGATGATAAACTCAACTTTGTGGAGGAACCCAGAGAAATCATGGACCGCGAGGTCAAGCTTGAAACAGCAGTCGTATTCCTATTGCGAAAGTTCGTTGGAATTCTCGACGAGGTCCTGAGTTTACTTGGGAACGGAAGACCAGATGCACGCAAGTATCCTCATCTTTTCGCCGACACCGTTAGACCTAACAACGATTGAATTCGGGGACTGAATTCCTTTTTGGATGGGCGAATGTGACAATCCGTACTTTCGGGTCATTTCTCGACACGCTTCATGTCTCATTATTTCAACATTTATAGTAAACTTGGTTTACTTGTTTCAAATTCCGTAACCTGGAGGTTTAGCGGCAAATTCATGATCATGACATCACGTACATTTCATATGGACTATGATTAGTCTACATTTCATGGACATCATTTGCATCATATCAATTCATTCACGACATTTCATTTCACATTCTTCAACGCTAATTTTTATATTTAATAATCTTTATTGCGTGAGTTATTATTTTGAATATTTAATCCATTACTTTCAAAAATGATCCCGACATATTTTTATACTTACATTTAGTTATAAAAACTATATTTTTAGTTTACCTAGTGTTTTAAATTTATTTGGTATATTAATCGTTAAAGTTAAATTATTACGTCGTTTTTCTTAAAAATTATACGATAATTATTTTATCACTCAAATTTCACAAGGAATGTATTTTTACAATTTTTATTATCTCAATACATTCTATTTTGACCTATTAAAAACTTACTTTTACCTAAAAGTTACCATTTACCTTACAAGTTATTAATATTAACACAATTACTTACACCTTTTTACAAGTATATACATTATATATATATATAAAAAAAAAATAATATCATGAGATGCATCCCCCAAAACCGTTCTAGGGGAAGGTGTATGCATTTATGGCTTGGTAAATATTTTTTTGATAGTATATAATTACACTCCAAGTTAACTTCAATCATTCATTTCATTACATATCTCATTATTTCAAAGCTAGAAAAGTCTCTCTTGGTTTTTGCTTCTTCTCCAAATCGTCCAAGCCATAAGGAGTGAAGGGATCACTAAATTTTTCTCAAGATCAAGTTAAATACAATCTAGTTTATACCCTTTTTATGGTTTTGAAATAAAAACCAAGGGTATTTAAGTTTAATCCTTGTTACTTTCACCTCTTCATTATCACTAGTAAGCATGTTTTTATCATTTTCATATTTCCTTTTCATTTTCATATGTTTCTTTTCATTTTTTTTGGAGCTTATATGCATGATATGTGATTTATACCATTTATTTCATGATTTTAGAGTTATCTATATATATATGGTCATCCTATAATTATCCCCTTGGTATTGGTTGGTCTTGATGGTGATTAGGAACCCATGACACCCTAAGAAGGTGTATGGTAGGATTAGATTAGTTTTGGAGTTGATTTGAAGGGATTAGAATAGGTTTTGTCCGAGAAAAACTATTTTCGATAACTATAGATTTATGTTCTGTCCTTAATTCGAATTTCTGGAAAAACCTACTGTTGGTACGAAACTTTGGCCTTTATTTTTAGAAAATATACTTTAAAACGAATCCGTGGCCGCTTGAACGGATAAAAACGGACTTATAACGAAGAAGTTATGGATTTTACAAGTTTGACGACGAAAAATATAATTTTCAGAAATTTCAGCATACTATATTTATTTTGTCCGAGTCAAAAACGAGCCTTAAGCTTCACAAATTATTTCGACTTATCAAAAATATATTAGTTTACTTCGATACGAAGCTAAGGACATATTAAACGTAGAAAACGGATTTGAAACGACAAAGATATGCACTTTTTCATAAACTTGCCGTGAACTAATTTTCTCGCACTCAATTAGCCAAAACCACCGTCTTTAACCCTTATTATCTTTATGTTCGAGACCTTTGGACGAAAACTCCTGAACTGAAACTTTTAGATATCGATACAAACTTTCCAAAACCGTCGAAGTTCGTTCTCTAACGATCGACGTACACCGCTTTACGATAGTTTTCCAAAGCCATTTTGTTAATTTCATGATTTTTCCGACTACATTGTTTTGCGACCTAAAAGTGGTAATTTCTCTAAAAATTATTATAAAACCATTGTAGGATGACATTTTGACGTAAAAACATGTAAAGTGATTTTTGATTGGTCAAGACGTCAAAAGAGTATTTTTCGACGATGTGTAATATTTTCAAAACTCGTAAATGGTATAAATAACATATCAAGTGCATGCATAACATTACATTGCAACTCATGACATATCATATCATTGATAATAGGTCCCGTTAACGATCATTTTAAACCTCGTGTACTCACTTTGCCGTTATTCCAGTTTATCCAAGTGAGTTTTCATAGCCCCGTTTTACATGCTTTCAATTTATTTCAAACCCACGGGGGAGAATACATTGCACTACATTTTCTTTGTACGATACCAAGTATGTTAAATTCATTACATTGCTTAAGTTAACGCATTTGCCAATTTGACAGTCCCCATTACTTGAACATGAACCGTTAATCTTTGAAGCGAGGATGAGTGGATAGATCTATCGAGGGTGACGCCCATCCGGTTGGTGAATCCCAACCAGAAAAACGGATGCATTTCATTTGATAACATTACGGAGTTGTCCGGCAAACACTGCAGGGCATACATGATTGAACAGCCTTAGTTTCGGTCATGGGCTTAGAGCCATTGTAACATTATTTTTACGTGACTTGATGGTCATGCATGATAGATACTTGTGTAGTCGTATAAAACATTTACATAAACCTATGATTTCTCACCAACATTATTGTTGACCGCTTTTAGCAATGTATTTTCGTGTAACTGAGGCATTCGCATCATGACATGGTTTAGGGACCTATATTTTGAGTCAAGGCCGACTTACATTATGTACATTATGGCACTTTATTTCAAAACATCGCTTGGATTTGTAACATATTTGTATTTCCGCAAACTTTGTAAACCTTTTGGGACCGATGTGTACTCTGAATGTTTTTATTATAATATCCAACGATGTGTTTTTAAAAACGGCACTTTAGGTCGTTCAATATAACTGTGATGTGGTGCTATGACAGTCAATCCCCCAGGAATTCCATTCCGCTGCAAAACAGGTAAATTGGGGGTGTGACAAAAATCAAGTAGCCATGATCATATCATCAAGACAGATTTGAAACTAAAGATTATCAATACTCACTTTGAGTCCTTAGCCACTATGGCTTGCACAATGATCAAAGAACCACTAAACAAACTTATACCAACCCATATCAGAATGAATCAATCCCAAATAACTCTGATTCCACCCCATTTCCAACTCTGCATCATTGATTCAATCCCTCAGTTGACTTTTGTTGACTAAGATAATTTTAAGAGTAAAATTTAAGTAAGTGAGTTTCTAAGTAAGTATTGCTAAAGTGAGCTTAATAAAGCTTATATAAGAACTTATACAAGCCTATTAACCTTTATCAACTTATAATCACATATATATGAACTTGTAAATTGCATAACATAAATTCTAACTTGGAAATTGAAATTGATTACTTAAAAAGTTTTATATTACAATCGAGATTACTTAATAAAACACTTGAAAGATTTAAAATACATTGGAAATTGAATTACACTACCTACTTACATGTAAAAAACTAAACTACTCTACATATCTTCCATTAATCGCCATTTCTTTCTTTATAAGGATCCATTTGACTCCTTGCCGACATCTGAGCATTTCCCACTTCAATCCAGCCATTGGATACTTGAAAATCATCATAATCGTCCATTTGGCATTTTTGGCGCCAAAAGTCTTTTGAGTGGGTTTCTTCAATTAATGCGCTTTGGTGTATGTGGAGGTGGAGGGTAGTTGTTAACCAGCTGGGGGGATAATGGTGAGGTGGAGAGGTGGGGAAAACAGGTGGTGAAACCACCTGGTTTCGTGGTTGCAGGAGTGGAAGAGAGGGATGAACAGTGGTGGCGGTATTCTATTTAAACCGAGTTTGGGCTTTGGGCTTTGGGCTTGCTGGGTTGGATTTGGGTTTTGGATAACAAGGGTCCGTTTGTTATGTTAAATACACAAGGACTATTTATGTAATTTTCTGAAAAATGAAGGACTGAGATTGTAACTTTCCCAAAGTTTACACAAGGGTTAAATTTGCCAAGTTTCATTTACCAAAGGACCAATAATGTTTATTTTCCAATTTTATACGTCTAAGGGTAGATTTTGCCAATTTTGAAACTTGAAGGACCAATCATGTAAATTCTCCAAACTTATCATATAAGGACCAATTATGCCACATTTTAATAGTACAAGGGTGTTGTTTGAATAATTTCCATTTTTGAACACCTAGGGACTATTTTTTACATTTTTCCAAAGTTGAGGGACCTTTTCTCAATATTTGCCCAAAGATTCATTCAAGGACCATTTTTGATAATTTAGAATATTTCAAGGACTTTGAATGATATTTTACAAGTTTTGAATTACCAGTGGACTAGTTTTGACAACTTTTGAAACTTGGGGACTAAAACTGCCAATTTTGCAAACTTGATACGTTTTTCATCCGATTTTGATATTTTTGCATTTAAAACACATAAAACACTTATTTGTGATATTTTTATCATTTTGATGCATTTCTGAGTGTTTTCAGATGTTTTTTGCAGTTTAAATGGTACAAAAATGATGAGTATTTAGACACTCATCAGCGAGTTGCAAATGTTCCTTCATAGCGAGTTGGTCTAAGACTTCCTAGCGACTTGTTATTTAACAAGTAGCAATTTGTGTAAACTGAAAATGCAGAAGTTGGTTTATAAATGAAGTAGCGACTTGACTCACTCAAGAAAACCAATAGCGACTTGTCATCTTTCCTTAGAGATGATGTTTTGTCTAGCGACTTGATTTAGAAAAATAATGGTTAGGAACTTTCTTTGAAAATTGGTTTAGTGACTTGATATTTATCAAGTAGCGGGTTGTTTTGAAAACTTTGGTTAGAGACTTGCTTTGATAAAAATCCTAGCGACTTGACTCATTTGGCTAGCGACTTACAGAAATGATGAAAGAGATGAATTACAAAGATAAAGTCTTGACCACGACCACTATACCAAAAATACCATTGACTCATCAAATGACCTCAATTTATATTCAATACATCATCAGTCCCATCAGTCCAAGAAACTAAATAAAATTAAAAGGAAAAGAAGTCTATATACATAATACTATCTCAACCCATTCTATCTAAATCTAATCCTCATTTAAAAACCTAAACTCAAAACATAATGAATGTCAACTAATCTTAGAATTGTTCAATGTTTTTTCTAATCTTTCAAAGACTCTTTAATTGAACGAATATCATCATAGACCAAACTTTGATACTAAACGAAATTAAAAAAATGAAAATAACAAGTATGTTATTTCATCCTTTTGCTTCGGATTTAAAAACAAACAATCCTTACCCGTGAACAACTATGTGTTTGTGAAAGACAATTTCTAAGGATTTGCTTGGTTCGGTTTTAAAAAGCAGGAAGAAAACATAGATGGTTTGCGTTTCTATGTTCGGTTGTAAACAAAAAGAGAACAAAGGTTTTTGTTGATGAAATCGCTGAGATTAAGAAGCATTTGATGGGAGAAATTTTTTTTGGGGCGTTAGGTTTGAGAGATTAGGAGAGGATGGGGGCGCATGTTTTAAGGGATTAGGGTATCAAGTGTGATTAGTGGCATGTTTATACTCGTGATATTAGGGTAGGACTTGTTACCTGGATTGTGCATTGGTCATGGGCCGTTTTTTAAATCTAATCTCACATGGGCTGAAGTTAGATCGTGGATCACATATTGTGTGTTGATATAATCTGGATAATGGACTTGGATCTACTATTTCATGCGCTTTGGGCTTTTTGGATGTGGGGTGATATCTTCGTTTAATATGACTTGGTCTTACTAAACAATTACTATGTTATTCGATTTTTTAATCAAAAATTTTAGATGCATAAGTGTTAATATATATTGATAAAGTGTGGTATTTTGGGCGGATAAAATCTCACGGAGGATACATAATTCATGGCTTGAGCATAAAATTTGAAAAATAAAAATGTCTATGGGGTTTCTACAATTGGTATTTCTTAAGTGGGCATGAAGTGAGGTTTTCCGGGAGCGTTTACTTATTTTCTTCTTCTTTCTTTCTACCTTTCCGCGAAGATGACTAGTTTGGGCATTTATAGAGTGTGATAAAGACTTGGCTATTTAGTTATGGTTGTGATTCTTTCTCGCTTAACCCATAGCGTAGCTATCATTTCGGTGTCTTATACAGTTGAGGATATGTTAAGAGGTTTTGTACATTGGGTACACCATTTCTTCTTCACAAGGATTAGTACAAGTTTAAGTAACAAATATGAGGAATTTTACTTCATGATCAAGTCTGGCATATCGGGTTTATTTCACCATATGGTCACCATAATAGCCGACATAATTCGTGAATGGTGTGTCTACCAAAGTGTTTAATGGTTGTTGATGTTGGTGAAAGAATCGTTGATGAACCGCTACATGTTTCCCCTAAAAAATATATTCACTGAAACCAAAGTTTTCATTACACATTCAATCTAACATTGTTTACGGTTTTGTCTTGATTTTGTAAAATCCCGCGAAAGAATCTATTTCTCGGTTTAAATCATAGACTTGTAAAATCCCATGACAAAGTGGGAAACATCCCGTAATTGTAAAGTGCATTTTCGGATCTATCTTACGGTTTATTCTTGGTTTTGTAAAATCCCGTGAAAGAAACTATTTCTCGGTTTAAACTATAGAGTTGTAAAATCCCGTAATGATGGAACCATCTTGGAGAAAGGAAAGTGTATTTCGGGATCTTATATGATGCTGGTGCTACGGTTTCTACTTCAAAGAAGGGATAAAAGGGTGTACTTCATGAATTGGATGTATGTTTGGATATCGTCATGGCAGTTTAGTTATTACATGGTTTTACGGGGTTATGTGCTTTTAACCATGGTCGGGATGTAAACCATTATCATAGTTCACTTAAAATGTCAAAGGAGGCTAGATTTGAGCTTTTAACCAGTAGATGTGACAACGGCGTTAATTCAGTATTATTTACTTGAGGTTGAAGTGAAATATCACGGGCAAGTGTACTTAGTATCTGAAGGTATCGGGGATGGTTGGATGAAGATTCTTAGAGATCCTTGTTCAAGCTTATTAACAAAAACGAATACTTGGAAATCTAGTTATTGTTGGGTGACTTTTTCCTTTTCTTTTACCACTTGGAGGAATTGGGCTCTTATCATCTCAAAATAACTATCACTTTAAGGAGTTACGTTGTAGTGCTTAGTGTCACATTCAATTGTGGATTTTCAAGAGGTAATGTACGTCTTATACTTAATGGTTGGTTGGTTGAAGAGTATAGAGTACATAGAGAGTACTTAGAGATGCTAATGGAAATCGGCACCGCACTTTGTTACATATGTGCAAGTTTAAGTCACGAAGTTCGGGTAGTTTACTCGTGGTCAAATTCATCATGTTGGGTTTTCTCCATCAGCTGTCACGACAAAGAGCCTACAGAATGATAATGGGGATGATTACATGTTTTGCTAAGAGAGTTGAAAAGAGAGAGATTATGACGTATGAACACAACAGTTCATGCCTCGTACTCTAAAGAAAAGAAAAGTATACGTTTCAGTGCTCTTTATCTTCAAAAGAAGAGAAATCTTCTTATGACGATGAACACAACAGCCATGCCTCGTTCTCTAAAGAAAAGAAAAGTACGCTTGGCGCTTTATCTTCGAAGAAGAGAAATCTTCTTATGACGCTTTGAACACAACAGTTCAAGCCTCGCTCTAAAGAAAGAAATGTGTACGCTTTCAAGGCGCATTATCTTCGGAAGAAAAGAAATCTTCTCAATTATGACCATTCTCATCAACATGCTTCATGCTTTTTCCATGCGCTTCAGTCATCAAGTGAACCGGGCTACCATTGATTGTTTCATATTCCACTTGCTCAATATAATGAAGATGGCGACATCACGTGCTAATTTTGCGGGGGAGAAGTGTTAATAGACTACATTATTGAAGATATTCACTTGCTTAATCAAGAATGTCAACTCCGTATGCAATTCTTGAGGGGGAGAAGAAGTGTGAATTTACTGCATGATTGATTGATTTCTGAGAATACATGGTCAAACGGCTCCAAACTCATGTAAGAACCAAACTTCTTCTTATCGGGTCATCTTCACATGGAGTTTTCTTCTAAGAGTCGTTGGTTTACATCTTCATACAGACTGATGAGTTTAATGACAAAGTGCTTCTAATTACTGGGCTAATTTCTTTGATAAACATATTTCTGTTCTTGTTTGATTGGGAGGGATCTTAGTTAAGGAGATTTGCTACATATAATGTAATTGGAATACTTTTTGGTGTGATGAAGATGTTAACTATCTATTCCCCAACTGGAAAATCTTGAAGAAGGTCGAGTCTACAGTCGGTTCTACATTCTCTGCTACATGTTAGAAGACTAAAGACGAGTTGCATTTGATTATCCAAAGACTTCTTCTTAATCTGGGCATTTATCTAACAGATTGTCGGTTTAGGGGAGAGCACTAATTGGGGGAGAGTGAAATGTCTGATTTAATCCCCAATTAGACTTGCTCACATTCTGCTTCAGCAAGTTGATTCCTACAAGATTACAAGTGTTCTTCTCAAAAGATTTCATGTATACTAGCTTACATAGAGTTGCTGATTCTGAAGTATCAAAACCAGCAAGGGGGAAGGAGACACGTATCTAAACATGAGTAAACTTGATGAACTTAATACTTCTAAGTAATTGAAGATATCCAGGGAAGACAAATGTGATTACCGCAGAGAAACTCAAGGTTTGACTCATGGCGAGTAAACTTGATGTACTTAATTCTTCTAAGTGATTGAAGATATCCCGGGAAAAAAAATGTCATGACCGCAGAGAAACTCAAGGTTTACTCATCAAGGCATTTGGTGTTCTTCTTCCAACTATGTGGGGGAAGAGATGGAAGAGTTAGTTTCTGAAGATGAAAGAGGTACACAAGTGTGTGATGATTTTGATGTTATCACAATCATCAGGGGAGAGAGATTGTGTAAATTGGGGATGCTCAGCTGTTTTACTTGAGGGCTTAATCAGTGATTCAGAGATATAATCACCTATTCCGGTGTTGACATCGGCAGAGATTGTCACCCTGCAGAGATAATCGTGATTCGCCTGCTTCTTCAATGTTATTGGTTATTCTCTCTATGGGCATTCGGGTACTTTGGGTTCTTGAGCTTCATATACTTTCTTCAGGGGGAGAGAAAAGTATACATCGGGGTTATTCTTTAGCTATTGGACTTAATCTGCTACTTCGATGGTATAAGTTTCTCTCTTCGGGTATATGTGTATTCGGGTTCGTGAGCTCTAGTCTAAGAGACTGACTGCATCAATTCAACTACTTGGGGGAAGTGTTCTCTTGACACCTTTCAGAATGGATTGCTTCAGACTTCAGTGGAAAAGAAATTTGAGAAGAGTTATTTAAGCGTGGGATGAAACGTTGTTGTTCTTTTATTGATGATATAACCCCGAACGGAGAACCTCGATCATCGTTCTTAAATGGAGCAGCGGGATTTATGATAATGGTGTGCTTCTTCGCACTGGCTAAGGAAAGCTTGAAATAGAGCTTCAAATTTTCTCATCTAATGGATCTTCGGTTTGGGGGGAAGCTGCCAAAGTCTATTTTTCTCAAAGGCTCTGCCCTTTCTATTCTGGAGCCTCAAAAGCTTTGGTGGTGGAAGTTTAAGAGATGGCGAATTCTATCTTCTACGACGTGCTACTTGGTATCCTTATCTCGGTTCTCGTATCATCATCTTCTTAAACTATATCATCTACTCTATCTTTGTATATATATTTTTCAGAAAAACAAAATACAAAAATATAAAACCTGAAAAAATAAAATAGAAAAATATAAAACCATCAAAAACCCATAAAAATTAGAAAATTTGAAAAAGACCAAAAATATGTTTTCTCAAGACATGTCTTCTGGTATCGATAACATCTACGGTCTTAGAAATGTCATTCAATAATGGCACGGGACCATAGATGAAGTTCGAGCAGGAGGTGTAAATATTCTTTTCAAAACATGTCTAAAAAATATGGCTTGCAGTTATTTCAGACTGTGACCCGTGCTTAAAACAATGGCTTGCTATTATTTCCGATAGCAACCCGCTCTTTTAAAGAAAGGAAATTGCTGCGCTAAACCAAAAATTTTCAAATATTTCGCGCACTTTTCCTAAAAACAAATTGAGGAAAGTATGTCGAAGGACTACTGTTCCTACTCAAATATTTTTCCTTCAAAAATTCTTCAGAAAAATATTTGTTGTTTTTAAAAAATGGTGGTAAAATGAGTTGCTTTAAAAACAATCAGATTCATAGTTTTCGTTATAATTGAAAACTCAATCAATGACTTCAGCGCTTTTAAACTTTTCAGAAAGAGTCATTGATTGAGGGGGAGAATGTTTTTCAAATTTACATCGTCTAACGGACTTTCTTAATTATCCTAATATGCTTAATTAAAAATGTTGTGAACCTATGTTGAAGGACTAGGTGCCTAGGATAAAATTGTTAGGATTAGATGACTATAGTTTGATAAGCACATTATTCCCATGCCTTTTATGATCTGATTGATAGATTGTATTGACTTTTATTAGTCGATTGCTGTTTGGGTGTTGTCGACCACCAAATATCTGTATGTGTGTTCACTAACGTATGCAGGTATATTGGTTATAAGAATGTTCCCGATCCAGATCCCACAATAGAAGATGATTGGATGCCGAAAGGAAAAGGTAACTATATCTTGGGTTGACAAATGAAGAAACGGAGCTTAATTGGACTTCTATGGAAAGTTGGCATGAATGCAACGTAAGAGGTCTCACTGCATCAGCAGATGGTTTTCTTCATCATCAAGTGAAGAAACGGAGCTTAATTGGACCTCAGTTGGCATTAAAAATGCAACGTAAGAAGTCTCACCGCATCTGCAGATTGTTTTTCTTCCAAGCCTTACAGCATCAACAACAAAAGTGGCTCATCCACCTAACGTATCTTTGTGCAGGATACCATTTTTAAACAATTTTAAAAAATTTTGATTAAATTGTTTTGAAAATGGAAAAATATTGTTTTGAAAAATTAATTGGACTTAATTTTGAAAATCACCGGATTTCTTTTTATCAAAACCTAAGTCACTCAATCAACGACTACAGTCATCGATTGAGGGGGAGAGTGATTTAAAATAAAATATTTTCAAACGATATTTCTTCATAAAAGTCCGTTTTTACAATAATAAGTGGTGATCTAAAGATTTAATGTTATGTCATGATATGATTTTTCTTTAGAATCAAGGTCTTTCAAAATGAAATTTTTTCTGTTCTTGTTTGATTGTGAAATTGTTTTATTTTACTTAAAGATCTCTTAAAACTATCATACCTGACACTAACAATCTTTAATGTCTAAATCTGTTCCTTACTAATCATTTTTCAAAATTAAATTTTGCCACGTCTTTCCCTAAAACTTTTCTAAATGATTTAAATCAGATGGGATCACAAATCTCAAATAGTTTGATATTTTTGATCGGGGGAGAGATCGCGATTTAAATCTCAAATCTGTTTTAATGGAATCGGTTTTAGTCCTTTATAGGCACTCCTGCCTCCATGTGCCAAACGATTTCAAATACATAATGAACATGTTGAGGAGGAGGATTTATCCAAAAACTAGATGAGTATTTAAACCTGGCCACATATTCTCCCATGTTTTCCAAACCTGATTAAATCACTTGAGATCCAAAATCTCAAAGGGTTTGATATTTTTGATCGGGGGAGAATTTGTGATTTAATAATGAAACTTGATATAAGATGATCGTTTTGATTCAAAGTGCAAGTTCTCTCTAATATGTGCCAAACTCTTTCGTATATAGATGCACATATTGAGGGGGAGCGAATGGTTTATATTGGCAATCGTGAAATGTACTTCAAAAGAACTCTTTCCTCTATGTGATAAAATGTGTTAAAATATCCTACGCACATATTGAGGGGGAGAATTTTAACAAGAAAATTAAATGGTTTTTTCTATGAAAATTGTGATCAAAGAAAATATTTCAAAGTCCTCTTGCCTCCATGTGCTAAACAATTTCTAAATCATATGCACATGTTGAGGGGGAGGTTTTCTAAATGATCAAAACTATTAAGGTACAAAATGCTTTCGTATCACAAGTACCTTGATTGTTTTTTCAAATGATTTTTCAATTGGTTTCAAGGAAGAATGAACTGTACCAAAAGATCGACCATTTTACTTTATGTATGGAGTTATAAGGATGGTGAGGTTAGGTATTAGTTCCCACGATCTGCCAGAACCGAAGGGATCTACCCAGGGATAATCCACTAGATAGTGTAGAGTCCTTAGGTATATTGAAAAAAGGAGAAAAGTGAGAAGTGGGAAGAGTGCGGACTGATACAGAGCTAGTACTAGAATAAACCCAACAAAGTTCTAGTAATGAAGTCTCGGTAAGCACTGAAGGGGTTGAAGATTGAAAAAGAAATGAATATAAAAAAGGGCGAAAAGAAATAGCCCTCCAATAATTCAACCTTAGGGCAGAAACCAGGTTCAATTCATATGCTACTGGTGGTTACTAAGGTAACGCCGGTATTGAAGACAAGACGTCATGGACCCAAAGGACGACCGCACTAAACTTCCCAAGCTATTCAAGTTCCTCTTAAAAGGGATTGTTTCATTCTCACGGGGAACCTACATAATCTATCAACTTTCTCTTAGAGATTGCTGATATTTAAGAAGGAGACCCTCTCCCTAGTCTCCGGCATAGGAACCAAATGTGCACTATTGAGTCTAGAGCCAAGAGATCATCCACAATATCTCGTTAGGACACAAAATTAATGAAGACTTGCTGTTTCACACAATGTGGAATGTAAGAATATATTAAGAGTCCTACGCATTATGCTTGTGGTATTGCCAGAACATCTGAGTGATATGCAAACATATTCACAATGAAGATGGAAAGCCTTCTGGAGCCAACATCAAACAAGCTCCTGGTGGGTGGCATGTGAGATCTATCCAATAGATCAACCATGTGACAACTGAATAGAAACGATGGGGCGATTCAATCATTTGAATCAACCTTGATCCAGGAAAAGGATTGACGGATACCTTTGAAAAACCGGTCGTTGTGCTCAAAAACTCCTTTCTCTAGCACTTCGACTATGTATTATGTTTTCAAAATAAAAAGGGTATTTATGATTGAAAATTGATTTCTTCTTCTAAACCTTCATCGTATTGAAAAACTCTTTATCTTAAGCAATACGCGATTGGTTTCAAATCATTTCTATCAATCAAGAAATCTCAATTTGTTTGGTTCACTCACTCCGTGTTGTCTTCTTTGAGACGCTCCGGTTTGAGAACGGCTAGAACAAATACGAAACCCTTTCAAGGAGATTCTTAGGAATCCTACCGATCACAGCAGTAAAGATTGTACTGATCAACAAGGAACCGTGGGCCGTGTACCTCAATTCATCAAAAGTGATCAAAGACACTTTCGCGCTTATATTGCTAACAGTAGTATGCGGTGTGACGATTGCATGCGATCGTAATTGAGGAGTCAATCCAAAGCCGCATGCTCACAGCATCACACTTTAATTGAAGAAATCATGATCGGTGCATATCTACATAACTCGCACGATACTTTATACTATGTTCGCACGCTGCTGCAAATATCATGAAACAGTAAAGCTTCCGCTACTCTGATGGAAAGATGTCATGATTCAAAAGTGTGCGCATGTCGGTCCGAAAGTCACAACTACACATGATGGCAACACTACATTGGGTGATCCAGAGATTTACTGTGGCTGATGATCTCAATGAAACCCCGAAGATCATCAATGATGTGGATCAGTTCAAAGGCCTCCACTGAAAGTACAAATCAATGCGGACTTTGAAGAATCGCTACAAAAGCACAAAGATTGCGGAAGTGAAGAATTCAAGTCTACGAGCTCAAGAACGAAGTCAAAGATAGAATGCTAGGAAGCAAAATGTATTTCATGGGGTGGCCTCCCTTAGGGGGAGATTGTTAGGAATTGGAAATTCCATGTTAAAGTGTCGGTCACCCCAATTATGGTCTAGCATATGTTAGCTCGTAGACTTGTAGTTATTTACGTTGTTTAGTAGTTAATTAGTCCATCCATGGAAGGGGTGTGGCTTGGCAATCTAACCTTTACATTTTATTGAACCAACTCTCTACCAAGAACACCATCTCTCTACTTTCTCTCTCTAAAATGTATAACATGTATTTCCATCATCCTAGACCACCCGAATCATCAAACACAATAATATTATCGATCCTTCAATCACGGTCTGATGGACTTGGTATAATGTTGAACTAGCGGACTTGGTACAATCATGAACTAATGGTCTTGGAACTATTTGAAGCGATACGAATTATGTGTTATATCAATTGACTATTGATACATTAAGTTATGTACTATTATGTGAATTCATTTGACAACATGTGCTTGAACATAAACTATACATATTTTGGCAGTGGGTTGTGAACACACAAGTTGCAAGTTTTGTATGGGCGGAACTTGGAACTGAGTGGATTTCAATGCCTTTGCTGCATGAACGTTCTTTAAAGGTTTTTCATGACAACACAAACTCTATGAACTCACTCAACCTTTGTGTTGACACTTTTAGCATGTTTTATCTTAGGTATCTAAGGCATACACTTCATGGCATGCATGTGGATTTATCATAGATTCGTTGTGACGACGCGTCTCACATGGGATTTATGCACTTTAAAAACATCGTTTGGCTTGTATCAAACTTATTTCCGTACATGTTGACTATTGTTAGGATTTAGTAAATCCAGTTATTAAAGTGTCGGTCACCTCAAGTATATGTAATCGTTAGAAAGCTCGTAGTCGTAGTTATTTAATGTTAGGTAGTATTTAGTTTAGTAATACCGTGGAGGACGGACGGGTCTTTACCCACTGTATGCCTGATCCACAGCCCGTAGGTGGCGTTTATGTAAGAAACTATAAATACCCTCCACCTCCCAAGGTAGAAGGTTGGAGCTCATAATAATACTTTTACTTTCTCTCACTAAGTTCCCAAACCTCTAACTCTTTCTCTCTCTAAAACCTCAAGTTATACGCCTACTTGTAATTATGATTTGATATGTTTGTGAAATCTAATATGTTACAAATGGTATCAAGAGCCATGGTTTGATCATCTCTCTTACATATCCTTGGATTTCTAGTGGTTTTATATGGTTTTTGGGTTTGAAAAAGTTTAGTGGTTTTTGCATCATTTGAATCATTTCTTGTGTTAAAGTTTGAATTTTGAGTGTACTTTCGTGTTTAGAATCATTGTAAGTGCTTGGGTTTTGATTTGGAAAGCTTGAATCACTGTGGTTGAGCTTGTTTTGGATTGAAAAGGGTTGTGTTTAAGTTTTTCTTCCTAGCGACTTGGTTCTCGGATAAATTTTCTTCGTAGCGACTTGTTTCGTTATTTGGTAGCGACTTGTAGTTGAAGTGGTAGCGATTTGAGCCCTAGCGACTTGTCTATTGAGACAAGACGACAAACAGTATAAAGTAGTGGAGACACCACTCGGCTAGCGACAATTTGGTTGACGAAGTAGCGACTTGTCTTTATTATTTCTAGTGACTTGTCTTTGTTGTTACTAGCGAGTTACTCTTTAGCGACTTGACCTCTCAGCGAGTTGTTCCTTAGCAACTTGTCTACTTAGCGAGTTGTTCTTTAGCGACTTGTCAGCTTAGCGATTTGTCACGCTTTAGCGACTTGTGTATAGTGACTTGGTTGATTTTGTTTCTAATACGGTTTTCTCTTGATTCAGTAAAATCACGTGAAAGAATCTATTTCCCGGTTTAATCATAGAGTTTTAAAATCCCGTGAAATCTGTAATCATGTCTACCAACATACCTACAATCATCTCTTCAAGTTTGCGAGGACGTTCAAGCAGCAGGATCGGTCTACTCGCCCACCTATGCTTGACAGAACTGACTATGACTCATGGGCTCAGCGAATTAGGTTGTAATGTTTGGGAAAAGAAAATGGAGTCAACATTCTCAAGTCAATTGATGAAGGACCGTATCAAGATGAGACAACCAGAGACATACTCCTCGATCACGCCGCTGATGGCACGATGATATTAGGACTGGACAGACCTAAAATGTATGATGAACTGACTGATAAAGAGAAGAAGAGATACGATGCAGCACATCGTAGGCTTCTAACATCATACTTCAGGGTTTACCTAAGGACATTTACAAGCTAATCAATCACAACACTAAAGCTAAGGCAGTTTGGGACAATGTCAAGATGCTTCTCTTCTGAACTAACCAAGGAAGACAGAGAATCACAAGTGTGTGATGAATTTGAGCATTTTAAGATGAAACCAGAAGAAAGTGTCTATGAATATTATGTAAGATTCCACAAGCTTGTAAATGACATGAGGAACATCAAAATGACTATGCCAAGTATTCAGCTGAACTCAAAGTTTGTGAAGAACATGAATCCCGAATGGCACAAATTTATCACCTCTGTGAAGCTAACAAAAGGATTAAAGAACACCAACTATGAGCAACTGTATGTCTTTCTTCTTCAGATGGAGAGACATGCTATGTTTGAACGAAGGATTCTCGAACAGTTCAAATCTAAACAGGGAGAAACAAGTTTATCAAATGATTCAACAACCTTTTACACTAATGTTGGAATTACCACCAAAGCTTCTCAAGTCATACCCACGGGTAATGGTAATCACAAACTCATTCCCGATCCGAGGTTCAACCAACCTCGATGCGAAAATATGGAACACTTCATCAATCAACTGGCTCTTATGGTTAAACAAAACTTGACCCTTACTCCACTTACTAACCGTCTTCACACTAACAATGAAATCGAGAACTAATCAGCATCCAATCTTCACAATCATGCTATTGTCGAGATGGAAAGGTTATGGTGCATCCAGCCTTCAAGGAAGAGGTATGAACAGGGAAGAGGTGGAGTTGGTGGAGGGTATGTGGCTAATCAGAATCGTGGAAGGAATTCAAATCAAGGACGAGCAAAGCCAATCAAATGCTACAACTGTGGTGGTGAGGGACATATTGCTAGGAACTCAACATCTCCAAAACATCCACAGAATGCAGAATACTTCAGAGACAAGATGTTGCTTGTGCAAGCTCGGATAATGGAGCAATTTGGATGAAGAGGAGTTGTTGTTTCTTCGAGGAATGCTAAGACTTATGATCTGATGTATGAGCAACCATTCAGGAAATAGGTCACAATCATCAAAATGCCTTTCAAGTTGCGATCGTGATGCATTTGATTCTCGATGTCGATGATGAACCTCTCCCTCGACAATCTTCATGGATAGCATCTCACCTATGGTCCCTCCAAAGGTCTGTTCACCACAACAAGCTGGTCCATCCAAAGAATCAATCATCTCAGAGGTATTAAAACTATATGATGAAGTTGATGGGCAAAAGATACATGACGAAGTACAATCTCTTGAAACTTATGAATCATATATTGATAATGAGGGTAATAGTAACATTGTCCCATATGATCAATATGTAACACAAAGTGAAAGTGAGATTGTACCAAGTGATGTATCTTGCGTCAATGATGACTATGTTTTTAATGAATACAATCGCATGTGCCCCTGATGATTCTCATATCTCCGAATGAATGCCTATAAAGAACAAGTTACTATTTATGAACAACGTGCTAAGTTTGAGTTAACTAAATGCCGTGAGCGGAAATGGATGACCAAATGCGTAAAATTATTAGAAAAAGTAATTTTAGAGAAGAAGTGTTGAAACAAGAGTTAAACTCCTTACAAGAAAAGCTTTCTAAAACTGTTAAGCAAAAGCAAGAGCTTCAAGATAAAGTTAAAGTGCTTAAACAAGAATTCGATGCTAAGGAATCAAAACTTTTGAATGATTTTTCTAATCTAAAAACTTTGAAAAACAAGCTTGAAAATAAGTTGTAATGCGTCAAGGGAACACCATTCAGATGCATCGCCACATGATCACTAAGCATTGAGTTTTAAGCGATAAGCACAATATTCCCCTAGTAGAGGAACCAAATCCCGCAGTATTGTAAAGAGCTAAAGCTTTCCATAAGACTGTATATGATGGTAATGAGATCCTTAAGCCTAGGCAAACACCTTCATGTATTGGAAGCACGGAAGAGGATAGAAAATTAGAAGATGCCTCTAGGGAGAAAATGGATAAGAAATTAGAATATCCTAAGTGTAAAAAGAATAACATAACGATCAAACCCCATGATTACACAAAGAAAATGGATCTCCCTGAACGGTTTAAGCCTCAAACTCAATTAACCACAGAACAAATTTTTTGGAAGAAAGACATGGATAAGCAAGAAGCAAAGTTGTTGAAATAAACACTCCCCTTAGAAAGTGCCTGGCTCTGTGTATCCTCCAAACACACCAATGCATTTAGTTCCTAGAACTATTGCCACTAATAGCAAGACCTTAATCAGCCTATATGTTGTTTATCAACTATTCGTTGATTTTGAGAAGACATGTAAAAAGAGAATAACATATGTTTAAAGAAAGGGGTTTTGAGCAAACTAAAGAATGCTATTTAACTGGGGTCATGCCTTTCTTTAAACAATTAAAAGGTCAATTTGAAAGTCTTCAAAAGGGGATAAACTCAGATATTAAAGAAATGGAAAAGGAATTTGAGGCAATGATTGTTGAAGTCAATGATTATGAACGGGAACTCAAATATAATGAAATTAAAAGGAAGAACTTGCATATCCTAAATGAGAACTTAGTATTAAGTTGTGTGGCACGAGATGTGTTTTATACTGTTACTAAGCATTCTATTACTGCTTCTCAATTTCATGAATTAATCAAGGTTTTGAAAGTCTCCCATGTTCGTGTCATTGAGCTTGAAAACAAAAACTCAGAACTAAATGAGAAAATTGATCCGGATGATCACGATAATTTGGTAAAACACTTTTTTAAGCTAGAAGTTGAAAATTTTGATTTGCAACTAAAATATCAACATCTCAAGGAAAATGTCAAAACCTCAAACATCAAGACATCCTCAAATGTTCTAGAGTTTGATGCACTTTTTGAAATAAACAAACGTGACGAACAGATTCAAGCTCATTGTAACACGGTCAGAAATTTGAAAGCCCAAATTTCACAATTAAAGGTTGAAAAGAACAACATGAATGGATCCCAAATGTCTCCTCCTTTAGATTCTCAGTGTTCTCATACTTTTCATCTTCAAAACTCGGTTAATGTTTTACAAAAGGAAAATGAAAGTTTTCAAGAAGAAAATGAAAAAGTTAAACGACACTTTAAAGAGTTATATGATTCAATGAAAGTCACTCGTGACAAGAACAACGAAAAAATAACGTCTTTACAAAAGGAAATTGAGAATCTGAAGAGTCAGGAAAAAGGAAAATGCCACTTGTCTTTAATGAGAATGTTGCATCAAAGTCATCCCGCATCATAATATACTGTGGACTTGTTAAATACATTCCTTCTTATCTTAGAAATAACGAACTTGTGTTTCATAACTATTTTGCTCACCTTAAGGATAGTCTAGAATGTCTCCGTGAGATTGTAGAAGAGGATTTCATAAATAAGCCACTTGATAGAGAAATTAGGTTTGCTAGTATTCAGGCCAAACGATCTCAGGAGTTGTTAGAATGTATAATAGCAACATGTCCTAAATCCTTAGGTGCGAAAGATAAAGCTGTGATGCCTTGTTCTATGCCTAGTTCCAAGTATGCAACCCATTCTATGCCTTGTTCTAAAGTGCCTTCAAGTAGTTCTGATCCATGCACGTCTAGTTCAGGAATGCAAAAAGTAGCCCAACCAACTAATGTTCCCATAATTCCCTCTACAGTAGTAATCAGTGACATAAAAGCAAGCGGGTCAAAGCCTCCAGGCAATACAAAGCAAGATAGGACCTCGCAAGCTAAGAATGTGCATTGGAAGAGAGTAGAATACCACCCTAGGAACACTAAGTTTGAGTTGAATAAAACGAATCGTGTTGATTCTAGTATTAGCTATAAGCGTCTGTAATTAATTCAATTTCTGCTACTATCTGCAAACCATGTAATGATGATCGCTTGATTTCTGTTACAGATCATGAATGTGGTGTGAATGATTTGCTTAATGCTGTTAAATGCCCAGTTAAATTTGTTAATGTCAAAAATCAAGCTAAGAAGGCTAAAAGGCAAAGGCTAAAGAAAGTTAGAAAACATTGGAAACCCACAGGAAGAAAATTTAGTAATATTGGTTATCAATGGATACCTACTGGCCGTAAGTTTAATCTTAATGAGTTTTGCCCTAAATTTGCTAAGTCAATGCCCATTATAAAATGGATGCCTACTGGTAGAACTATTCCTTTAAGAAGTGAATATACTTTGAATAGCTCAAATACGGACACTAGCACTGCATCTATTCCTGATGATTCCATTGTTTCTACTTCAGATGTGGGTGCTTTAATCACTGTTACTAACCAAATGGAACCCATTCTTCCATGGGGATCCCAATTATCCAGTTATCCATTCTTGTCTGTGTTCAACTGCAGATCGTTCAAATCATTCTGTGGTACCTAGACTCAGCCGCTCCAAGCATATGACTGGAGATCGCTCGCGGCTCATGAACTTCGTGAGTAAATTAATCGGGACTGTTGGATTCGGGAACGACCATTTTGGAGCAATTATGGGTTATGGAGACTATGTTGTTGGCAATAGTGCAATCTCCAGGGTATATTATGTTGAAGGTCTTGGTCATAACTTTTTTTCTGTTGGTCAATTCTGTGATTCCGATCTAGAAGTGGCATTTAGAAAGCATACTTGTTTCCTTAGAAAAACTTGATGGTGTGGAACTGTTAAGAGGAACTCGTGGTTCAAATCTATACACCATCTCTATCGAAGACATGATGAAGTCTTCTCCAATCTGCTTGTTGTCAAAGGCTTCCAAAACAAAATCACGGTTATGGCATCATCGTCTTAATCACTTGAACTTCGGCACCATTAATAATCTTTCCAGAAAGGATCTTGTAAGAGGCTTTACCCGGATTAAAGTATGAAAAAGATCATCTTTGTTAAGCATGCCAATTGGGAAAAAGCAAGAAATATGCCCACAAACCCAAACCCACAAACTCAGTAATGGAAGTTCTGCATACTCTACATATGGATTTGTGTGGACCAATGAGAGTGCAAATGATAAATGGGAAGAAATATATCTTAGTCGTAGTTGATGACTACTCTCGATTTACTTAGTTAAAGTTTTTGAGGACAAATGATGAAACTCCAGATGTCATCATCAAACTTATCAAGCAAAATTGACAAATTGAATTTAACAATACGTTAGAATTGTTCAAACAGACAATGGCATAGAGTTCGTTAACAAAGACTTAAGTCAATTTTATGAAAGTGTTGGAATCAGTCATCAAAGAAGTGTTCCACGAACTCCTCAACAGAACGGTGTAGTTGAAAGATAAAATCGAACTCTTGTGGAAGCCGCAAGAACAATGTTAATTTATTCAAAGGTTCCAATGTTTCTCTAGGCTGAAGCCATTACCACTGCTTGCTACACCCAAAATCGTTCCCTCATTCATACATCTCATGGAAAAACTCCATACAAACTTGTCCATAAACGAAAACCTGATCTCTCCTACCTTCGTGTGTTTGGTGCGTTGTACTATCCCACGAATGACGGTCAAGATTTAGGTAAATTAAGAGCTAAGGCGGACTTTGGAGTTTTTGTAGGTTATGCATCAAACAAGAAGGGTTACCGAATCTACAACAAAAGAACTCGAGATATCATGGATGCTATTCACGTCACGTTCGATGAGTGTCAACTGAAAATGGCTCCAGGACAATCCAGTTCCTGGACCGCAAGATCTCAACCTTCATCTAGTAGTCCCATCAGTTCTACTCTTGTACTAAATCCCTCACCAACAACTCCTTATGTACCTCCTTCGGAAGATGATTTGAAGAAATTGTTTGATCCAATGTTTGATGAACACTATGAGCCACTGCGATAATCAATAATCATCAACAGAAGTGTTCGCCTCCTATTCACATCAATGAAGTTAACCCTTCAGTTTCTATGTCATTAAGTCAAGAAGCGCTGCCACAAATGCTGATCACTCTGTCATCAAAAAATCATCCATCATCGACCGTACATCATGGAATTGTGTCCGCACGTATGATGGAGATAATCCCTTTGCTACTCCCGAAGATGCTCCCTTTGAAAACATATTTTCTCCTGAATCATCATCAAAACCATCTTCATCAGGAGAAATCGACTCTGCTACTTCAGTTCCTCAACAACAACCACACGAACACCTTAGAAAATGGACATGATCATCCATTGGACAACATCATTGGAAATCCCTCTCGTCCAGTATCCACTCGGAAACAACTTGCAACTGATGCCTTATGGTGCTTCTTCAACTCCGTACTATCCAAGGTCGAACCAAAAGACGTTAAAACTGCCATGAATGAAGACAGCTGGTTCAATGCCATGCAAGAAGAAATTTATGAGTTTGATTGACTAGATGTATGGGAATTAGTACATGCTCCTGGTTGTGCTATGATCATTGCTCTAAATTGGATCTTCAATGTAAAACTTGATGAGCATGGTGATGTATTAAAGAACAAGGCTCGATTGGTTGCAAAAGGATACCGTCAAGAGGAGGGTATTGACTTTGAAGAATCATTTTCTCAAGTTGCTCGTATCGAGGCAATCAGAATCTTCTTGGCTAATGCTGCAAGTAAGAACATGGTAGTCTATCAGATGGATGTAAAGACGGCTTTTCTTAATGGAGATCTTAAAGAAGTCGATATCGTCAGCCCACCGGAAGGTTTTGTGAATACAGAGCATCCTACTCATGTCTATCGCTTGAAGAAGGCTCTTTACGGTTTGAAGCAAGCTCCAAGGGCATGGTATGATACGCTATCAAAGTTTCTTCTATCTACTGGATTCAGCAAAGGAGCAGTTGATCCGACATTGTTCACCAGAAAGTCAGGAAAACATTTAATTCACGTTCAAATTTATGTTGATGATATTATTTTTGCCTCGACTGACCCAAATGAATGTGAGCATTTTTCTAAGGAGATGGGCTCCAAATTTCAAATGTCAATGATGAGACAAATATCATTTTTCTTGGGATTACAAATTTCACAAAATCCCGGAGACATTTTTATAAATCAATCTAAATATGCAAATGAGATTTTAAAGAAATTTGGATTTGATTCTTGCACCTGTTGACACTCCCATGATAGAGAGCAATAAACCGGATGAGGACCACTAAGGGATCATGGTAGATCAAACGAAATATCGTAGTATGATTGGATCCCTGATGTACCTCATAGCCAATAGACCAGATATTCTATTCACTGTATGCATGTGTACTAGATACCAGGCTAAGCCTACCAAAAAGCACCTTGAAGCGTTTAAACGGGTCTTTCGGTATCTCCAAGGAACCATCAATATGGGACTTTGGTACCGGAAGGACACCGGTATGTCACTAACAGCCTATGCAGATGCTGATCATGCAGGATGTCAAGATACACGTCAAAGTCACGTCCGCCCGAGGTGCTCAGTTTTTGGGTGATAAGCTTGTGAGCCGGTCTTCTAAGAAACAAATGAGTACTTCTATATCCTCTACAAAGGCTGACTACATAGCCATGTCATCTTGTTATGCTCAAATCCTATGGATGAGATCCCAATTATCTGACTATGGCTTTGAATTCAACAAAATCCCTTTTTATGGTGATAACAAAAGTGCCATTGCTCTCTCATGCAACAACGTAGAACACTCAAGAGCAAAACACATCGACATTCGACATCATTTCATTAGGGAGTAAGTGGAAAACGGTGTGGTGGAACTTTATTTTGTGAGGACTGAATACCAGTTAGCGGACATCTTCACCAAAGCTCTTCCTAGAGAATGTTTTAAGTTTATCCTCCCACGACTTGGTCTAAAGAGTATACAACCGGAAACACTTAAACGTCTTCAAGAGGAAGAAGAGGAATAAAAGGTTTTTCTTCATCCATCTCTTGTAAATAGTTATTCAAAAAGCAAAATACAAAATTACAAAACCAACAAAAAGAAAATAGAAAAATATAAAATTTTCAAAATCCATAAAAATTAGAAAATCTTGAAAAATCCCAAAAATATTGTTATTTTGTCATGTTTTCCTTATTCGATATCATCTACGGACTTTGTGTTGACATTCAAAGAATGACACGGGTTTTTAGATGTTCTTCGAATGTACATAATTTGTTTTAAAAAAATGTTTTGAGAGAAAGTGAAACAAAGGCTTATAGTCATTTCAGTCTATAACCAAGTCTTTAAAGAAAGAACAGAGCATTGCTTTATCTCATTTTTTACATCCCATGCTCTGATTCTTAAAACAAATGTTTGTCACTAAAACGACAAATGTTTCCTACACAAGTATTTTTCCTTTTAAAAATTCTTTTGAAAAATATTTTTTATCTAATTGAAAACTAATAACAATAACTCGGTCTCAATTTTTGAAAATCATCTGGACTTGACATTGGTCAAAATCTCTATTTCTCAATCAACAACTTATGTCATTGATTGAGGGGGAGAATGATTTCATTTAAATCAAAAGGTTATTTGTTGTTAGGAATTGGAAATTCCATGTTAAAGTGTCGGTCACCCCAATTATAGTCTAGCATATGTTAGCTCGTAGACTTGTAGTTATTTATGTTATTTAGTAGTTAATTAGTTAGTTAGTAGCGTAGTTTAGTTTAGAGTAACACTGTGGAGGAAGGACAGGTCTTTACCCACTGTATACCTGATCCACAGGCCGATAGGAGGTCGTTATGTTTGTAACTATAAATACCCCTTCCATCCATGGAAGGGGTGGTACTTTCAATCTAACCTTTTACAATTTGTGAACCAAGTCTCTAGCTTGAACACCCATCTCTCTACTTTCTCTCTCTAAAATGGCTATCATGTATTTTGATCATCCAAGACCACCCGAATGATCAACACAATAATATTATCGATCCTACAAATGGTACCAGAGCCAAGGTTATTGTGTTGTGTTGATTTGTTGTGGTGTTTGATTCTTTTTAAAAAACTATTTTGGTACTTTTAATGTCGGAATACTTTTCCGTTTAGTACTTTTTGTAGAACAGTTTTTATATACTGGTTGCATATCCTTTAGTTTGGTCAAATATAATGTCATGGTCTTTCAAAGAAAACATCTTTCTTGTGTCATTTCGTTGTCCATAAAAAGATTGTTTTTATCTTCAGATTTTTGTACCATTCTATCTCCGTTATGTTTATGTGGTCTGTTGGTCTATGTTGGTGGTTATATATGTGGTCAAAATGGATCAAAACTGAAGTTTTTATATACATCTTTCTGGGTTTGAATTTGTCCTTAAATAACCGGTCATGTCATTCATACTAGCGAGTTGTGTTTACTTAAAACCTTTAGCGACTTGTCACATAACATGTCCTAATTCAATGAATGTCTTGTAGCGACTTGTGTTTCAAAAGAAGTAGCGAGTTGTGCACTTTAAATCTTAGCGACTTGTAAAGACAAGTTGTAGCAACTTGTGATATGTCTGTTTAGCGAGTTATGGTTGTTTGACTATTGAATCAAATAAATGGCTAGCAACTTGCTTTAGAAAAATAATGGTTCGCAACTTGCTTTGAAAATTGGTTTAGCGACTTGATATCTCTCAGCTAGCGACTTGTGACAACAAAGGTAGCGACTTGATATTTAGCAAGTAGCGAGTTGTTTTGAAAACTTTGGTTAGCGACTTGCTTTGATAATAATGGCTAGCGACTTATCTGATAAGTTTGACAGAAATGAAGAAGAAGAGTGACTGAACCATGATTTCGACCACAAAATGAATTAAACCATATACCAACATCTCAACACCTCAGTTATATTCATACATCGGCAGTCCATTTCAAAATATAATAAACCGACCAAATGATTAACAACCTTACATCGAATCAAATCTTCAACCAAAACTTATCCTACATCTAGACTCACCAAGACCCTCACCATCCTCTCCTCAACTCTCATTAATTTCCAAGACTCAAAATGTAATGAATATTTATGATCTCAGATCTTTTCTTCGTGTGGTATTTCAAATACACAAGGTCCATTAAAAGATCATTTACACGAATGAAAATTATCCTCACAGATCTAAGACTCGGACTACATCGATTAAATCTCAGATTTCTTCGTGTTTGTTGTGATATAACATCATGACTGCCAAGAGTCAAACACACGAATGCTTATTGATGAGTGTCTAAATACTCATCATTTTTGTACTGTTTAGAATGCCAAAAACATCTGAAAACACTCAGAAATGCATCAAAATAATGAAAATATCACAAACAAGTGTTTTATGTGTTTTAAATGCAAATATATCAAAATCGGTGAAAACGTATCAAGTTTGCATAATTGGCGGTTTAGTCCCTCAAGTTTCAAAAATTGTTAAAAACAGTCCTTGGTAAAGCAAAATAAAGAAAAATATCATCGGTTAAGTCCTTAGGGATTCATAAAGTTGTCAAAAATAAGCCCTTGAAATAAAAAATTGCAAAATTACAACTTAGGTCCCTCATGTTGAAAATGTCAAAAATGGTCCTTTGATATTTAAAAAATGGAAAATAATCAACTATGGTCTTTGTACTATTAAAGATTGGCAGTTTTAACCTTGTGTTAACTTTGGAATATTTATCTGTGTTTGGTCCCTTAATTTGGGCGAATTACAAAATTAGTTCTTGTAATATTAAACAAACCATTAGGACCCTTTTGTGTATTTAGAACCCAAACCAAACCAAAAGAACCCCCATAGCCTTGACCCCCATTTTGACCCCCTACTTATTAATATCTGGTCAAAAAATGGTCAACACCCCGCCAAACCAAAACACTGTTTCTCTCCTTCATCTCTGTATCCGGAAACCAAAACTGTGGTGGTTTTTCTTCCACCTTATCACCCCCTAGTTGTACAAACACTATCACTATCCTTTCCACCTCACACCTAGCCCACAACTGCAGTTAATGCATCTCCACCACTTTAACCCCTAAACCATACTTTTCCCCCTGTTTTCTTCACAAATATACCAACTTAGCTACTAAACCTTTCTTTCTTGTCTCCTCAACATGTACAAGCTTCCAAAGTGCATTAATTGAAATATTTCGGTCAGCAAGTTATATAAACCACTTTGGCGCCAAAATCCAATTTGAAGGTCTTGAGATTACTTTGACTCATTCAATGGCTGAGATTGTTGATGGGATATGATCAAAAGCATGTGGGAGTCTCAAAAAGTCTATAAAGAAGAGAAGAGAGGCAATGTGAAATCTATCTAGAGTAATTTTTATTAATGCATGTCGTTTTAGTTTAACTTTAAATTCCAGTGTATCTTTACGCTTTTAAACTTTGTATTTCAAGTATTCAGTATATAATAAATCTTTTGAAACCATCAATTTCAAATCTAAGTTTCATTTTCAAATTTATGCAATTTCATGTTCAAAATCTCAAAAAGATCAAATGATGTTTGTAGCTTTGTTAAGGACCTGAATAAGCCATATAAGCTCCTCATATAGCTATTAAAGCTATTAGAGACCTTTAAAAAAAGCAGCTTTAGAAGTAAAAAATAAAAATACCAAAAATTCCAAATAAATAGTTGAAAAATCAAAAATCCATGGTGAAGGTTGTCAAGAAGATGGAGCAGGGTTGATTATGGATGGCCTTGGGTTTAGTGCTTCTTGGGAAGCTATAGGATCCGCTCTCTCGTCCTTGGTTATCATTTTTTTACTTGGAATCCATTTGTAAGCCATTTTGATCCATTTTGGCATTTCACTGTGTAAGACAGTTATAAGTTTAAATCTCTGTGTTTACATGTTCATTAGTTGTAGTTAAGCATAATCAAACCATAAAAATAGTCACTTGTTCTTTAAAATTTATAGTTGCTAAAAATCTCATTTTAACAGTTAAAATAGCATAATCATTATTCTTGTGATTCATGTTGTTAATACTGTTGTTTTATGTTTATTTAGTCCTAATACATGATATAATAAGATCTGTAATCAAGAGCATGGTCCAAATCTGTGTTTTGCTTTGAAAAACATCAAAACAGTCTCAATAAGGACTGTTTGTATTAGCTTGTTTAACTGAGTTAAAGAGTGTTTGTGTTATTGCTTATTGTTGTTCTGTGTTTCATTGGTTCATAATAACTCAAAGAAACAAAGAAACCCAATGCTTATTAGATCAAAAGTCAAAATAATCTTTAATCTCATCTTGTATCTTGTCTGTTTTATTTTAAAGTTCTATGATCATGGTTTTGTGTTTATAAGTTGTCATTGTTGATCAAATCAGTCTTAATCCACCTTAATACAACATAATCAGTGATTGAGATCAATCCAAAACTCATAAAAGTCAACTTGATAGTGTAATTTAGAAAGTCAAATTTTTCAGTTTGGTCGTTTTTGAATAAAATAGAATATTTTATATAGGGCTTAATATTAGTTTTCAATACTTGAGCTTTTGGGATAGAAAAATACAACTGCTCATCTTTACACTAGTAATTTTTATAATTTTCAGTTAGCTTATTTAATAGCTTTTTACTTAGCTTATTTCAAGTTCCTTTTCAAATACTTGCCCCCAGTACACCATTTCATGGCCATTTCACAAGCTTGTAAAAGCTCTATAGTTAACCTCAGCTTGTGAAATTTGGTTTTCTGTGAAGCTAACCAAGCCATTTTAAAGTCCCAACCTTAAAATTCCACTTTTCAGCTTAATAGATAGGGTCGTACTTTTTGACTTTTGTTTTGGCCAACACTCGGTGCAACTGTCTCGCTAGTCGAGCAGTGAACTGGACCCATTTTCATAAGCTCACCACAAGCTCTCTAGTTGTCTTCTCAAATTGTGAGTTTTGGCTTTTTGGATAGTCCACCGGGCCTAATCTGGTTGACTCAGTCTTTGTTTTGAGCTTCTGAGCTTATTTACTTAGCTTAAATTGTTCTACAAAAAGTCCACAAGTCTGCTTGGTTTGTAAGTTTAGTATTTGTGCTTATTAGCTTATTAGAGCTTTTCAGTGTGTTTATTTGTTCTTTTTAGCTTTATTTGAGTAGCTGTAGCTTGTTCATAGCTTATTATACCTTTGGCTTTAGCTTGTGAGTCTGTTTGAGCTTAAAACACCCAAATAAGCTCATAAGTCAAAACTGTTAAACCAATAAGCTTATTAAACAGCTTATTATTAAGTTGTAAAATTTTTGTTTTCATTAAAGTTTCATAATATCAGTAGTTAAATAGTTTAGAAAAAGAAAATCCACAAAAACATCATTTTAAATATAGTGATAGCGTTTATTTAATAGAAATTAACTTTTTGATTTTTCTTTTCAGCTTATTATTAAGCAAATCCTATTTTTATAATTTTCTTAGTTTCCTGTCACCTTAGGATATTTTTAGAAAAAGTTTCATAATTTTCTCTGTTTATTTAGTATTTATTAAAATTCAAAATAGTTAATAAGTATTAGATAATTAATAAAAAATAATTAAAAAGCATAAAAAATATCTTTTCAGTTTTAAAATTAGTTTTATAATATTTTAGATTTTTCTAAGTCATAGTTTTATTTTTCTAGCTTTATTTTATATTTTATCATATTTTAGGTTATTAATAAATAGTTAAAAATAGTTTTTAATTAATAATAATTAAATAAATAGTTATAAAAATAATTTTCTTTTTCTAATAATTTTCTTTTGTTTTTAGGATTCCAAAAATGTCATTTTCATATTTTTAGGTCTTTTATTTCTTTAAACTCAAGTTTTAATTTGTACGTTACGTAGTTTATTAAACGTACGTATTTACGTTTCTTTTATCTGATTGTTGTGCTTTACAATTCTGTATCCAAATTCATTCCAATCAATCAGTAGTGTAATTATAAATCAAAATCTTTACTGATCACTATCCTTAGTGATCATTCTATCATCTGAAATTTGTTCAAGCACCATTAAGTCTCCGTGGGACTTAACGACCCGGGAATCCACTATATTCCTCTGATCTTAATTGAATTGCTTTCTGAGCTGTTTTAAGTTTATTACGGTTGACCATTCACAAGTGGTCAGCTTGTGTGATTAAACTTGACCGTTTGGAAGCAATCAAATTTGCGGGCCACGCCGGAGGTTAAGTGTGTTTTAAGCATTTCCGTAGTTCCGTACTTGCACATATACCAACCGTTGTAAACAGTTTTTTTTGTAAAGTTATAAAAATATCAAAAAGTTCATTAACACTTTTCCTAAAGTGTTAACAACACCAAAAAAAATATAAAACAACAAAAACAATCGTAACGTTTTCTAGCCGTGTTTCTTTAAGGTGATTCTTAAAGCGATACGATTTGGATAAACGAGACGATACCAAAAATATTGTCCAAAAGTTTTAACCCTTGCACAAATCTATACCTACGTCTTTCAAGGTACTTAATTAATACATAAAAATCAACCACAGCAAAATCAAGGCAGTACACCTACCAACCGGGGGTGTGACCATAATAAGTTCCCGAACCAAAGATTTAAAACTTGCCTTTGTGTCCTTGTGATTTGGTGTACCTTTTCAAAGAAGCCATTTCATTTGTGATTATTGGTTAAGTTCACTTGTCGCTTTGCCTCGCATTTGTTTTGAAAATTGATTTTTAAACTTAGTGCATGCGCACTCGTTCTTCCAGCAAATCTACAAGTCCACTTTCTCGAGCTTGCAAATATTCCTCGTGAGGAGCCAGAGGACGCTTCTGCTCCTTCAAATGCGGATCGTAGTGGTGAAGCGTCATACCACCACCACCCAGCCGAAATAAATGTGTCACACCCCCACATTTCCTGTTTTGCAGCGGAATGGAATTCCTGGGGATTGACTGTCATAGCACCACATCACAGCTTATATTGAACGACCTAAAATGCCGTTTTAAAAACACATCGTTGGATATTATAATAAAAACATTCAGAGTACAACATCGGTCCCAAAAGGTTTACAAAGTTTGCGGAAATACAAATATGATACAATCCAAACGATGTTTTGAAATAAAGTGCCATAATGTACATAATGTAAGTCGACGCGGCGACTCAAAATGTAGGTCCCTAAACCATGTCATGATGATAATGCCTCAGTTACATGAAAATACATTGCTAAAAACGGTCAACAATAATGTTGGTGAGAAATCATAGGTTTATGTAAATGTTTTATACGACTACACAAGTATCTATCATGCATGACCATCAAGTCACGTAAAAATAATGTTACAATTGCTCTAAGCCCATGACCCCGAAACTAGACTGCTCAATCATGTATGCCCTGCAGAGTGTTTGCCAGACAACTCCGTAATGTGATCAAATGAAATGCATCCGTTTACCTGGTTGGGATTCACCAACCCGGATGGAGGCGTCACCCTCGATAGATCTATCCACTCATCCTCGCTCCAAAGATTAACGGTTCATGTTCAAGTAATGGGGACTTTCAAATTGGCAAATGCGGTAACTTAAGCAATGTAATGAATTTAACATACTTGGTATCGTACAAGAAAAATGTAGTGCAATGTATTCTCCCCCGTGGGTTTGAAAATAATCGAAAGCATGTAAACCGGGGCTATGAAAACTCACTTGGTAAACTGGAATAATGGCAAAAGTGAGTACACCGAGGTTTAATGTGATGCGTTAACCGGGACCTATTATCAATGATATGATATGTCATGAGTTGCAATGTAATGTTATGCATGCACTTGATATGTTATTTATACCATTTACGGGTTTTGAAAATATTACTCGTCGCCGAAAAATACTCTTTTGACGTCTTGACCAATCAAAAATGACTTTACATGTTTTTACGTCAAAATGTCATCCTATAATGGTTTTATAATGATTTTTGGTGAAATTTACACTTTTCGTCGCAAAACAATGTCGGCGGGAAAATCATGAAATTAACAAAATGGCTCCGGAAAAACAGTCGTAAAACGGTGTACGTCGATCGTTAGAGAACGAACTCGACGGTTTTGGAAAGTTTGTATCGATATCTAAAAGTTTCAGTTCAGGAGTTTTCGTCCAAAAGGTCTCGATCATAAAGATATTAAGGGTTAAAGATGGTGGTTTTTGGCTAATTGTGTGCAGAAAATTAGTTACGGCAAGTTTATGAAAAAGTGCATATCTTTGTCGTTTCAAATCCGTTTTCTACGTTTATTACGTCCTTAGCTTCGTATCAAAGTAAACTAATATATTTTTGAGAAGTCGAAATAATTTGTGAAGCTTAAGGCTCGTTTTTGACCCGGACAAAATAAATATAGTATGCTGAAATTTCAGAAAATAATAATTTTCGTCGTCAAACTTGTAAAATCCATAACTTCTTCGTTATAAGTCCGTTTTAATCCGTTCAAGCGGCCACGGATTTGTTTTAAAGTATATTTTCTAAAAATCAAGGCCAAAATGTCGTGCCTACTGTCGGATTTTCCAGAAAAGCAAAACAAGGACAGAACACAAAATATACTTATCGAAAATAGTTTTTCTCGGACAAAACCTATTCTAATCCCTTCAAATCAACTCCAAAACTAATCTAATCCTACCATACACCTTCTTAGGGTGTCATGGGTTCCTAATCACCATCAAGACCAACCAATACCAAGGGGATAATTATAGGATGACCATATATATATAGATAACTCTAAAATCATGTAATAAATGGTATAAATCACATATCATGCATAATATCTCCAAAAATGAAAAGAAACATATGAAAATGAAAAGGAAATATGAAAATGATAAAAACATGCTTACTAGTGATAATGAAGAGGTGAAAGTAACAAGGATTAAACTTAAATACCCTTGGTTTTTATTTCAAAACCATAAAAAGAGTATAAACTAGGTTGATAAACACTTGAACTTGAAAATTTTGATCCCCTTTGATCTCTTGATGTTGTGACCGGTTTTAGATGAAGGAGAAACAAGAGAGAAAGAGTTTTCCACACTTGTAAACTTATGAGAAGAATAAGATAAATAAAAAGTGTAGTAAGACTTTATGTAGTAGATCATTCAATGCAATCAAGAAAATCATACTCAACATTTAATGACACCCTCCCCCTTGGTCGGCCAAGGGGGGAGGAATGTGTCTAATATATATATTTTTTTTTTTTTTTTAAATGTATATATATATATAATGTATATACTTGTAAAAAGGTGTAAGTAATTGTGTTAATATTAATAACTTGTAAGGTAAATGGTAACTTTTAGGTAAAAGTAAGTTTTTAATAGGTCAAAATAGAACGTAATGAGATAATAAAATTTGTAAAAATACATTCTTTGTGAAATTTAGGTGATAAAATAATTATCGCATTATTTTTAAGAAACGACGTAATAATTAAACTTTAACGATTTAAGTACCAAATAAATTTGAAACACTAGGAAAACTAAAAATATAGTTTTTATAAACTAAATGTAAGTTTAAAAATACCTCGGGATCATTTTTGAAAGTAACGGGTTAAATATTCAAAATGAAACTCACGCGATAAAGATTATTAAACATAAAAATTACGCGTACAATATGAAATGAAATGTCGTGAATGAATTAATGAGATGCACATGATGTCAATGAAATGTAGACTAATCATAGTCCATATGAAATGTACGTGATGTCATGATCATGAATTCGCCGCTAAACCTCCAAGGTTACGCGAATTTGAAACAAGTAAACCAAGTTTACTATAAATGTTGAAATAATGAGACATGAACTGTGTCGAGAAATGACCTGAAAGTACGGATTGTCACATTCGCCCATCCAAAAGGGGAATTCAGTCCCTGAATTCAATCGTTGTTAGGTGTAACTGGGTCGGCGAAAAGATGAGGATACTTGCGTCGCATCTGGTCTTCCCGCTCCCAAGTAAACTCAGGACCTCGTCGAGAATTCCAACGAACTTTCACAATCGGAATACGACTCTGTTTCAACCGCTTGACCTCGCGGTCCATGATTTCTACAGGTTCTTCCACAAAATTGAGTTTGTCGTCAAGCTGAACTTCATCCAATGGGATAACGAGCGATTCGTCCGAAAGACACTTCTTCAGGTTTGAAACGTGAAACGTGTTGTGCACATAACTGAGTTCTGGTGGAAGATCAAGTCGATAAGCTACCGGACCAACTCTGCTCAAAATCTTGAATGGTCCAATGTATCTCGGGTTTAACTTCCCACGCTCCAAATCGTACATTCACGCCTTCCAAGGCGATATTTTCAACATAACTTTGTCTCCCACTTGAAATTCCAAATCCTTGCGTCTAACATCCGCATAACTTTTCTGTCGACTCCTTGCACGAGTCTATCACGAATTTGAACAATCTTTTCCGTGGTTTCCCGTACCATTTCGGACCAAGTAAGTTGTGCGTCTCCTACCTCGCCCAACAAAACAGTGAACGGCACTTACGCCCATACAGTGCCTCGAATGGTGCCATCTTGATACTGGTGTGATAACTATTGTTGTACGAGAATTCTATCAATGGCAAATGGTTAGCCCAACCATTTCCAAAATCAATCACACATGCTCTCAGCATATCTTCTAACGTTTGAATGGTCCTTTCACTTTGACCGTCGGTTTGTGGGTGATATGCTGTGCTCATCTCTAATCTGGTTCCGAATGAATCTTGCAATGAATTCCAAAAGTTTGAAGTGAATCGACTATCTCTGTCGGAAATAATAGAAATTGGTGCTCCGTGCCTCGAGACTATTTCCTTGACATAAAGTCTAGTGAGTTGCTCCATTGAATAAGTCTCTCTAATAGGTATGAAATGGGCTGATTTGGTAAGGCGATCAACAATTACCCAAATAGCGTCGTAACCTCCCGATGTCTTAGGAAGTTTCGTAACAAAGTCCATTGTAATGCGTTCCCATTTCCATTGAGGAATTTCCGGTTGTTGGAGTAAACCTGAAGGCTTCGGATATTCGACTTTTACCTTAGAGCAGGTAAGACATTTGCTAACGTGACGTGGCAATTTCGCTTTCATGTTCGGCCACCAATAAAGCTTCTTAAGATCTTGATACATCTTATCCGATCCTGAATGAATAGAATACTTTGACTTATGCGACTCATGCATAATCAATTCTCGTATTCCGCCATACAATGGAACCCACATTCTATCCTTGAAACATAGTACTCCATCCGCTCTCTTTACAAAACCATTTGCGCTTTCGGGCATACCATAAAGCTTTTCGCTTGGTCGGTTCTCCTCCTTAAGTGCTTCTATCTGTGCTTCGTGGATTTTTGACGGTAAAGGAGAAATAATCGTCATTCCCAATGATCGAACTCTTAATGGTTTAGGCCTCTCTTTCCGACTAAGAGCATCAGCCACAACATTGGCTTTTCCCGGGTGATACTTGATTTCACAATCATAGTCGCTGAGTAACTCCAACCAACGACGTTGCCTCATATTAAGCTCCTTCCGATCAAGAATATATTGCAAACTCTTGTGGTCGGTAAACACTGTGCACTTTGTACCGTAGAGGTAGTGTCTCCAAATCTTGAGCGCAAAACTACGGCTCCTAACTCGAGATCATGAGTTGTGTAGTTCTTCTCATGAACCTTAAGTTGTCGAGAAGCATACGCTATCACCTTCTCGTTTTGCATTAAAACAGCCCCAAGTCCTTTATGCGAAGCGTCACAATATACAACAAAGTTCTCAATGCCTTCGGGTAGTGCCAAAATCGGCGACTACAAAGTTTTGCTTCAACAACTGAAAAGCAACTTCTTGTTTCTTTCCCCACTGCTTCTTTGTTTCTCGGTCAACTTGGTCAAAGGTCTCGCTATCTTCAAAAACCTTCGATGAACCTTCGTAATGGCTAGTCCTAGAAATTGTCGAATCAGGATTCGCTGGAGTAGCCCAATCTTTTACGGCTTCAATCTTTACAGGATCAACTTGTAGTCCTTGACTATCAATGACATGACCAAGAAATTGCACTTTGTGGTTCCAAAATCACACTGAAAACTTGGCATACAACTTCTCATTCTTGAGTAGCCTTAAAATCATCCTTAAATGCTCTTCGTCTTCTCTTGTTCTTTGAGTAGATCAATATGTCGCCGATGATCACAATAACAAACTTGTCCACATACGGTTTACAAACTCTATTCATGAGATCCATGAATACCGCCGGTGCATTAGTCAATCCAAACGGCATCACTTGAAACTCGTGAATGACCGTAACGTGTTCAAACGCCTGTTTGAATATCCTGTTCCCGAACTCGTGATGATAACCCGACCGAAGATCAATCTTGGAATAAATACTTGAACCTTGCAATCGATCGAACAAGTCATCAATTCTGGGAGTGGGTAACGATTCTTCACCGTTAACTTGTTCAATTCTCTATAATCTATGCACATTCGGAAGGATCCATCCTTCTTTTTCACAAACAAGACCGGTGCTCCCCAAGGCGAGGAACTCGGCCTAATGAATCCTTTGTCTAGAAGCTCTTGCAATTGATTAGACAATTCTTGCATTTCGGATGGTGCTAGACGCTACGGTGCTCGCGCAATCGGTGCAGCTCCGGGCACTAAGTCAATATGAAATTCTACTTGTCGTGCCGGTGGAAGTCCCGGTAAATCCTCGGGAAATACTTTAGAAAATTCACGAACAATAGGAACATCTTCAAGTCGCTTCTCCTCCGACTTTTTCTCGGTTACATGGGCTAAGAAAGCAAGACAACCTTTCTTAATGTACTTCTCCGTTTGGATGCACGATATGATACTAATTCTAGTTCCACTTCGTTCCCCACGAATAATCAAAGTTTCGCCGTTGTAGGGAAGATGAACAACTTTCTCATCACAAATGATCTTTGCGCGATGCTTAGATAACCAGTCCATGCCAATGACGACGTCAAAACTACCAAGCTCTACGGGCATGAGGTCTATGTTGAAGGGCTGATTAAGAAAATTGAATGTGCAACCGCGGACAATGGTGTTTGTGTTAACTACGCTACCATTAGCTAATTCGACGTTGTATGATATGTCTAATGTAGTTGGTTTAATGTTGAGCAAAGGTGCAAATGCATTGGACACAAAACTTTTATCGGCACCCGAATCAAATAAAACTGAAGCATAACGATTATTGAGAAGAAACGTACCCGTTATGACATTCGGGTCCTCCCTATCTTCTCCGCCTCCGATGACGTAAACCCTTCCGTGTGCCAAACCTCCTTGATTCGGATTTGCTTGATTATTTCCTTTCTTACAATCCCTCTTGTAGTGTCCAGGTTCCCCGCAACCAAAACATGTAGCTTGTGGCCACTTGCAATCCCTAGTACGGTGACCAACTTTCTTGCAATTTTCACACGGATCGGGACATCGACCCGGATTGTGATGACTCAAACACTTATTACACTTCGGCAAAACCCCCCGTATATCCTTTTCCTTCCTTCGGACCCGCAACATAAGCCTTAGCAACCTCTTGCCTCTTGGGTGGTGGTTGAGTAGCATTCCTACCCCTAGTGTTGTCCCACTTGCGTTTGTTATTGTTGCTATTGTTGTTGTAATTGCCTCGATTATTGTTGAAACGGTTGTTGGGGTTGTTGTTGTTTCGGTTGGTGGTGGTGTACTTACCTCGCTTCACCACTTGTGCCATCAACTTCTGAGTCACTCGAATAGCTTCCTCAATTGTTTGTGGATCAAACGAAGTCACATCTCCTTGAACAACTTCGGGAAGTCCCCCGATAAAAGCTTCTAGCAACTTTTCATTATCCGGTACCATCGACGGGCATAACGCGGCCAATTCCTGGAATCTCCGAATGTACGAGTCAATATCATATCCAATAGTGACCAATTCATAAAACTCCGTCTCCAACTTTTTGATTTCTGTTCGAGGACAAAACTTCTTAGTCACCAAGCCCTTAAATTCCTCCCAAGTAAGCTTAAAAGCATTCTCCATTCCAATCGGTTGAGCATATGAATTCCACCATGACAACGCTCCATCGAGTAAAGTGCTCGTAGCAAATTTGACCTTACTGTCATCCGGACAGTTACAAAGCAAAAACACCGATTCCAATTTCTCAAACCATCGAACCATTGCAGTAGCTCCCTCGGTACCTCGAAACTTAGTGGGTTCACCACTCTTGAAATCTTTGTACGAACATTTCTTAACCCCAGATCCTCCGGCATTACCAAGAAGCAGTAGCTAGCCTAGCGGCTTCATGAGCCACCGTTTCCTTCGACTCTTAGAGCATTAGCAATGCTATCATTCACCAACTTTTGAAGTGCTGCTTGGGTCATTTCGGTGTAGCTTTTAGGCGCCATAACTCATCAAAATCACAAGATGAAACAATCATGAGAACTCGTAAGTAGAAACAACCATCATACAAATATATCCACAACCACATCATGCATAAAGTAAATGGAATCACAACGGAACAATAACGAAATATCACAAATATAATCACAACACACGTGGATAATATACATGAAAATTTCGGCCTACATGGACCGATATCATAGATAATAATAACCATTCCTACATAGTAGAGTCAATACTTGATACATTTGTTTGTACAACAACCAAAATACAACAAGTTCTTTAAACTACGTCACACACCCCGTGACTAGGATAATAATGGTCAAAACTATACATGACAAAAGTCTACATAAGGCACCTCATGGTGCTCCTCGCCGCCCTATCTGAAGATCGCGAACCTGAGTCGTCAAACTATCCACCAAACTCCTCAACTCATCATCTGACCGCAATGTAACAATACTCTCCCTGTCCTCTAACGCCTATTCTGAATACTCGATGTGACAAATCAATAGAAACCCTCGCCTAACACTAGGCCCTCGACCTCCTCCTCAAGCAATGGGCTCAATCCTATCTACCACAGTTCCTCCAACTGTATTGACAACCTATCTATCCGGATCTGCCGACTATCAATACGGGCTCCTAACGCGCCTCGGTAGAAGGCTGTCGAAAGCAGCAGCTGCCCTAGAACTCTCGCCTAACTCAAATCTAACGGGTGGCTCGGGCTCGCAGATGGTGGTGTAGGGATATCAAAACGAGCACGCGTTTTGGGCGGCAAGTCTGTCGTAGGTAAAGGATCTCTAAGAAAATATGATGAAGATGGTGATGATGGTGGTGATGGTGCTAGTAGTGGTGCTGGTGGATGCATCGGATCGTGAACCGGCTAACATGAGGAGGGGGTGCAACCTCGCCCTCCTCGAAGGGTTCGGTCTCAGTGTCGGTCATGATCAGGTGGAAGGCGGAGTAGATCCAATGGAAGATACGATCTCAATGGAATGTGATGCAACATCATCCATGATGGGGTTAGCTGGAACATCATCCGAGCTAGAGTCCGATGATATGGTGATGGGATGTGAATCGGAAGACATGTCTGTGACAACCGATGTGAAATAAAAGAAATAAATAATCTCGAATAAAATGTAAGTGAATCCGCATGAAAAGTGAATATGTACTATGATGAAATGATGAGATGCTATGATAATGTAGCTATAGTCTAGGGTCAATGATGCAACCTAGTTCTCTATAATCGTAGCTCTCGATACCAATCTCACACCCCCAATTTACCTTTTTTGCCGGAATGGAATTCTGGGGATTGACTATCATAGCACCACATCACAGTTATATTGAACGACCTAAAGTGCCGTTTTAAAACACATCGTTGGATATTATAATAAAACATTCAGAGTACAACATCGGTCCCAAAAGGTTTACAAAGTTTGCGGAAATACAAATATAATACAAATCCAAACGATGTTTTGAAATAAAGTGCCATAATGTACATAATGTAAGTCGACGCCACGACTCAAAATGTAGGTCCCTAAACCATGTCATGATGATAATGCCTCGCCATTACGAAAATACATTGCTAATAACGGTCAACAATAATGTTGGTGAGAAATCATAGGTTTATGTAAATGTTTTATACGACTACACAAGTATCTATCATGCATGACCATCAAGTCACGTAAAAATAATGTTACAATTGCTCTAAGCCCATGACCCCGAAACTAGACTGTTCAATCATGTATGCCCCCGCAGAGTGTTTGCCAGACAACTCCGTAATGTGATCAAATGAAATGCATCCGTTTACCTGGTTGGGATTCACCAACCCGGATGGAGGCGCCACCCTCGATAGATCTATCCACTCATCCTCGCTCCAAAGATTAACGGTTCATGTTCAAGTAATGGGGACTTTCAAATTGGCAAATGCGGTAACTTAAGCAATGTAATGAATTTAACATACTTGGTATCGCAAAAGAAAATGTAGTGCAATGTATTCTCCCCGTGGGTTTGAAAATAATCGAAAGCATGTAAAACGGGGCTATGAAAACTCACTTGGTAAACCGGAATAATGGCAAAAGTGAGTACACCGAGGTTTAATGTGATGCGTTAACCGGGACCTATTATCAATGATATGATATGTCATGAGTTGCAATGTAATGTTATGCATGCACTTGATATGTTATTTATACCATTTACGAGGTTTGAAAATATTACTCGTCGTCGAAAAAATACTCTTTTGACGTCTTGACCAATCAAAAATCACTTTACATGTTTTAACGTCAAAATGTCATCCTACAATGGTTTTATAATGATTTTTGGTGAAATTTACACTTTTCGTCGCAAAACAATGTCGGCGGGAAAATCATGAAATTAACAAAATGGCTCGGAAAAAGCGATCGTAAAACGGTGTACGTCGATCGTTAGAGAACGAACTCGACGGTTTTAGAAAGTTTGTATCGATATCTAAAAGTTTCAGTTCAGGAGTTTTCGTCCAAAAGGTCTCGATCATAATGATATTAAGGGTTAAAGATGGTGGTTTTTGGCTAATTGTGTGCAGAAAATTAGTTACGGCAAGTTTATGAAAAAGTGCATATCTTTGTCGTTTCAAATCCGTTTTCTACGTTTTATACGTCCTTAGCTTCGTATCAAAGTAAACTAATATATTTTTGAGAAGTCGAAATAATTTGTGAAGCTTAAGGCTCGTTTTTGACCCGGACAAAATAAATATAGTATGCTGAAATTTCAGAAAATAATAATTTTCGTCGTCAAACTTGTAAAATCCATAACTTCTTCGTTATAAGTCCGTTTTAATCCGTTCAAGCGGCCACGGATTTGTTTTAAAGTATATTTTCTAAAAATCAAGGCCAAAATGTCGTGCCTACTGTCGGATTTTCCAGAAAAGCAAAACAAGGACAGAACACAAAATATACTTATCGAAAATAGTTTTTCTCGGACAAAACCTATTCTAATCCCTTCAAATCAACTCCAAAACTAATCTAATCCTACCATACACCTTCTTAGGGTGTCATGGGTTCCTAATCACCATCAAGACCAACCAATACCAAGGGGATAATTATAGGATGACCATATATATATAGATAACTCTAAAATCATGTAATAAATGGTATAAATAATATATCATGCATAATATCTCCAAAAATGAAAAGAAACATATGAAAATGAAAAGGAAATATGAAAATGATAAAACAAGCTTACTAGTGATAATGAAGAGGTGAAAGTAACAAGGATTAAACTTAAATACCCTTGGTTTTTATTTCAAAACCATAAAAAGAGTATAAACTAGGTTGATAAACACTTGAACTTGAAAATTTTGATCCCCTTGATCTCTTGATGTTGTGACCGGTTTTAGATGAAGGAGAAACAAGAGAGAAAGAGTTTTCCACACTTGTAAACTTATGAGAAGAATAAGATAAATAAAAAGTGTAGTAAGACTTTATGTAGTAGATCATTCAATGCAATCAAGAAAATCATACTCAACATTTAATGACACCCTCCCCCTTGGTCGGCCAAGGGGGGAGGAATGTGTCTAATATATATATTTTTTTTTTTTTTTTAAATGTATATATATATATAATGTATATACTTGTAAAAAGGTGTAAGTAATTGTGTTAATATTAATAACTTGTAAGGTAAATGGTAACTTTTAGGTAAAAGTAAGTTTTTAATAGGTCAAAATAGAATGTAATGAGATAATAAAAATTGTAAAAATACATTCTTTGTGAAATTTAGGTGATAAAATAATTATCGTACAATTTTTAAGAAAACGACGTAATAATTAAACTTTAATGATTTAAGTACCAAATAAATTTGTAGGACCTTATATCTATCAACCTTATCACAAACCCAACACAAATACCACGTTAACACAAACAACACAAACACAAACGTTATGCTTAGAAGTAAGGAAAAGAAAGATGGTGACTTGAATGATATAAAAATTGTGTATGTGATGATAAGATATAAACACAAGATGTTGTATATTCAATAAAGAAAAACACACACACACACACTTTCAAGCACACCCCTCAAATGACCATTTGAGGGGTATTTATAGTCCAAGGGACTTGATGCCCTAAAGGCTTTCTATGGGCTTTTCGTGGACTTGGATTGGGCTTGGGATGCTTAAGCTTAAACACGGCTTAGCATACCTTAACATTTAACCAATTAGCTTCGCCCAGTCCACGAGCCCGTTGACTATTCTATCACGATATCTAACACATATTACAAAGTTCCTAATCGTGAATGACCATCACTTCTAATAAAAACTATTAAGGCTAACAATCTCCCCCTAAGGGGTGGTCATTCAAATGATGCTCCACTTGATTAGGTCTCTACTTTTCTTGAGCTAGGAATTTGTGTGTAGATATTGAATAGTCTTGATTCTTTGTTCCTTCATGCTTTGTGATCAGATAATGTGGTTGTTTGCCGTTGTCATCTTCGTTGGTTAGGTGTCTCCACGTCATTCTCCATTTCTTTCTCCACCATGCTCACACTTCTATTTGACTTTGATTTACCAATGATGTAGTTCTCGAGTCTTTAAACTTTGTAGATTCTTTGACATTGACGAAGAATCATCTCCTTTGATTATGATGAGAACTTTCATGTGTTGTTGGTATGAGCATGTGGGAGTCTGACGATCCATACGCCTCGAGCTTCCATAAGAAGTAAACATAAGAAAGGTTAGTAATAAGCGGATTACGGCACTTACAAGTTTGAATTTCGAGGGTGTTAACAAAGATAGTGTGAAAACACATCTCTAATTTCACGAGGCCGTCCTCGAATCGAGTCCCACAAGTGAGATAACACGATATACCGAAGTACATCTACAGTTCAGATGAGTTGAGGTACACAAGCATCACCCCACGATCAGACCGCTTGAGACACACTGCGTAATCCACGGGAGTTACAAGTGACTACTGTCGTGGTCGCTTGATGTTGACCCCGGCAGAGTTTCCATTCAATCATTGAAGATCACAGATGTGAAGCTTCTCATAAATGTTCTAGCAAATTGCTAAGATCTGCGTAGGACTCTATAATATATCACTTGTGTCCTTATTGATGAACAACTAGCGATGTCATGTCAAGTGTTCCTATGAGATCTTTTGATGAATCTCGTGGCTCTAGACTCAATAAGTGCATTATGGTTTTCCCAAGCGAGACTAGGAGAGGGTCTCCTTCTTCAATATCAATGATCTCTAAGAGAAAGTCGATAGATTATGTAGGGTTCCCAGTGAGAATGAAACAAATCCTTTTAAGAGGAATTGAGTGGCTAGAAGGTTTAGTGCAATAAGGCCACTGGGTCCATGACGCCTTTGTCTTCAATACCTGTCATCTAGTGACAACCAAGAGCATATGTATTGAACCCAGTTTATGCCCTAAGGTTGAATATGGAGGGCTATTTCTTTTCACCCTTTCTTCACATTTCTTTTTAATTCTTCAACCCCTTCTTTCTCCTTTCTCACATTACCCCTTTTTTCAATCATACCTAAGGACTTCTAATACTACACTATTGGTGATGTCCTTGGTAGATCCCTCCGCTCTGCGGATCATAGGACGAATTTCCTATTCTTAGTCACCTTATAACTCCATGACTGTCCTATTGTTGCCATAAAACCATTTTTCTTGAAAATCTCACGGAGTGTTTATGATAGAAAACATGTTTGAGACACTCCGAGAGTTTTATATTTTCGTAAACACCCCCTTCACATGTGCTCATAAGTTTTGGAAATCCGCACATAGAGGGTAGAGTTCGCACTTTTGAATTGATCGATTTTAAATGAACAAGACCGATTCAGACACGCTTACATCACTAGAGAACTAGCTTTGAAATTATTAACCATTCCTGGTCAAGTCCATAAGAAAGTTTCTCGAGATGGTACATGATTCCTCGTCAATTCATTGGTTCCGTTGAGTCGAGCTCATTTGAGATTCAAACCAATCATTAAACTTTTTGATCACATTTTAATCACGTCTCCTCTCCCTCAAAAATAGCATATTCGTGATATTTTTGATATCAACGGATTAAACAACATTTTAGAATCTTTGGGGGAGACAAACGGATTTGATTTAAGCATGAATTTGGAACATTTTTGTTTTATACCCCTTTAATAAAGCAAAATCAATTAAAGGGTTTTAGAGGGAGTTATCTTGAGCACAAAATATTTTGAAAGATTTTGAAAATCTTTTGAACAATCTTGAAAAGGTGCTCAAGATGATGATGATTTCTCACCATTTTAAATGTACAATCTTTTAGAGTACACTACATTTTTCTTGAAAACACGAAGTTTTGATCCAAATAATCAAAAGTCATCATTTTAGTCCGGTTTCGCATCAAGTATACGAAAGCCATTAATTTGAAGAAATTTTGAGAAACGACATGTTTTAGAAAACAATAAAGAACTCTCGCCAAGCACTGTACATGCCCAGATCATTGTTGAATGACATTTCTAGAAACGCATGTAATATCGATTATACGAGAGACATGTCGTGAGAAGAATATTTTTGATTTTTGATTTTATATTGTTTTTGTATTTTTGAAAGTTTTATATTTTTATATTTTGCTTTTGTTGGTTTTTCAAATTTTGTATTTTGTTTTTGAAAATATTTACGCAAGCTTTTTGAAAAATCATTTTCAAGAAGAATCGAAGACGCTCTAACTCCTCGTGGGTTAGGCTTTGCATTCCAATCGTCGAACTAAATACTCAAACCTTCTTTTGGAAGGGCTTTAGTTAATAGATCGGCGAAGTTGGTAACTGCCTTCACGAAGAATAATTCAACAAGTACCATTTTCGACGCATTCTTTTATGAAGTGATAGCGACTCTCGATATGCTTAGTCTTAGAGTGATGAACATGATTGCATGATATGGCTATGGCACTTTTCGAGTCACAATACATAGGTATTTTATCGAAAGTAAAGCCATAACCTGTGAGTTGTGTTCTCATCCATAGAACTTGAGCACAACACGCAGATAGAGACACATACCGCCTTCGCCGTTGATAGTGCAAAGGTAATCTTGTTTCTTTGAAGACCAACTTACTAACTTTTCACCCAAAATTGTGCTCCTCCGTGATGTACTTTTTGTCAGAACTTGATCACCTGGTCCGTGATCCGAAGGCTATTAGATCAAATCCGATTCCTTCGGATACCAAAGTCCCATGTGAATGGATGTCTTCGTGTACCGAAGATCCGTTTAACCTCTTTGAGGTGTTCCGTAGGCTTTGCTCAAACCGCAAGTAATAAGCAAACAAAGAAAATGAATATCCGGTCGACTAGCAAGAAAGATACATGAGAGAACCAATCATGTTCGATTTCTTGGATCAATAGGTTTACCAAACAAATCGGCTCCAATTTTTGGTGAAGTTACCATTGGTGTTCCGACCGAGTCACAATTATCCATACCATGATTTTTCAAAATCTCAACAGATATTTAGCTTGATTTATAAAAATTCCACGTAGGGATTGATGTATTTGTAAACCAAGAAAGAATTTTAGTTCCCCCATCATGGACATTTCAAATTTCTTTGCATGAGATTTTCAAAATGTTTTGAAAGATTCGGATTAGTGGACCCAAAGATGATGTCGCCCACATAAATCTGAACAATCAAAATGTCGTTTTTGCATTTTTGTGTAAACAAGGTAGGATCAATGCTGCCTTTGGTGAAATTGTTTAGGATAAGGAAAGAGGACAGCTCGTCATACCACGCCTCGAGCTTGTTTTAAACCATAGATTGCCTTTTTGAGTTTGTAGACGAAGTCCGATGTTCCATGTCTATGAAGTTCGGCCGACTCACGCATATTCTTCTTTCGAGTTCCATTCAAGAACGCGGTCTTAATGTCCATCCGATAAACCGTGATGTTTTTGTGAGCTGCATAGGCTAAGAAAATCCTCGACCGCTTCTAGTCTAGCTACCGCGCCAATGACTCTTCAAAGTCTATCCCTTCCTTCGTCTGTATCCTTTGGCCACAAGACGAGCTTTGTTATGTAATTACGCCATTTCTTCATCCCTTTTGTTCTTCCATAACCATTTGAGATCAATGACGCTAATGTCAATTGGTCTTGGAACCATTTCCCAAGAGTCATGTAGACGGTATTGAAGAAGTTCCTCCTGCATTGCTTCTATCCATGGATCCGCCATTGCCTCACGAATGTTCTGTGGTTCTAGATTGCTAATTGAGCAAAGGTAAATGCACAAGTCGCAATCGGTGGCAAGTTGGCGCCTCGTCTGAATTGGCCTTGAAGGTTCACCAATAACTTGTTCAATTGGGTGGTCTTTGTCCACTTCAGAGTAGAAGGATACCGCTGGTTAAACGTGATGCGAAGTTAGATGGTTCTCGTAAGCTTGAAGATGATTCAACCATTCCATAGCAAACGGATTTTCAAATAAGTCTTCATCTAACGTTGCATCGTTTTGGTTTTGGTTTTGCTCATCAACTGCGGGTAGAACGGGTGCAAATCAGTAGTAGATGTAGATGATGTTGATGGAGTTGGTGCATTGGTTTCACCGCTGTAGATGCATCTCTTCGTTGGTGGTGGAGGATGATTTTGAGCGGGTGCAGCTGAATGATGGTTTGATGCATTTGTCGAAGTTCCACCATAGTATTCATCTAACATTAACTCAAAGAAATTCTCCCATTCTTGTTCTTTAGGATTGTCAAATGAAGTTGATTGAGCTCTTTGAGGTAATGAGTCCCGAATCATGTGTCCGTAAGTCTGCCGGTTTAGTGCGGGTTCTAGAGCGAAGTCTCTCGGCCATATGTGAAAGTTCAAACTTCACATTCATCGACTCCATGATCCTCCTAGTTCTCCTGTTATACACCCTGAATGCCCTCGAGTTATCTAATATCCAATGAAGATTCCAATATCACCTTTTGCTTTCTTTCCAAGATCTTCTCGCTATTCGTAGGATAGCACAAAGCGCCAAATACGTGAAAGTAAGAGATATCCAGTTTTCTGTTGTTCACAAGTTCATATGGGGTTTTATTGAATCTTGGATGGATAAGGGATCGGTTCGAGTGAAACAAGCAAAGGCACAAAGATCACCATAGAAATAACGGTGCACTAGAATAGATTAGCATCAGGCGAGCAGCCTTCCACAAGAGTTCTATTTCTTCTTTCAACTACCCCATTCTCACGTGGAGTTCTAACAATGATGTCCGATGAGTAATTCCAACATCTTCAAAATAAGTTCTTAACTCCTCGATTAGTGAATTCTCGTGTTGTTCCGTTCTTACAACCCTTACTGAGTTTGAAGAAGTACTTGAATTCGCTTTAAAGGTGATGATGATGCTTGGTGCTTGCTTTTGATCTCGAACTTAACCCATGTATATCTCGAATAATCATCGACGATGACAAGAATATACTTTTCCCATTAATGCTTTCAACTCTCATTGGGCCACATAAGTCCATGTGCAACATATGCAACCTTACTTCCGAACTAGGTACGGATTTGGGTTTATATGATGCTCTTTTGCTTTTTCCTTGTTCGCATGATGGACATAAGTGATCCTTGGTGTATTTGAACTTTGGAAGTCCGTTGACGATGTTGTCTTTGGCAATTTGTTGATGGTGTCAAAATTGAGATGGGATAACCGTCTGGCCACAACCAGACTGTGTTCGTGATGCTCGTGTCATAAAACATATTGGTGATGAAGAGGCCATTTGATTGATGTCGATAGCATACAAGTTTGTATCACGATTCCCGGTTAAGAGATCGCTGCCATCCGTTTCTAACGGCAAGCATTTTTCCTAAAAGCAACCTCTAAATCGCATCACGTAACGCCTCACCGAAAACAAATTGTGTACCAACCCTTCGACATAGTAAACCCGAGTGATCAAATAATTTCCAAAAGGTAGATCTCCATAACCCATGATAGCCGCTACATGATCATTTCCAAAACGTACGGTTCCCATTTCCGTACGAAATTGATCGCAGCCTTGATTCCCGGTCATGTGCTTGGAGCAACCCGAGTCGACGATCCAAAGACATACGATAACCTCACAATAAGAAGAAGATTTTGGAAACCGTTGAGATTTTGGTTCCTTTGGGTTAGAGGTAAAATCCTGATCACACTCAAAGAAGTTGTCTATATAAGTAGTGTGCATCACTCATTCTACCATTCTCGAGTGTGAAAGTTCTACCCGTGGGTTTCCAAATGTCATCCCTAAAGTAAACATTATGCTCCCTATCAATAGTGTAAAGCCTAAGTCTCGCAACTAGTCTTCCTATTCGCTTAGCATAAGTTCTTTTGGGAACATTCTTCTTAACAGGTTTAACAATCTCATTCTTAGAAACACAATCATCATGAACATTAGTTAAAGATTTCTTGCAAGTTAAACAAACAGATTCAACAGATTCATTAAACTTAGCAAATTTCATAGGTTCATTACATTCAGATGAAATGTCTTTCTTATTACAAAGCTGTAAATTCCTAGGGTGTTCTTCTACTTTCTTCTCTTTATTCAAGCTACTACTCTAGAGGCATGAGACTCTATTGTTTCTTGTATTGCACTTAGGCTTTAGTCTGCTGCTCCTAGAGGTGCTTCCTAGTCCTGTAGAAGGTAAGGCACACTATTAGGATTCACATTTTTTATCTAGAGAAGTGGTTTCAGCTTTCCTAGTCTCTTTAGAGTGCTTTTCTAAACTTATGACGCTTGTTCCAGATGTTTTAGATGTGGAGGCAGACGCATTAGTGGTACTCATCTTAAAAAGGCCAGGAGCTAAAACTTTTGGTTTCTCGATAACCGCTTTTCCTTTATCAACATATTGTTTAGGTAGGGCGGTGGAGTGGACTGGTTTTGATGAAACATTTTTCATTGACTTTTGAGGAGGCATAGAAACGTATATTTTTGGTTTTAAAACCGGTTGGGAACATTTGCTTTCTCCTAGTAATGGTTTTTTAATCACAGTATTCACCTTTCCTTTTGACATTCCAGCTTGAGCCCTCAAAAGATCATTTTCGCTTCATCATTGTAGGCACGCCATATGACAATTTGTCATATTTGCATTCCTCGCTTTGATCAAGTTGTTTAAAATATGAGACATTTTTTTTTCAAGTTTCTCAAGTGCTTTTTCATATTTTGAAACAATTTTGGAGGTCTCAGTCTTTCATGATCTTCAAATGAATATGTTTGCAAAATGATGGACATAATATCGTAGTCGAACATCTTCAAGAGAGAGTCATTTAAATTTTCCAAAACTTTGATTTGTTCAACATAGCCAAGAGTTTGCTTTACTGGATTTATGGTCCTGACAAAGTCAGCTTGTTTCTTTCAAAAACGCTTGTTCAAAATGAATTACCCTTGCAATCGATGGCATTCAATTGAGGGGCAATTTGAGTTTCAAAAACTTTCTTTGTTCGATGTCAAAACTAGAGAACCAGTTGTTAGGTGTAATAGTGGTTTTAGTTTTAACAAAGGTCTTGAAGATCCACAAATTCGCTTTCACATTGTCTAAATACTTCTCGCATCACTTGAGTTAAAAGGATTGTTTGAAGACATTTGTTCAATGTTCGAAAGAGATTTTGAGACAACGACCGTTTTGAAACGATTTTGAAACAGTGTTGACTCTTTGTTTGGAACATTTGGTGTGATGGAGAACTTTGACTTTTCTTTTTGATTGACAAAAGTAATTCCAGTTAATTTTGTTCCATTTGTTATAATCAATAGGTTTGATTTCTGATTCTTTTGTTTCATTTTTGATCTACTCTCCTCAGATAGTTCTAACGCTTCAAGAGAATCACTTAACAATAATGGGTTCATGCAAAAGTTTTCCATTGTTTAACACATTTTGAGATTTCAGCTTTCGAGGAACCAGGAAGGGTCGTTACTAAGTGCCATTCTATTATTAGTATGAAAACGCGGATTTACTTGATTAGAAAGCATCTTGATTGTTTGGAGCGTAATGACCCGCTTTAAGAAGCAAATTTTCCAATGTTTTTATCTTTTCATTCTTATCAAGAATTTCATCAAGAAGAGAATCTTCTCGCTTTTGAAAATCAAGAATCAATCTTCTTTTCTTTTCAAGATTAGAAAACATTTCTTTTGTTTAGAAAGTTGGTTATTTAAATCGGAAATTTCCTTGTTTAAAGATTTAATTTTCAAGTTCGAATTCACATCAAGTGTGTTATACTTGATTTGCAATTTTTTTTCTTTAGAAACCAAATTTCTCATAACCAATTTCTAATTTCCATTCTTTGTTTTCTGAATTCAAAAGCTTTATGCTCCTTGTAACTCTCAAGCTCACGTCAATTTGGCATTCAAGGCCTTAACATCGCGATTGACCTTTTTTAACTTTCTCAATCTCAATGCCACAGCTTGTTGATTAACGATTCAAAAATAAGC
>OU343220.1:74555600-74713335 GCA_910596185.1 Chrysanthemum makinoi
AAATGATTTAAATCAATTGGGATCACAAATCTCAAAAAGGTTTGAAATTTTGATCGGGGTAGAGATCGTGAGTTAAATCTCAAATCTGTTTAATGAATCGGTTTTAGTCCTTTATAGGCACTCCTCCTCCATGTGCCAAATTATTTCAAATACACAGTGCACATGTTGAGGAGGAGGATTTATCCAAAAACCAGGATGAGTGTTTAAACAATGCCACATTTTCTCCCATGTTTTCTAAACCTAATTGAATCACTTGGGATCCAAAATCTCAAAGGGTTTGATATTTTTGATCGGGGGAGAATTTGTGATTTAATAACGAAATTTGATAAAAGGTGATTGTTTTGATTTAATTATGCACGCTGCTCGCTCATATGTGCTAAACGCTTTCGAATCTTGAAGCACATATTGAGGGGGAGCAAATAAACTATCGAGGTACGAAAGCTTTTTAAAGTGATTTATAAAGTACCTTGATTGAGTATTCAAATGGTTTTCTTAATGGCTTTTGTGATCGTGGACGTGCTTCAAAAGAACTCTTTCCTCTATGTGATAAAATGATTTCAAATATCCTATGCACATATTGAGGGGGAGAATTTTACCAAGAAAATCAAATGGCTTTTTCGTAGGAAATTGTGATTAAGAAATTATTTCAAAGAAATTATTTCAAAGAACTCTTGCCTCCATGTGCCAAACAATTTCAATATCATATGCACATGTTGAGGGGAGCATTTCTAAATGATCAAAACTATAAGGTACAAAATGTTTGTTTTATATCACAAGTACCTTGATTGTTTTTCCAAATGATTTTTGGTTTCAAGGAAGAATGAACTGTACCAAAAGACCGACCATTTTACTTTATGTATGGAGTTATAAGGATGGTTAGGTTAGGTATTTGTTCCCACGATCCCGCCAGAGCCGGAGGGATCTACCCAGGGACAATCCACTAGATAGTGTAAAGTCCTTAGGTATATTGAAAAAAAGGAGAAAAGTGAGATATGGGAAGAGTGCGGACTGAGACAGAGCTAGTACTGGAATAAACCCAACATGGTTCTAGTTATGAAGTCTCGGTAAGCACTGAAGGGGTTGAAGAATGAAAAAGAATGAATATGAAAAGGGTGAAAAGAAATAGCCCTCCAATAATTCAACCTTAGGGCAGACACCGGGTTCAATACATATGCTACTGGTGGTTACTAAGGTAACACTGGTATTGAAGACAAGACGTCATGGACCCAGTGACGCACTGCACTAAACTTCCCAAGCCACTCAAGTTTCTCTTAAAAGGGCTTGTTTCATTCTCACAGGGAACCGACATAATCTATCGACTTTCTCTTAGAGATGGTTGATATTGAAGTAGGAGACCCTCTCCCTAGTCTCCGGCACAGGAACCAAAAATGCACTATTGAGTCTAGAGCCAAGAGATCATCCACAATATCTCGTTAGGACACTAAATTCTTGAAGACTTGCTTTTCACACAATGTGGAAAGTAAGTATATATTAAGAGTCCTACGCATTATCCTTGTGGTATTGCCAGAACATCTGAGTGATATGTAAATATATTCACAATGAAGATGGAAATCCTTCTAGAGCCAACATCTAACAAGCTCTTGGTGGGTGACATGTGAGATCTTCGTAGATCAAACTTGTGATAACTGGATAGAAACAATGGGGCGATTCAGTCTTGAATCAACCTTGGTCCAGGAATGGAATTGACGAATACTTTTGGAAAAACCGTTCGATGTGCAAATCTTCTTTTCTCTAGCGCATCGAATGTGTATTCATTTTCAAATTCAAAAAGTATCTCTGATTGAAAAAATGCTTTTGGAAAACCGCTCGATGTGCGAATCTTCTTTTCTCTAGCACGTCGATTGTGTACTATTTTCAAATACAAAAAGTGTTTTGATTGAAAATTGATCTTTCTCATAAAACCTTTGTCGTATTGCAAAACTCTTTATTCTAAGCAATACGCGATTGTTTTCAAATCAATTTTTCTTCAATCAGTGAATCTCAATTTGCTGGTTCACTCACTCCGTGTTGTCTTCTTGAGACGTTCCGGTTGAGAACAGCTAGAACAGACTGCGAAACCCTGTCAAGGAGATTATTAGGAATCATACCGATACAAGGCAGTACTTGTATGATCAACGGGGAACTGTGGGCCGTGTACCTCAATTCAACTAAAGTGATCAAAGACACTTTCGTGTGTTTTATTGCTAACTGTTGTTTGCGGGTACATTTGGACGGTTGAGCTGATCGAATTGAGGAGTCAATCCAAAGCCCATGTTCACAGATCCACACTTAATTTAAAGAAATCATGTGGTGCATATCTACATAACCTGCTCGATATTTCATACTATGCTTATGCTTCGCTGTGCAAATATCATGAACCAGTAAGGCTTCCGCTACTCTAATGAAAAGATGTCATGATTCAAAAGTGTGAGCATGTCGGTCCAAATGTCACAACTTCACATGAAGGCAACACTACTATGGATGATCCAGAGAGATTTACTGTGGCTGATGATCTCAAAGAAAGCTCGAAGATCATCAAAGATGTGGATCAGTTAAAGGCCTCCACTGAAAGTACAAATCTATGCGGACTTTGAAGAATCGCTACTAAAGCACAAAGATTGCAGAAATTGAAGAATTCAAGTCTACGAGCTCAAGAACAAAGTCAAGAATAGAATGCTAGGATTTGAAATGTAAAACATGGGGTGACCTCCCTTAGGGGGAGATTGTTAGGAATTAGAAAATTCCATAGTGAAGAGTCGGTCACCCCAAATGTTATCTAGCTTAAGTTAGCTCGTAGACTTGTCGTTATTTACGTTATTAAGTTGTTTATTAGTTAGTTGGTAGCGTAGTTTAGTTTAGAGCAACACCGTGGAGGAAGGACGGGTCTTTACCCACTGTATACCTGATCCACAGGCCGATAGGAGGTCGTATTTCTTGTAACTATAAATACCCCTTCCATCCATGGAAGGGGTGGGGCTTCTCATAATCTAACATTCAACATTTGTGTAAACCTCTAGCAAGAACACCCTCTCTCTCTCTACTTTCTCTCTCTAAAATGGAAAACATGTATTTTGATCTCCCAAGACCACCCGAATCATCTAACACAATAATATTTGGATCCTAACACAGATTCTTCACATGCTCATACCAACATCATCACTAATGGAAGTTCTCTCAAAAGGCAACAAAAAGTCAAAATGATTCTTCGTCAAGTCAAAGAATCTACAAAGTTTAAAGACTAAGAGAACTTCATCAGCACTGAAATCCAACGTTAAAGAGCGTGTGAGCATGTTGGAGAAAGACGTGGAGACACTGGAGCAACGAAGCTGACCTGATGCAGACAACAACAACATACTATCACTACCATCACAAAGAACAAAGATTAAAGAACAAAGAAAATGATGACGTCAAAGCAAACTTTTAAAGGAAACATTTCTCTACACTAGGGAGATTGTTCGTATCAAGACAATTCTTCTCACAAGAAAGAAGAATGTCAGAAGACGTCAAAGCTACTATTACATCAACACCTTCACCGTTCACATCATCAATCACTAACACTTAGGGGGAGATTGTTGGAATTACTCCTAATCTAGAATTCAAGTGTTAGTAATTAATATGTAATAGTTAGCTTAATATGGCTTTTATGTTAGTAATCATGCCAAGGCTTATGTAGAAAGCCCATGAGCCTTGGCCCAAGTCCAATAAGAAAAGGAAGGGACTAGGAGTGTTGCCCTAGCTCCCTCTCCTATAAATACCTTTGTAATACCCTCACTTGAGGGTTGGTTGTTCAATTCATTCACTCTTGCACCTTACGCCTAACTCTTGTTATATTCATCTCGTGTGTGTGTGTGTGTGTAGTTGTTCAACCGATATCTATCTCTTCTCCATTTCTTATATTGATGCCTGTGTTACTATTATGGTGACCTAACAGGGAGGATTACACACGTTTTCAAAAGAAACGTAAACATGAGAATTACAATTAATTAAAAGATATACATGTGTGTTTGTTCGAGTCAAATGCTTGTATCGAGTCATAATGGATGTTTTGCAGGAATATTTTCCAGATTCTAAAGATAAAAATTTTCCATAATTTTTTCCAGAAAATCGCAGACCAGTTTTTGTCAGGATAACCAGACGGCGTCAGGATCGCAACCTGACGGTGTCAGGAAGGAGCATAAACAACTGATTACTTTTTCTCGTTTTTTGAGCTACTTATAAATTTTTGAAATTTTCCAGGTCTTAATTTTCAAAAAAAAAAAAAAAAAAAATCTGTAAACATCCATTTCACAAGAATTATATCCTAGTTTAGTAGAGTCCTATATATATTGTTACCTCCGATTTTACGCGAAGGTTTCATTTGTTTTCTTCAAGTGTGCAGGTTTAATTAACCAAGAAGAAGATACATAAGATGAAAAGGAGCTTTTAACGCAAACATTCTTCTTGAAGAAAGATGTAACCACCACTTTACACAGATACTACCGAGCTAATCAGGGGAGTACTAGTTTCTTTCGTCTTTAATTACCTTCCATTATCATAACTTTGATACTTTCGGGGAAGATTGGGGACAATGTTCAGTTTAAGTGTATGGAGGGAAAATAAAACGGGAACTTTGAAACTATGCTTATCCTTGAATATTTGCTTTGTCCAATTTCACTTGTGTAATAAACCATGAGAGATATCGGTTAGGGTAATTTTGGCAACAAATTTAAAATTTTTCATGACATATAGGAGTGGGCCATTAGTCTTAATAAAGCATGTAACATATTGGATTTCACAAACACATCATATCATAAACAAAAGAGGCGTACAAGATGAGGTTTTAGAAAGAGAAATATTTAGAGGCTTGGGAACTTAGTGAGAGAAAGTGAAAATCTTATTATGATCTCCAACTCTCTACCTTGGGAGGTAGAGAGTATTTATAGTCTTACACAAATCGCCACCTACGGGCTGTGGATCAGGCATACAGTGGGTAAAGACCCGTCCGTCCTCCACGGTGTTACTTAACTAAATACTACTTAACTTTAAATAACTACGACTACGAGCTTTCTAACGATTACATATACTTGAGGTGACCGACACTTTAATAACTGGATTTACTAAATCCTAAAAATCTCCTCCTAAGGGAGGTCACCTCAAATTACAATGAATACAAACAGATATTACATTAGATTTTTCTTGGATTCTTGATTAAGTACTTTGCTCTGTAGCTCGTTGTCTTTGATTCTTCATGTTTCGCATGTTTGGATAATTCTACTGGAGGTCTTTAACTGATCCACGTGATAATGAGTTTTGAGCCTGCTTTGAGATCATCAGCTACCATAAATCTCTGACTCATCCATTGTGCTGTTGGTATTATGTGATGTTGTGACTTTTGGACCGACATGCTCACATTCTGGATCTTGATTTCTTCTCATTAGAGTAGCGGAAGCTTTCGTTGATTCATGATATTGGTAGCAGCGTAGCAGAAGCATGGAATGAGAATATCAGAGTTATTGATGCACTAATCATGATTTCTTTTGAAATGAATGTGATGTGTGAGCATGCGGCTATGGATTGACCACTTCATTCTGATCAGCTGCAAACGTCGGGCGTACCTGCATACAACAGTTTGCAATAAAGCGCACGAAAGTGTCTTTGATCACTTTTGTTGAATTGAGGTACACGGCCCACGGTTCCCCATTGATCAGTACAAGTACTGCCTGTGATCAGGTATAATTCCAAAGAATTTCCTTGACAGGGTTTCGCAGCTGCTCTAGCTGTTCTCAAACCAGAACATCTCAAAGAAGACAACACGGAGTGAGAGAACCAGCGAATTGAGATTAACTGATTGATGAAAAGAGATTTGAAAAACAATCGTGTACAGCTCAATAAAAATTGTTTTTGCAATACAACGAAGGTTTTAATGAAAAACAATTATCAATCATAAACACCTTTTATTTTGAAATATGAATACACAATCGATTTGCTAAAGAAAAGAGTTTTAAAGCACAACGACCGGTTTTTCAAAGGTATCCGTCAATCCATAACCTGAACCAGGATTGAATCATAATTATGACTCGCCCCATTGTTTCTGTTCAGTTGTCACATGGTTGATCTATTGAATAGATCTCACATGCCACCCACCAGGAGCTTGTTTGATGTTGGCTCCAGAAGGCTTTCCATCTTCATTGTGAATATGTTTTCATATCACTCAGATGTTCTGGCAATACCACAAGGATAATGCGTAGGACTCATAAGATATAATCTCTCTTTCCACATTGTTTGAAACAGAGAGTCTTCAATGACAGTGTTCTAAAGAGATTTATTTGATGATCTCGTGGCTCTAGACTCAATAGTGCAGATTTGGTACCTATGCCGGAGACTAGGGAGACGGTCTCCTACTTCAATATCAACACTCTCTAATAGAAAGTCGATAGATTATGTAGGTTCCCCGTGAGAATGAAACAAGCCCTTTTAAGAGGAACTTGAGTAGCTAGGGAAGTTTAGTGCAGTGCGTCACTGGGTCCATGACGTCTTATCCTCAATACCGGCGTTACCTTGGTAACCACCAGTAGTATATGTATTGAACCCGGTTTCTGCCCTAAGGTTGAGTTAATGGAGGGCTATTTCTTTTCACCCTTTTCTCATTTCATTTCTTTTTCATTCTTCAACCCCTTCAGTGCTTACCGAGACTTCATAACTAGAACCTTGTTGGGTTTATTCCAGTTCTAGCTCTATCTCAGTCCGCACTCTTCCCTTATTCTCATTTTTCTCCCTTTTTTTCATCATACCTACGGACTTCTACATTATCTAGTTGATTGTCCCTGGGTAGATCCCTCCGGTTTTGGCGGATCATGGGAACAAATACCTAACCTTATCATCCTTATATCACCATACATAAAGTAAATTTGGACGGTCTATTTGGTATTGTTCATCTGCCATTGGAACCAATTGAAAACCATTTAAAAATCAATCCAGATACTTATGATATATTATCAAAGCATTTTGTACCTGAATTGTTTTTGATATTTTTAGAAACAGAGCTCCCCCTCAACATGTGCATCATGTATTTGAAATCATTTTGGCACACGGAGGCAAGAGGAAGAATTAACTTCTTTGATTATCATTTTCTAAAAGATATCAACATCACTTCCCTGATCAAATCTAGTAGATAAAGCATATTGGGGAAGGATGAGGTTTTCATAAATTTGCTCCCCCTCAATATGTGCCTCGGGGTTTAATAGAGTTTTGCACATATTAGAAGGAACCAACACTTAGATAAAAATCAATTACGTTTCAATTCTTTGTGGTTTAAAAGGATGCTCCCCCTCAACATGTGCATGGAAAATTTGAAATCATTTGGCACATGTGGGGAGGAAAGCTTGCTAAACACTTGTGAAACCATTTATCGAATTATCAGTTTAAATCCAATTTAAATCACAAATTCTCCCCCGATCACAATTTTCAAATCATTTGAGATTTGTGATCTCTGTAGATTTAAATTGATTTTGAAAGCTTTTGAGGGGAGATGTGACTTGATTATGAGAAACATTTAACCGATAAGGATCAAGTTTGAGACTTTAGACTCCAAAGATTAAACATGCTTGACTATCTTTTGAAAACATAATAATAACAAAGGTCTTGTACCAATTGTATACAATATTGTAAAACATTGTTCTTTTTGATTATTCAAGAGTAGACCTTTCTCGATTACGTGCCAATTGTTTGAAAAAATACTCTTCTGATTGAAATCATTCTCTCCGTCAATCAATGACATATGTTGTTGATTGAAGGATAGAGATTTTGACACATGAAAAGCCCGGATGATTTTCAAAAGTAGAGTCTGAAATATTTTCAAAGCAATTTTGTTTTCATTAGATGACAAATATTTTTCAGAAGAATCAATTGAAGGAAAAATATTTGAAAGAAAACATTTGTCTTTTTGACGACAAACATTTGTTTTTAGAATCAGAGCATGAGGTTTGAAGATTTAAGATAAAGCATGGCTTTGTTCTTTCTTTGAAAAGCGGGTTACTACCGGAAATAACAATCAACCATTGTTTCACTTTTCTTCCAAAAACCGTAGATATTATCGAATCGAGAAAAATATGACAAAATGACAATATTTTTTGAAATTTTTCAAGATTTTTCAAATTTTTATGGATTTTTGAACGTTTTATATTTTTCTATTTTCTTTTTGAAGGTTTATAATTTTGAATTTTGCTTTTCGAATAGATATTTACAAGAGATGGATGAAGAAGGACCTTTACTCCTCGTCTTCCTCTTGAAGACGTTTGAGTGTTTCTGGTTGTAGACTCTTTAGACCAAGTCGTGGAAGGATAAACTCAAAACGTTCTTTAGGAAGAGCTTTGGTGAAGATGTCTGCTGTTGCATGAGAGAGCAATAGCACTTTTATTATCACAGTACAGAGGGATTTTTGTTGAATTCAAAGCCATAGACAGATATTCGGGATCTCATCCATAGGATTTGTGCACAACAAGATGACATCGCTATGTATTCAGCCTCTGTAGAGGAAATAGAAGCACTCATTTGTTTCTTTGAATACCAGCTCACAAGCTTATCACCCAAAAACTGAGCACCTCCAGACGTACTTCGACGTGTATCTTGACATCCTGCATGATCAGCATCTGCATAGGCTGTTAGTGACATACCGGTGTCCTTCGGGTACCAAAGTCCCATATTGATGGTTCCTTGAAGATACCAAAAGACCCGTTTAACCGCTTCAAGGTGCTTTTTGGTAGGCTTAGCCTGATATCTAGCACACATGCAAACAGCGAATAAAATGTCTGGTCTACTGGCTGTGAGGTACATCAGGGATCCAATCATACTACGATATTTCGTTTGGTCTATCATGATCCCTGAGTGGTCCTCATCCAGTTTGGTACGCTCTATCATGGGAGTGTCAACAGGGTCACAAGAATCAAATCCAAATTTCTTTAAAATCTCATTTGCATATTTAGATTGATTTATGAAGATGCCTCCGGGACTTTGTGAAATTTGTAATCCGAAGAAAAATGGCATTTGTCCCATCATTGACATTTGAAATTAACAACCCATTTCATTTGAAAAATGTTCACATTCACTGGGGTCAGTCGAGGCAACAGTAATATCATCAACATATATTTGAACGTGAATTAAATGTTTGCCTGACTTTCTAGTGAACAATGTCGGATCAACTGCTCCTTTGCTGAATCCAGTAGATAGAAGAAACTTTGATAGCGTATCATACCATGCTTTTGGAGCTTGTTTCAAGCCGTAAAGAGCCTTCTTCAAGCGATAGACATGAGTAGGATGCTCAGGATTCACAAAGCGTTCCGGTTGGCTGACGTATACGACTTCTTTAAGATCTCCGTTAAGAAAAGCCGTCTTCACATCCATCTGAAAGACTACCATATTCTTACTTGCAGCATTAGCCAGGAAGATTCTGATTGCCTCTATACGTGCAACTAGAGCAAATGATTCTTCAAAGTCAATACCCTCCTCTTGACAGTATCCTTATGCAACCAATCGAGCCTTGTTCTTTAATACATCACCATGCTCATCAAGTTTTACTTTGAAGATCCACTTTAGAGCAATGATCATAGCACAATCAGGAGCAGGTCCTAGTTCCCATACATCTAGTCGATCAAACTCATGAATTTCTTCTTGCATGGCATTGAACCAGCTGTCTTCATTCATAGCAGTTTTAACGTCTTTTGGTTCGATCTTTGAGAGTACAGATTTGAAGAAGCATCATAAGGCATCGGCAAGTTGTCGACGAGTGGATACTGAGCGAGAAGGGTTTCCAATGATGTTGTCCAATGGGTGATCATGTGTCCATTTTCTAAGGTGTTCATGTGGTTGTTGTTGAGGAATAGAAGTAGCAGAGTCGATATCTCCTGATGAAGATGGTTCTGATGATGATTCAGGAGCAAAAATGTTTTAAAATGGAGCATCTTCATGAGTAGCAAAGGGATTATCTCCATCATTGGTACCAGAAACAATTCCATGATGTACACTCGATGATTGATGATTTGTTGATGAGACAGAGTGATCAGCAGCAGGCACTTCTTGACTTAATGACAGTGAAACTGAAGGGTTAACTTCATTGACAGGGATAGGAGCAGCCTCTGTTGAGGGAATTGACAGATTATTAGCACTTGGCTCATAGTGTTCATCAAACATTGGATCAAATAATTTTAAGTCATCTTCTGAAGGAGGTACATAAGGAGTTGCTGGTGAGGGATTAGAAACAAGAGTAGAAGTGATAGGACTACTTGATGAAGGTTGAAATACGGGTCCATAACTGGATTGTCCTGGAGCAATTTGACCGGTCAGCTCATCGAACGTAACGTGAATTGTTTCCATGATATTTTGGGTTCTCTTGTTGTAGATTCGGTATCCTTTTCTGTTTGTTGCATATCCTTCAAATACTCCAATGTCCGCTTTAGCTTTTAGTTTACCTAAATCTTGACCGTCATTAGTTGGGTAACATAAAGCACCAAACACACGAAGGTATGATAGATTAGGTTTTCGATTGTGAACAAGTTCATACGGAGTCTTTTCCATGAGATGTGTGTATGAGAGAACGATTTTGGGTGTAGCAAGCAGTGGCAATGGCTTCAGCCCATAGAAACATTGGAACCTTAGAATAAATTAGCATTGTTCTAGCGGCTTCCACAAGAGTTTGATTTCGTCTTTCAACTACACCGTTCTGTTGAGGAGTTCGTGGAACACTTTTTTGATGACTGATTCCAACACTTTCATAAAACTGAATTAAGTCTTTGTTAACAAACTCTGTGCCATTGTCTGTTCGAACAATTCTAACAGTATTGTTGAGTCAAACTTGAAGCTGTTTGATAAGTTTGATGATGACATCTGGAGTTTCATCCTTTGTCCTTAAAAACTTTACCCAAGTAAATCGAGAGTAGTCATCAACAACAACTAGAATGTATTTCTTCCCATTTATCGTTTGCACTCTCATTGGTCCGCACAAATCCATATGAAGGGTATGAAGAACTTCCATTACTGAGTTTGTGGGTTTTGGTTTGTGGGCATATTTCGTGCTTTTTCCCAATTGGCAATCTGAACAAAGATGATCTTTTTCATACTTTAATCTGGGTAATCCTCTTACTAAGTCCTTTCTGGAAAGATTGTTTCTGGTACCAAAGTTCAAGTGATTGAGATGACGGTGCCGTAGCCATGACTTAGTTTTGGAAGTCTTTGACAACAAGCAGATGGGAGAAGATTACATCATATCTTCGATAGAGATTGTGTATAGGTTTGAACCACGAGTTCCTCTGAGAAGTTCCACACCATCAAGTTCTCTAACAAAGCAAGTATGTTTTCTGGAGGCCACTTCTAAATCTGAGTCACAAAATTGTCCGAAAGAAAATAGATTATGTCCAAGACCGTCAACATAATATACCCTGGAAATCACACTATCTCCAACCACGTAATCTCCATAACCCATAATAGCACCAAAATGATTGTTTCTGAATCTCACAGTTCCGATGAATTTGCTCACGAAGTTCATGAGCCTCGACTGGTCTCCAGTCATATGCTTGGAACAGCGTGAGTCCAGGTACCACAGAACGATTTGAACGATCTGCAGTTGAACACATACAAGAATGGATTACTGGATAATTAGGATCCCCATGCAAGAATGGGTTCCATTTGGTTAGTAATAGTGATTGGAACACCCACATTAGAAGTAGAAACAATGGACTCATCAGAAATAGATGCAGTGCTAGTGTTCGTATTTGACCTATTCAAAGTATGTTCACTTCTTAAGGGAATAGTTCTACCAGTAGGCATCCATTTTCTAGTGGGCATTGACTTAGCAAATTTAGGGCACAACTCATCAATCTTACGGCCAGTAGGTATCCATTGATAACCTACATTACTAAATTTCCTTCCTGTGGGTTTCCACTCTTTTCTAACTTTCTTTCGCCTTTGCCTTTTACCCTTCTTAGCTTGATCTTTAACATTAACAGTTTTAACTGGGCATTTAATAGCACTAATCAAATCATTCACACCACATTCAAGATTAGTAACAGAAACCACGTAATCATCATTACATGTTCTGTCAAAAGTAGCATAATTCGCATTAATTACAGTACGCTTACAGCTAACACTAGAATCAACACGATTCGTTTTATTCAAATTCTCCATAAGGTGATCTTCTACTTTTTTCCACTGAACATTCCAAGCATGCAAGGTCCTATCATTCTTTGTGTTGCCTTGAGGCTTTGACCCGCTTGCTTTGGTGTCACTTCTTACTCCTGTAGAGGGAATTGGAACATTAGTTGGTTTTTCTACTTTTTGCATTCTTGAACTAGAAGTGCAGGGATCTGAACTACTTGGAGGCACATTGAAATTCACTTTCTTAATGCTGGGCATCGAATGGTTTGTATACTTAGCACTAGGCATGGAACAAGGCATCACAGCTTTATCTTTCGCACCTAAGGATTTAGGACATGTTGCTATTAAACATTCTAACATCTCTTGAGATCGTTTGGCCTGAATGCAAGCAAATCTAATTTCACTATCAAGTGGCTTATTTATGAAGTCCTCTTCTACAATCTCACGAACACATTCAAGACTATCCTTAAGACGAGCAAGATAATTATGAAATGCAAGTTCATTATTCCTAAGATGAGGAGGAATATATTTGACAGTCACAGTATATTTGCAGTCTGCAGATGACTTTGATGCAACATTCTCATTAAAGACAAGTGGGATTTTCCCTTTTTCCTGACTCTTCAGATTCTCAATTTCCTTTTGTAAAGACGTTATTTTTTCGTTGTTCTTGTCACGAGTGACTTTCATTGAATCATATAACTCTTTAAAGTGTTGTTTAACCTTTTCATTTTCTTCTAGAAAACTCCCATTTTCCTTTTGTAAAACATTAACAAAGTTTTGAAGATGAAAAGTCTGAGAACTCTGAGAATCTAAAGGAGGAGGCATTTGGGAGCCTGTCACATTGTTCTTTTCACCCTTTAATTGTGAAATTTGGGTTCTCAATTTTCGGATCGTGTTACAATGAGCTCGAATCTGTTCATCACGTTTGCTAATTTCAAAAATTGCATCAAATTCAGGAGCATCCAAGGATGTCTTGATATTTGAGGTTTTAACATTTTCTTTTAGATGTTGATATTTTAATTGTAAAGCAAGATGCTCAACTTCCTATTTAGAAAAATGCTTCACCAGGTTATCATGATCATCCTGTTCAACTTTATCATGCAGTTTAGAGTTAGTTTTTCAAGCTCAATGACACGATCATGGGAGACTTTCAGCACACGTAATTCATGAAATTGAGAAGCATTAATGGAACAGTTCGTAGCAGTGTAAAACACATCTTGAGTAATACATTCATAAATAAGATTCTCATTCAAGGTATGCAAGTTCTTCCTCTCAATCTCATTATATTTTAATTCTCGCTCATGGTTACTAACCTCAACTATCATTGTATCAAATTCCTTTTCCATTTCTTTAATATCTGAATTCATCCACTTTTTAAGACTCTCAAATTGATCTTTTAATTGTTTAAAGAAAGGAATGACCTTAGTTAAATAGCATTCTTTAGTTTTCTCAAAACCCCTTTCCCCTTCAGTTATCCCAGTGGGTGTGATCCTTTTCTTACAAGTTTTCTCAAAATCAACAAATAATTGAAAAATTACATATTGAGTGATTAAGGTCTTGCTTTTAGTGGGAATAGATCTAGGAACTAAATGCATTGGGGTATTGGGGGGATAAACAGTGGCAGGAAGCATTCTCCTACATGGGGGATTCGTTTCAACAAACTCATCAGCTTTTTTCATGTCCATATCCATTTTCAAAAACACTTGTTTAGGGGTCAGCTGTGTTTGAGGTCTAAACTTGTTAAAGGCAATCCAGTTATCCTTAGCATAGTTGGGTGTTTTATAGCTGATTTTATTTTCTATGCATAAAGGGCTCTTAAGCTTTTCATCCAATTTCTCTCTAGTTACTTCTTCTAACTCTTTATCTTCCTCAGTATTCTCAACGCGACTAGGTTTCTATCTAGGCTTAAGGATTTCAGTGCCATCATATATTACCTTCTGTGCTTTTCTAGCTTTCAGACACACCTTAGGGTTTGGTTCATCAACTAACGCGACACTATGTTTGTCACTTAGAATTCTATGCTTAGTGATCATGTGAGCAGTCTGAATGGTGTTTCCTTGTACGTACAATTTGTTTTCAAGTTTGTTTTTCAAATTTTTTAGGTTAGAAAATTCATTTAAGAGTTTTGATTCCTTGGCATTAAATTCTTGTTTAAGCACTTTCACATTTTCTTGAAGTTCTTGTTTTTGCTTAGCCGTTTTGTTAAGCTTTTCTTTTAAGGAATTTAACTCTTGTTTAAGTATTTCTTCCCTAAAATTACTTTTTCTAATAATTGTATGCATTTGGTCATCCATCTCCTGCTCACGGGTAGTTAACTCAAACTTAGCACGTTGTTCATAAATGGCAACTTTTTCTTTATAGGCATTAAGTTCACAGATGGCAGAATCATTAGGAACACCAGCAGTGTATTCATCAAAGATATAGTCATCATTGACTGCATTAGATACATCACTTGGTTCAATCGCACTCTCACAGTGGGTCACATATTGATCATATAGGACAATATTATCATTGCCCATATTAGCAATATCCGAGTCACTGGTTTCCTGCGATTGAACTTTATCATGTATCTTTTGCTGATGAACATCATCATATAGTTTTAATACCTCTGAGATGATTGTTTCTTCGGATGGACCAGCTTGCTGTGGTGAGGGGACCTTTGGAGAGACCATTGGAGAAATGCTAGCCATTAAAATTGTCTGTGCAGTAGGTTCATCATCGACGTCGAGTCATATGCATCACAGTCGGGCGACTTGAAAGGCATTCTGATGATTATGACCTATCTCCTAATTGGTGCTCATCCACATCTTCATCATATGTCTTGGCATTGCCCTCAGCAAGAAACAACAACTCCTCTTCATCCAACACAGCTCCATTGTCCTGAGCTTGCACAAGTAACATCTTATCTCTGAAGTACTCTGCATTTTGTGGGCATTTTGGGGATGTGCAGTTTCTAGCTATATGTCAATCACCACCCCAGTTGTAGCACTTAATCGGCTTTGCTTGTCCTTGATTCCCATTCCTTCCCCTATTCTGATTTGCCACATATCCTCTACCAACTACAGCATTACCATAATCTGCTTCAACCATCCCTTGTTCATATCGTCTTCCTTGAACTGGTTGCCCCATAATATTTCCATTGTTAGTGTGAAGATTGTTGGTATGTGGACTGAGGGTCAAGTTTTGTTTAACCATAAGAGCCAGTTGATTAATGAACTGTCCCATGACTGCATCAGCATCAGCTTGCTTGAACCTCGGATCAGGAATGAGTTTGTGATTACCATTACCCATGGGTATGACTTGAGAAGCTTTGGTGGTAATTCCAACATTTGTGTAAAAGGTTGTTGAGTCATTTGAGGAACTTGTTTCTCCCTGGTTGGTTTTAAACTGTTCAAGAATCCTTTTCTCAAACATAGCATGTCTCTCATTCTGAAGAAGGAAGGCATATAGTTGCTCATAGTTTGTGTTCTTCAATCCTTTGGTTAGCTTTATAGAGGTGACAAACTTGTGCCATTCGGGATTTATGTTGTTCACAAACTTTGAGTTCAGTTGAATGTTTGGCATAGTCATTTTGACATTCCTCATATCATTCACAAGCTTGTGGAATCTCACGTAGTATTCATAGATCCTCTCTTCTAGTTTCATCTTAAAGTGCTCAAATTCATCATACAACTGTGATTCTCTGTCTTCCTTGGTTAATTTAGAACCTGAGAGAAGCATTTTGACATTATCCCAAACAGCCTTGGCTTCAGTGTTGTGATTAATAAGCTTGTGGATGTCTTTTGGAAGACCCTGAAGTATAATGTTTGAAGCCCTGATATCAGCATCGAATCTCTTTTTCTCCTTATCACTGAGCTCATCATACGTCTTTGGTCTATCCAATCCAAAGATCATGGTTCCATCTGCAGCAGCAGTATCAATTATTTCTCTTGTAGTCTCAATCTGATAAGGTCCTTCATCAATTGATTTGAGAATGTTGACCCCATTTTCCTTTCCAAGAGTACATCTGATTCTTGAGCCCAAGAGTCGTAGTCAGTTCTGTCAAGCATGGGTGGACGAGTATCTGAACCAGCTGCTTGAACATCCTCAGCAACAGTGGAGATGATTGTAGGTACGTTGGTAGACATGTTTACAGATTTCACGGGATTTTATAACTTTATGATTAAACCGGGAAATAGATTCTTTCACAGTATTTTACTAAATCAAGAGAAAACCGTATTATAAACAAAGAATCAACCAAGTCGCTATAATCCTTGAACCAAGTCACTAAGCACCAAGTCGCTAAGTAGCAACTCACTAGACTTCAAGGTGCTATGAATCAAGTCGCTAAGCCCAAGTCTCTAAGAACCAAGTCGCTGGACACAAGTCGCTATAATACCAAATCGCTAAACAGTCAAGTTACTAAAGAAAAACTCGCTAAGATCCAAGTCGCTAATATTAAGTCGCTGAGAACAATAAGTACAAGTCGCTAACAATAATGAAAGCAAGTCGCTAATCTCACCAAGTCACTAGCCGTAGTAGAAAATCCAATAACTTGTACTGTTTGTCGGCTTGTCTCAATAGACAAGTCGCTAGGCTCAAGTCGCTAACAACTAACACTACAACTCGCTAACAATTACTGAAGCAAGTCGCTACGAAGAATTTAACACCGAGACTCAAGTCGCTAACTTGAAAAACTTCAAAAACACACTTTTCAATCTAAAACAAGCCCAACCACAGTGATTCAAGCTTTCCAAATCAAACCCAAGCACTTACAATGATTCTAAACACAAAAGTACACCCAAAATTCAAACTTTAACACAAGAAATGATCCAAATGATGCAAAAACCACTAAACTTTTTCAAACTCAAAAACCATCTAAAACCACTAGAAATCCAAGGATATGAAAGAGAGATGATCAAACCTGGCTCTTTTTACCATTTGTAACATATTGGATTTCAAAAACACATCATATCATAAACAAAAGAGGCGTACAAGATGAGGTTTTAGAGAGAGAAATATTTAGAGGTTTGGGAACTTAGTGAGAGAAAGTGAAAATCTTATTATGATCTCCAACTCTCTACCTTGGGAGGTAGAGAGTATTTATAGTCTTACACAAATCGCCACCTACGGGCTGTGGATCAGGGATACAATGGGTAAAGACCCGTCCGTCCTCCACGGTGTTACCTAACTAAATACTACTTAACTTTAAATAACTACGACTACGAGCTTTCTAACGATTACATATGCTTAGAGTGTGAACCGGTAGTATAATAGATTCTAGAACTTGTTTTATGATGCATCCCGAGATAGCTAGTAAGACTACACTTGTGTAGTTAGGAATAACTAAACGATAAGAGGCATTAGGATAACCCTTGTTTGATACCCGTAATATAATTGCTTCTTCCACATCGGTTGAGTAATTCCCCCACACCTTTGCGTTGTACTCATCTTTAGTACACAATACCCCTAGAAAACCCCTCAGAGCCTGTCCTTTTCGCGGTTCTCGTGATGTTTAAGTTTTCCGGAATATCAATGAAGAGCATTGTTTACAATCCACCCCCAAATGTACTCCCAAATCGTCTTAGCCTACCTTGTATGCACTCACTTTTAGTGCATTATTGTTATCACACTAAACCCTTAGTTCAATTATCTAGTTGCTTGCATAAGTTGCTAAGTCGAGTCATATCCTTTGTACACAATTTTGGGATGATTGGGACTCATGGGAAAAGTTAAATTTTGTGAGATGATGAGAAGGGAACGTTAAATTTAAATTCCCTTTATTTGCATAATAATGTACTCCAAGTGTTTTGATCTTTTCAATTCGGGTCAAATTAGTGTTAGAGTAATAAAAACTCAAGTGTAAGGATGTGCCTATAAATCCCTATCATTTTGATGTTATCGTAGAGGATGGTAGAGTAAAAGTGTAGGAAAAAAAATAAAAAAAAAGTAGAAAAAGAAAAAAAATAGAGTCTGAAAAAAAAAATAAACAAATAAAATAAATAAAAAACATACGGGCTACCATCCTACATCTATCTTTAAATTTATGTTTGTTTGTTTCAGTTATCTAAAGTTTAGAGTGTCGAGTCGTGGGCCTTAGCACGAATTTCGCTGCGTGTAACATAAATAGATTTGACTTCACCACTAATAGGGCTACCCCCCAAACACGTTGTTTCCTACCGTAAGCCTATCAGTATAAAACCCTTTAAAAGTCCTCTTGGATAGTCTTTCCTAGGTGCTTACGCCAAAGCGATGGAGTTTTGATCTAGTCTCAAGCCTATGGTAATCGAATGTACTAGGACGTAAATGAGTGGTTATCTTCCATTCAACTGTTATATTTCATATACACCCGGAGATATGAGTATCTTTAAAAACACCCCCATGTGAGGTGCTTAGTATGTAATTTCCGTGCTGTTATGAACTTTGCTTGGGGCTTATATGTGTTGTGGGATGTTCTAAAACTAATGCTTGCATGAACTCTAACTATAAATTGATTGGCAAAAAAGCACATTTGCTAAGACAAGCAAATACAGTGTAGGGATATTAGATAAGGTTTTAAAATGTACCTTTTTGAGGGCTCGTTTAAGCCCTTATTTGATCACTTTTGTATCCGTTATTACTTAATATCGTTCTTTTCACTTTTTAGGTATCTTGAAGGCAAATTGCTGGAATGACACTTATTCCGACGAAAAGGCGCGAATATACGAAGCAAATGGCCAAAGTCAAGAATCGAGACACTCAGGCTGCTGGAACTGAAGGGGACGGCGTCAAATTCTAAAAGGGGACGACGTCAGGTTCAACTAGAGACGCCGTCGGACAAATTTTGTGATGACTCAATAGGCCAATTGCTTGACATTTTGTTTACAAGTGACGGCTTCGGTTTTTAAAAGAGTAGGACGTCGCAGCTCAGACGACCTATATTTGATCCAGACGACGTCAGAGACTGAAGAGGACGGTGTCACAAGCATAAGGTGACGCCGTCGCAAGACTAACGTGGCCAATACGAAACCCTTATAACGGCGAACCAACGGCGTCACAAATTAAAAGGTGACGCCGTCGCATTTGTAATCTGATATATAGAATCCGAATTTTTTAGTTTTCAATGTGCAGTCTTTTGGAGTAAAAACCTAAACCGAACCAAGATAAGTGTTTTACTTCATTAATTCAATTATGTCTTTCATTGATTGTGTGTATGCTTGCATGTTCTCCATGTCCGGCTAATTTATTTGTGTGTTTGCTTAGGTAATAGGAAACTTAGTTATTGATATTGATTGTTGTCTCTTATATTAATGTGATTGAACCTAGTTATTGCGATAGGTCATTCGTTGTGTTTGTAATGCTTGATTAATCTTTGAGACCTTAGGTTATAACGCCTAGAGAAATTGTAGGCTAGTCATCCAAAGAATACCTTAGAGTTAAAGTTTATAAATCCTAGAGATTTTGTAGTCATTAACCTTTGGTAGCTTAAAAGAGTTAGGGATAAACGCATTACCCTACGACTTAGAGACACAATGCAATAAGGATAAGGACGTGACAATTCACTACCACAATAGAGATAACTAGGGAGTAATAAAGCCGAAGCAAATACATTTTTAACTATCATACGAGCACACAATAATAGACATGATACATACCCGTTATTTTAGATAATTAGATAAGTAGAAGGAATCGGTAGAAAATACCAACCCCCCCCCCCCAAATTCAAACCCCGAGATTCGTACCTTTCCATTTCCTTAAAAAACATAAAAAGATAAAAAATAATCTTCCTCAACCCCAACCTTAGCATAGTGACTTCTCACTAGAATTCCTATTCCCCTAGAGACCAATATCAATTCCCGTGGCTTACCCTAATACAACACTACAACGATTAGGTTCACTCCCTAGGGTGTTGAAAAACTTGCTCGACGAAAAGGAAGTTAACGACACGTGTAGCTTTATCAGTTCCTGCTGATAGACTTTATGTTTCTTCTAATAGTGTAGTTCCTACTGATAGTGGTAGTTGCTACTGATAGTAATATAGTTCCTGCGGATATGTAGTTTCCGTATATTTAGTATTTAGTTGTGATATGCATGAGATAAATTAGGAATAGATAATGCATATCTTTTGAGTGTTTAGCAAGCTGCAACATTAGGGTTTCTTGTACTATAAAAGAAACTAGCGGCTAGGGCTTGACGTACGTTTTTCAATAACATTCACAGTGAATTAATAGAGATCCATAGAGGATCAAGTTATTGGTGTTTGTTGTCTTCTTAAGTATTGTATTTATTTTCCGCATGAATACAATTCTAGTAAAGGTTCTCAATAGTTTTCTTGTGATTATACAGGTTAACTATACTCTCTCAAGGATCATAAGATCTATCTGGGACTGATCCCAACAATACATTTGTTGACTTAAAAATAGAGCTGGTGGAAGGTAGTGAAAAAACTGTAGGGACAGAGCTAGAACAAGAGGTCAAAAAGAAGCAAAATTTGGATGATGACAAAGAAATAGCGGAGCTTAAATAGATAATGGAAATTATTCCTGATGAAGAAGAACTAGCAATTGATGTTATTCCTTTGGCTGAAAAGCCTCCAAGGATTATTGACTGGAAGGTATATAAAGAAGGAAAGAAAAGCTACTACCAAATCATAAAAGCTAATGGAATATATCAGATGTATATGTTCTTTCGTCAGATTCTAAAGAGTTTTGATTGAGAAGATTTGTAAGATCTGTGGAAATTGGTAAAAGATAAGTATGGGTCAACAAGGCCAGTAGAAGACTATGACTTGTTGTTGTAGAATCACATGTAGATGATGAAATATGGAAGGCTCTGAATGGATATGAAGTATTGAACTGGAAGCTATATGACTCCTATGGAGTTCATTCCTTGATAATGCAGTCTACGATAGTCTACAAGTTGGTGGAGAAGACATATTCCCTTGCACCACCTACAATTGCCATGATGATAAAGAAGAAACTTCAAATAAATTATAAATGTGAAATGGCCTATTAGCTTTGTGAGAAAATGTTGAAAAAGCTTAAAAAGAAATGAAGTATTTGGAAGCATCCTCCTTGTGTTTATTATGCTCTAAATGAAGAAACATAATGATTTTGAAGAAGAATGAGGATTGTTGGGATTAAAAGCCTTTTTGATGTTGTTTGATCAACTGTTGCTTATATCGATAATACTGCTGCTTAGATAAAGTTAGTGCTGCTAAGGAACTTCATAGAATATATGCTAAGTGAAGTTAAGACTGCTAGTACAAGTTAGAACTGCCAGTGCAAAGTGAAGTTACAACTGCCAGTGCAAAGTTAAGACTACTAGTACAAACTTAGTATGTTCAAGGTTAAGACTGTTAATATAGGTTAGTACTGTTAGGAATTTTGTTAGTACTGATTATGAGATATATATTAGATATTTAAAGAAAATATTTGATATACTTAGGAAAGTATTGTAAGTCGTGTATGATTCCTTGGTGTATAAAAGGAGGTCCTAGGGCACGGAGTTAAATGTATAAAAAACATATAATTCTTAGCTTCAAGGTTTTGTAACCCTAATACTTTTAGAGTGTTCGTATTATTATCATTAATAATATTGGAGCTTATTTGTTGAATTGTATGTTCATTGTTTTACTACTTCATTAACAATTCTTCTTAAAATTAAAGATTAGATTCCGCATAATCTTTAATACATATAAACACAGTTTCTACCACAGTTGTGTAAGATTTATCTAATATAACTAATCCTTTTACAAGCTAAGGAATTAGAACTAGTTCAACTGGGATCAACACATACTTAGATTGATTGAAGAAAATTCCTATCACACCCCAACCTAACAAGGGTCCAAGTGTCACATTATGGGGTCAAATCAGAACATATATAAAGCAAGCGGAAGACTTAAAAAAAAGGGAAAGCCATATAAAACAAATGGCTTCCAAAGAAATGCAAAATAATCCAAGTATGAAGTGAAATCAAATATCCAAAATATAAATGTTCAACTAAGTCCAAAAGATAGTGAGAAACAATGAATGGGTCGGTCCACTAAGATCTCCTACTCTCTTCACTCAAATCCCAGCTTTTCGCTAAATTCCTGTCGTAGAGAAAAGAAATTGCGGTTGAGCTTAAAAAGCTCAGTGAATAGATATAAAAAAATACTAGGTAATAAGACAATACAAATAACTGATACAGAAACCAAAAGGCATGCTGAACAAAATGTTATAAGATGTTAAGATCGTTTATGAGCGCTAGAGATTAACAATAACAACGATAATAAGATGAAAAGCTAAATAAGAAAACATCATTGTTATTATTAAAGGTTCTTCGCCATCATCTCTACTCTACTAAACACTAGTCGACTAAACTCTAATCTAGGCGTTCATAAACCCACGCCTGGTCTTACACACACACACCTTTTGTGTTTTACATTTTGATACACTTAAACCTAAGTCCCATGTCCTCTTTATATACTAGAGGATTAGGGTTACAAATGATTACAAAAGACTAAATAATAAATTCTTCTTTAACAAGTAAGTTCCTTGTGTTTCATTCTTTATCATTTAAAGAATTCTTTCTTTGTCTTCTTTAGTCCTTCATCTTTCACACGTTTTGTCTTATCAATTCAAATATTAGACCCAACAATCTTCCCCTAGTTGATAATGACAAAACTAATAATCACGAACTTCCCCTGAAGTTAATATGTCATGAAAGATAAACGAACTTCCCCTTAAACATGTAATCACCAAGGATCTTCAAGTTGCAAACCGTCTTTGTCGCCTTTCTTCTCCTTTTTGTCATAATCTACTAAGAGAACCGTGATTATAAGCAACTTTGATCTTGACCATCACAAAACAATACCTTACTTCCAATTCAGCCATCCAATGTCTCAAATTACCCACCATGAAGTTTTCCGCAACTAAAAATGAGCTTAAGACACTAGATACTCAAACCAAAAGTAATAATAATGAATTACAATAGTAAAAATCTTCCCCTCATATGTTAACCATCTTCTTGATTCGTCAAATCGGTAGGCTCCAAGTAATAATCACTAATGAAGAAAACTAAGTATTACCAACTTGATGCTGAAGTAGAACATCCCAAACTCGCATCTTATGTCTTGTACTAACCACGTGACTTCAAAAATATACTCAAACCTAATGTATAGGGAGACCACAATCTCTTGACAATAATCCTCATCTTTAATGAGACACTAAGCACAATAATGTAACTCCTTCAAGTGAGAGCAAAATCATCTTGCTAGACTTTGTTAATTCTTCGCCACAACATTAATGCACGAACAAGTTACCTCCTGCTAAAAGGTATGATAAAACATGCATCGAAGTAGTTCCACTTCATCGTCAAATAGGTGATAAAAACCTTTCTTTATAATCAATTATGCAAATAAGAGCGAGCTATTAGAAAACCTGTTAAGAACATATAAAAATGCGTGTCATCCAATAATCAAGTAGAAAACCAAATCCATGTTCGACTTTTTCTTCGTGTGTGTTGTCCAATAACCAAAATTAGAATTATGTATGTGTATATCCAATATCTCCATAATCAAGCCGCTTTATCTTCAAATACAGTTGAGAACCAAATACATGTACTGTAGCAAACGTGAATAAAATCCCAAATCCATGGACTATATTATAACAGTATGCGCGTCTCAAAGGAAATCTCATTCACCATATTCTTCCATGTATAAATGAATGTTGCATGTCCAAATCATGATCCAATAATAAACTAATCAACCAATTTATCCATGCACCATCCAACCAATATCACCTCCACCGTCTCATTATTTCCTTATTTTCTGAACCCAGCCAACATCCAAGAAGAGTACAGCAGCATCACAAACTTCCAAGTGGCAGCAGTACCAAAGTTGGGACCAGCAGTACAAATGAGTATACTGGAAGTATAAACTTTGAACGAATATAATGAGCAGTAAAAACATCCAAATAGGCAGTATAAAATTTTTATGAAGGCAACACTAACTGTTAGAACAGCAGTACAGAAACCCTATTGTGCACTTGATAGCACCAAGCAACTAGAAAAATGGGCAGTGCTAACCTGTAAGTGACAGTACAAACGTGGTAACTAGCAGTATGGGAACGAGCAATACAAATCTTGTGCAACCAGTAGTACTAACAAACAAGGTAGCAGTACTAACACAACATAACACGGGCAGTACAAAGTGATGTCCACTAGCAGTATTAACTTGACCGTAAGTAGCATAAACTTTATTCATAAGAGGTTGAATTAATAATTATACCAGTAACCTTAGTCCACTCGGTCCTTTAAATATAGGACGGTCGTTTATGTTTTCAGGATCGTCGGTTCTATTTTGGGGACCATCTCTAGTAGACTCAATGACTTGAGATTTTAAAATTTTGACTTGTTTTGTCCCACTTGTTGATGCTTCAGAGAAGTTATAAGCTATACCGGTTTTATTATCAGACTACTTTTGAACATTTATCATTTGTTTAAGAGAATGGGTACTCTTTTCAAATTCGTTTAGTTTTGAGGCTTCCTCTTTGAGTTCCTCATTTTCGATTTTAAGGTTTTGACACGATATGCATTCTTCAATAATTTCTTTTCCTTTCTCAAGTCTATATAGTTTGTCTTTTAGTTCCAAAACTAATTTATCTAGTTTACATTTAATAGGCCTGGGCCCACCAAGAGCCATAGTTTGTTGCTGTTAGCTAGTCTTTTCGGATGATCAGCCACACTAGGACTGAGAAACGACCATGTAACACCCCCAAAATTCACTCAGCGGAAGACTTTACCAACTTTGGGGTGCTACGAAATTGGTATACAACACAAGTATAGGGAAACAAAATTAACTCATCCATAACCTAAAAACATAGTCAAATGATAGTAATTAAGTTTTACATTTATTAAAAGTTCATAAATAAGCCCATAAAAGTAGTTTATAAAATGGTCCCAAATAACATCAGAGTAGAATAAATCCATGACCATGCCATAGCAGCTAAGCGCCTCCCAACAAAGCCAACAAAGTCAGACATATCATTTACCTGAGAAAAAAAATGCTAAAAGTCAGCAAAAAGCTGGTGAGTTCATAGGTTTAATAAAATAACAAAAGAATTTGGACCATAACAGAATATTCACTTATTACGCAAGCTAAGCCATAAACATTTAAACAATCATCACACTCTAATCACATATATAAACCGACATGTTATACGTCATGGCAAGTTGGTGCATCCACAAGTCCGGGTGCAATCCCTGTCAACTTGGGTAACCAAAGTCCAGACAGAGTGGTCAACCACAATAGATCTATCTCTAACATTTTCGCTTCCCGCAGGGACTAACGACCTAATAGTGGGCAATTAATGGGATACTCAACCTTAGCCTTGACTACATAATAAGTATAACAAATCACAAATTAAAAATCGGTCCATTCAAATGGTTTTCATGTTTTCTCACCCCCAAGATTCAACAAAACATTAATACAAGTAAATTGGGGCTATGAAACTCAACTCAATCAATCAACACAAAATACAACAACTTAAGGTATAATAGCATAACAGTAATGAGAATATCATGGTACAATGGACTCGGCATGACCTAATAATAAATACTCATTTCAAAATACTATTCATAACAATAATCAAATGCGCAAGAGTTTCCAAAATTAACCATTTTTGTAGAAAACTAGAAGGGGGGGTTGAATAGTTTTACCAATTAAAACTTCATTTTAATTTATTTAGATCGACTAATGTCAATGTATTTGGATGTGTATGTTGGACATTGATAAATAGATATATAAATGTGTAATCAAAGATAATGAGTAAGAAGCTCATAACCACGACATGATTATTTATAGTGGTTTGGCTACAAGGACATATTCCTTGCCCTACTCCACTCCCCGAGTCACCTACTCGAGAGTTCGTAATCACTACACGACACCAACTCCTTATGGCGGATAAGCCTACACAACGCCGCCTACTCTTTTTCCGGTACTAGGCTAACCACCGGGTTCTTCCAAAAGGTAAAACCACACCTATCACAATGTCGCCTACCCTTTATTCGGTACTAGGCTAAGTACCGAGTTCCATTACCATGGAGGAACTACTACCCAACACTACACAACACCTAACCCCAAAGGAGACCAACTCCTTATTACAACACCATCAAGGATATCAATATCCTTGGATACAACCTATCTCTATTCGTATATCGATGCACCTCATCGAGTATACAACCTTGGCATCCTTCACTAATGCCACTTGACTTGACTTCTAGGCATCTTTCACTAATGCCCTTGACACGGACGTTTGACACCTTTCACTAATGCCTTCGTCTTGACTCCTTTATCATTCTTCACTAGTTCTTATGACATGGACGTTTAGCACCTTTGATTAATGCTTTCGTCTTGACTCTTTCGGCATCCTTCACTAATGCCTTGGACACAACACTTCTATGGAGGAAGAAAAAAGTATCAACTAGAGAACCTTAGTAGTTTTGATGATGACGAAGCATGGCAACTCATGGACTTGAGCTTGCTCGACTTCAAGAGGTGGTGATCTCGCCTTTAAGAGGAACCTAAAGAATCACACAAAAACAAAAGACAAACTACATAGAGAGATCCTTAGGATCTGTGCTTAGAAGGTTACAATACTTGGGGAAAGTATGTGTGGGAGTGGCAGCCCAAAAGGAAGAAATGGCTCACTATTTATAGAAGAAATTTAGCTACTGTTCCATAGATCCCTCACTTGAGCGATCCGTTCAGTGTAATACTGGGGATTCGTGGGACGCTCCCTTTTGAGCATGGGTTTTGGGTCATGGGTTATGGATCAAGGGTATCCAAGTAGATACAATGTATCTACAAGATGCAATGCTTCTAGTCCATAGGTCATGGATAATATCCATATATGACTTAAGCATGATGTCATGCAATGGGTTATGTGTCATACTCCATGGGTATGGTTCATGGACTTTGGGTTATACCCAACTACATTTAATGTATTTAGTCAATGGGTCAAATACTTAAGTTTCTACCCATTTATATTACCCATTATAATATATACTAGTTATATATATATTTACCCAATTTGTAAACACTAGTTGTTGTACATATGTATTACTAACTCATAAAATCACTTATACTTGTTTTAGTGTTTTATGTGAAAACGTAAGTGTGTTAGTAAACTATTCGCTCAAACAAATTACGTATTTTATTTGTTTCGTTAAAATGATTTTACGTTTGTTATCGACAAAACATTAGAAGATCGTAAAATTTAAATAAACGTTTTTACGGCTTATTTGTATTAACAATCTCCCCAATTTTGTTGATGACAAAACATAAAATTATTTTAAGGAAAAACTAAAATTTGTAAAAGTCTAAATTAGAGTTTTTACTCTCTTCTCCTCCTTTTTTTAAAAACAAAAAGAGCGTCGAAAAGAAACTAACACAATGTTTTAAGAAAAACATGTAAAAGAAAAAAAATATAGAGAGCAAGTGACGGGAAGATTTCTCGTCTTAACTCCCCGTTGACGAGTCCATCCCTTTGTGAGGGCATCAAGTAAGAAAAATTACTAAGCTAATGCTTTTCAATGATGTTTGCAAATGCTTTCGTCTTAGTGACGATAATGCTCCCCCTTGATGATTGAACTTTGCAAAGGGATGTCGTGAAATGTAATCCGAATGAGGATTATATTGCAAATGGTTTTGTAATGTATTGTTTGACACAAAGCTCCCCCTAGCTTAGGGTGTCAAAGTCTTCATGTGTATTTTGAAAATCTACAAAACAAAGGTTAGAAAAACAAGTATATAGTGCATAATTTCCTGCAAATAAGACTCAAGTTAGTAGAAAAGTAGTCTTCTGTTGTACGGATCCCAGGGTTCCCTCCTTGGAGGGATCCGTCAAGGCAAAACTCAGGGATCCGACTGTCTGATAACATAATTCAGCAATGGTGACGTAACAAAAAATGTTAACATCAAAGTGAGATATGTATTCAAGCAACAAACATATACTCAAGGCAATATGGCATATAAACTATCATTCAATAAAACATAAGAGATGATCTAAAAATCTCTAAAAACTAAGAGAATGATTTAGCCATGTAATACATATTCTACTAATACTAATAAGTGACCAAAACTTAAAATGCAACAATGTGCTTGAGTCTAAGGATGAGTAGACTTGTTGATTTTGTCCAATCTTTCAAGAAGATGATTAAACATGAAATGGGATTCCTAAACGATCTAAGTTAAGTTTAAGGCTAGGAAACCATTTTAATCCTTAGGCTCATGGTTGTTTGGGTTTGTTGACCTCATCGAAACGTTCGAGGAGGTGATAAAACATGAAACTTGTAACACCCCCAAAATACCGCAGCGGAAGATTGCGTCATTGGGGTGCTACTTCACAATACAAAGTACAAGTTATAGAAAACGACCTCTAAATGAGACGTTTTGAAAAGTTACCATTCGATTGATAAAATCAGAGTTACAAACAATGAGGTCCCAAAGTATAATATATAAATGTTTACAAAATGTTTCGAATGGTAAATATGAATGCATAAAGTCTTCAAAATATGTCGTGCGACTCTAAGTTCCATGCAATAGCTATCGCCTTATTAACCTGAGATAAACATGCTAAAGTGTCAACACAATGGTTGGTGAGTTCATAGAGTTTGTTTAACATGTAAAGCCTTGAAAGAATGTTTTTACAGCAAAGGCATTGTAAATCCACTCAGTTCGAAGTTCCGTCCATACAAAACTTGCAACCTGTGTGTTCACAACCCACTGCCAAAATATAGTTTGCACAATACACCGGATTATATTCACCCAAGGTCATCAATCGGGTACCATGGGCGGGGGCATCTTCCCAAATAGTACTATATTAATCCCATGGTCATGAATCGGGTACCATGGGTGGGGCATACCCGACTTATAGTCTATCAATACCTCTCCGACAGCATAGAGTATTGTGCACATTTGTAAATACAATTCATGTATTTAAGCGAGTTAAGTATTTCCATGTATGTAAAACGAAATCAAGTATAACGTAATCAAGTATAATGCAACCAAGTATAATGCAATCACGTATAATGCAATCAAGTATAATGTTTTGAATATTTATGCAAGTAAAAGTAAGTAGTTGAGCATGTATCTCCCCCAAAGAGTTTAAAACAAGTATTAAAAGAGTATGGGCTATGACTCACCTTAATAAATGTGATATCCAATGTATAACGAATCGATGGATAAGACGAGAAACCTTTACGCGCAACCTAGAATATGTTTTGTGTCTTAGGTTCTAAAATCAAGATGTGAATGTATAAACATGCCTTATATAGTTATTACATCAATTATGCTTGGATACTTAACATTTGTGAAGTCGTATAAATGTTTACGTTTCGTTTATTTAAGTTTTCCCCGTCTAAATCTACCCGTTATTTCTAAACCGTAATTGATCACGACTCGGTTTTTATGTCCTCGAAAAGGTAATTTAATGTACTAAACAGATTAGTGGGTCCTACTGCCCCAGAAATTATTTAACTAATGTGAAATTACCAATTTACCCTTGGATGTACTATTTATTTCAATCAGCAGCAAACTGTCTCACTGTTTTAGTCACAAGTTGAGTTCTACAACTCCGTTTAATGCACGTCCAGTGGTCACGTTCAAGTTAGGGTATTAGCTACAACTTTTATTCTTTGACCAACAGTTGGTTATATGCAAGTTTTATGAGCTTTACTCATTTGAAATCTGTTACTCAGATTTGGACACGTTTAGCCGTTTTGGCTCTAGTTTACTCATCGGGATGAGTTACGGCACGAGCCACCTGGAAAAATGACCAAAAGACATAGATCTATAATCCTATGTTATTACCTAAATTCCTCAGACCACGGATATTTCCCAGTAATTAGGTTTACAGCCCCTGTCCAGTTTCTGTTTTGCAAAACTAGTCCTTTTGACAATTTCTAGTGGTTTAGTCCATTTATCCAAGCGTAATCAAGTATAATAAGCATATAGAACAAATTAAATACATGAAATACTAGTATTCACAGTAATCAAATGACAACATAAGAGTTTGCTTACAATCCTTGTGATGAAACAAATCAAGAACCATTAATCAAGATCACTAAACCTATGTTTGTAACACCAAACCCTAGCTTCCAAATCTTTTCACCACCTTGCAAACCCTTTATAACACTTGCTAATATTTGTTAAAACCTCCTAACCTCAGCCCCTAATACTCTTGAGTAGCTCCTTATCCAACCACGGAATCATCAAATAAACTTTAGATTCATGTAGAGAATAACTAGGCCTTGAACTTTGGTATGTAATTCGTAACTTGAAGATCAAAGGATCATGGTCTTGTGAATTAATGGTGGTTCATTTTTTGGAGCTCAAGGAGGAATGAAATGAATGTGTTCTAGTCATTGAATGTGTTTAAATAGCAAGGATGAGGAGGTGCAAAAGTTGGATTCTAAGACTTAAGTCTTAAAGGCTAAGTAAACCTTACACATGTTAAAGCTTCGTATGTAAGCTTCATATCTTAACTTAGTCATCAATATAAAACGCCCCATGTTGCTTAAATTTTGTTCAAGGCCTATCTAGAATGACTAGATATGAGTTGCTTGGTATTATCTTGTTTACGGAGTGAGTTTTGGTCCCGGTAATTGCTAACTCTAAGTCGTAAAGTCACGAAACTTAAAACCGGGTATTTTAAAAATACTAAACTTATAAAAATGATAAAACTTATTAACATAAGCTATCTTAGCATATTAAATTAGTGATAAGTTTGACGGAGCACGTAAACGCTATTAAAACCTAGAATGTTAAGATATTTAAGAAGAGAATTTCAATTTGACTTCTCTTAGCGAGATATTTTATAGATATTTAACTAGGTATTATCTAAATAATATCTAGTTGATGACTAGGTATATGACTTGGCAAGGTAAATTAAAATGTATTAGTCAAATGGTGGTGCGGGTATCGGGAGTGAATAGTAAAAAGTGAATAGTAATTTCCTGAGATGAATAGTAAAATTTTCAAAGTTTGAGAAATGACCTGAAATTACGAATTGTTACAGTCTCTACCCCTTAAGGGAACTTCGTCCCGAAGTTCTGTTGATGTCAACTACTTATAGCGTGTCTAAGAAAGTGTGGTCTCTAAAACAGTGGGGTTCTCTCTTATTCAACAGGAATAGTGTATTGGTTACGTTGTAATACACTAATAATGTGGTTAGGGAATCATATCGGATGAAAATAAGCCCACTTATTTATAATTCATTACTTACATAAAGAAGCGTCCAAATTTATGTAAGTAATGGATTAAAAACTTATGGTTCGGTGGTTTATAATTTCTTTATTTGAATAAAGAGGCGTCCCAATCCATTCAAATAAGGATATTATAAATCATCCTACTTAAGATTTCCCGATACAAAACTCGCTTGCAGATAATAAGATAACCAAGTCATCAAATCCCTAAAGCTAAGTAATAATATGATTTAACTCAAATCTCATGTCTCATCAAACAAGAACTGTCACAAGATCAAGTTAAATAATTAGTTATTACTGAGTTCCATATTTTTAATGACTCAATTAAATTATGTGGTTTCCTTATTATTACTAAAGTCATATCATCCAACAACGTGGATCTAAGCAAACAACTAACAAGAAGCATATGCGCACAAAGTGTATGTAAGGCAATCATAGTGGAGAGTCTTAACGGATAAAGCAGTTATAGTCTAGGCTCTTAAATGCAACCTAGTTCTCTATAACCAATGCTCTGATACCAATCTGTAACACCCCCAAAATACCGCAGCGGAAGATTGTGTCATTGGGGTGCTACTTCACAATACAAAGTACAAGTTATAGAAAACGACCTCTAAATGAGACGTTTTGAAAAGTTACCATTCGATTGATAAAATCAGAGTTACAAACAATGAGGTCCCAAAGTATAATATATAAATGTTTACAAAATGTTTCGAATGGTAAATATGAATGCATAAAGTCTTCAAAATATGTCGTGCGACTCTAAGTTCCATGCAATAGCTATCGCCTTATTGACCTGAGATAAACATGCTAAAGTGTCAACACAATGGTTGGTGAGTTCATAGAGTTTGTTTAACGTGTAAAGCATTGAAAGAATGTTTTTACAGCAAAGGCATTGTAAATCCACTCAGTTCCAAGTTCCATCCATACAAAACTTGCAACCTATGTGTTCACAACCCACTGCCAAAATATAGTTTGCACAATACACCGGATTATATTCACCCAAGGTCATGAATCGGGTACCATGGGCGAGGGCATCTTCCCAAATAGTACTATATTAATCCCATGGTCATGAATCGGGTACCATGGGCGGGGCATACCCGACTTATAGTCTATCAATACCTCTCCGACAAAGATAGAGTATTGTGCACGCTTGTAAATACAATTCACGATTTAAGCGAAGTTAAGTATTTCCATGTATGTAAAACAAAATCAAGTATAACGTAATCAAGTATAATCAACCAAGTATAATGCAATCACGTATAATGCAATCAAGTATAATGTTTTGAATATTTATGCAAGTAAAGCAAGTAGTTGAGCATGTATCTCCCCCAAAGAGTTTAAAACAAGTATTAAAAGAGTAGGGGCTATGACTCACCTTAATAAATGTGATATCCAATGTATAACTAATCGATGGATAAGCCGAGAAACCTTTACGCTAACCTAGAATATGTTTTGTGTCTTAGGTTCTAAAATAACGATGTGAATGTATAAACATGACTTATATAGTTATTACATCAATTATGCTTGGATACTTAACATTTTTGAAGTCGTATAAGTGTTTACGCTTTCGCTATTTAAGTTTTCCCCGTCTAAATCTACCCGTTATTTCTAAACCGTAATTGATCACGACTCGGTTTTTATGTCCTCGGAAAGGTAATTTAATGTACTAAACAGATTATTGGGTCCTACTGCCCCAGAAATTATTTAACTAATGTGAAATTACCAATTTACCCTTGGATGTACTATTTATTTCAATCAGCAAAGAAACCGGCTCTCACCGGTTTTAGTCATAAGTTGAGTTCTACAACTCCGTTTAATGCACGGCCAGCGGCCACGTTCAAGTTTGGGTGTTAGCTACACTTTTATTCTTTGACCAACAGTTGGTTATATGCAAGTTTTATGAGCTTTACTCGTTTGAAATCTGTTACTCAGATTTGGACACGTTTAGCCGTTTTGGCTCTAGTTTACTCATCGGGATGAGTTACGGCACGAGCCACCCGGAAAAATAACCACAAGACATAGATCTATAATCCTATGTTATTACCTAAATTCCTCAGACCACGGATATTTCCCAGTAATTACGTTTACAGCCCCTGTCCAGTTTCTGTTTTGCAAAACTAGTCCTTTTGACAATTTCTAGTGGTTTAGTCCATTTATCCAAGCGTAATCAAGTATAATAAGCATATAGAACATATTAAATACATGAAATACTAGTATTCACAGTAATCAAATGACAACATAAGAGTTTGCTTACAATCCTTGTGATGAAACAAATCAAGAACCATTAATCAAGATCACTAAACCTATGTTTGTAACACCAAACCCTAGCTTCCAAATCTTTTCACCACCTTGCAAACCCTTTATAACACTTGCTAATCTTTGTAAAAACCTCCTAACCTCAGCCCCTAATACTCTTGAGTAACTCCTTATCCAACCATAGAATCATCAAATAAACTTTAGATTCATGTAGAGAATAACTAGGCCTTGAACTTTGGTATGTAATTCGTAACTTGAAGATCAAAGGATCATGGTCTTGTGAATTAATGGTGGTTCATTTTTGGGAGCTCAAGGAGGAATGAAATGAATGTGTTCTAGTCATTGAATGTGTTTAAATAGCAAGGATGAGGAGGTGCAAAAGTTGGATTCTAAGACTTAAGTCTTAAAGGCTAAGTAAACCTTACACATGTTAAAGCTTCCTATGTAAGCTTCATATCTTAACTTAGTCATCAATATAAAACGCCCCATGTGGCTTAAATTTCGTTCAAGGCCTATCTAGAATGACTAGATATGAGTTGCTTGGTATTATCTTGTTTACGGAGTGAGTTTTGGTCCCGGTAATCGCTAACTCTAAGTTGTAAAGTCACGAAACTTAAAACCGGGTATCTTAAAAATACTAAACTTATAAAAATGCTAAAACTTATTAACATAACCTATCTTAGCATATTAAATTAGTGATAAGTTTGACGGAGCACGTAAACGCTATTAAAACCTAGAATGTTGATATTAAAACCGTTTAGAGGGTTGTTGGGTAAGAGGTAACATGACGTGATCGGAGAGGAAATGATCATCTTTGATTGGAGATGGTTGCATTGCACTAACATACTCACGGAGTCTTGTTAGGAGCATACCATACGAAAGCACCATTTTAGCAACTTTGAATACCCCGGCCATTCTCTTCACCATGTAATAGGCGAGATTAAATGGTTTTTGATGAATAAGGCAATAAATCATTTGCACGAGACATGCATTTGGATGGTCTTTGTTTCCGACCAAGCTAATGACATTTTCCCTAAGAATTTCTTCCCATTTTCTAAAAATGGGGGTGCATTTCGAGGATTTTCATTTGAAATGGATCACGGTGAATGAGCTCTTTGTTTCGGTTGAAACGAGATTGGTCGGCTCTAACTTTGAAACTAGTGTCTCGAACGGTTGTGGGTTCATCAAGAGGAGTATGGTAGATTGGTTTGGAATCAAGAGCAAAAGATTGAGCGGATATTGCCCAATCTTGAGAGTACATATAAATTCCTTCACAAGGAATGCGAAGGATTTGAGAAAATGTGTTGAGGGGTAGAGTGAAGTTTTGTTTATTGATGATAAAGGGTGATTTAAATGCAATCATCGGTATTTCGAATGATCCTAACACTTTTGTAGAATTCAAAGATGAAAACTGGACAAATTTGTTCATTAATATCAAGAAGACAATCAAAGTTGATTTCCGAGAAGACTTGACGAATGTCGGTATTTTCAAGGAAACATTCCTTGACCACACGACCTTTGTGGATAAGTCGTTTTTCAAGTCTTTTGAAGACTTTGCGATCAGTTTTTGACAAACCCTCTTTTAGATAGTATTGGGTGAGGTAATGGATGGTATCATGGTGGTCTTGTTGGGTGGCTGATTCGCTCCCAGACCGTCAAGTTTTCTCACACAAGCCGGCCACTTGTGAATGGCCGACCGTAAGAAACTTCAAACAGTTCGGACAAAGAATGCAATGAAGATCAGGAGAGTATAGTGTTTCCCCGGGTCGTTATGTCCCAGCAAGCTATGCGATGAATCACCAAACGAATAGTGATCGAGAGATTTGAACGGAAAAGAGGATTTGATAGATTATAACTAAAGAAAAAGTACATAAACTACAAGGGCTTAAATGCAAATTAAAGGAAATTAAAAAGATAAAAAATATTAAATAAACGCTATCACTATTTGCAAAATGATGTTTTAGATTTTTCTTTTATAAAACTTGAATTAAAAACTACGTAACGTACAAATGAAAATATGAAACTTAAACAATATAAATCCTAAAAATATGAAAATGACATTTTTACAAACCTAATGATAAAAGAAAATGTTTATAAAAATAAAATTATTTTTAAAACTATTTATCTAATTATTATTAATTAAAAACTATTTTTACTTTTTAATAAAAGCCTAAAATACAAGAAAATATGAAATAAAGCTAGAAAAATAAAATTATGACTTGGAAAAATCTAAAATAACAAAATAGAATTTTAAAAACTATTTTTATATTTTTCTGATTATTTTTCTATTTTTTATGAATTAAAAACTATTTAAAACTACTTAAATTGCTTAAAAATACAAATTTAACTAAGAAAAATCTGGAAAAATTATTTTTTTTGTTTTTTATATTTATCTTAACCTAGGAAAAATGAAAACTTATTTTTTTGAAACTTTTCTGAATTAATTGCAATAAAAGCTAATTAAAATGACTTAAAAACTGTTTTAATTAAGGAAAAATAGTAAACAGGACTAGAAAAATATGAAAAATTCAGGAAAAGTCTAAATTAATATACTTAATCTAGGAAAAATATAAAAACAAGGGCTTGTATGGAAGAAAATGAAACTGCAATACAAGTGCTTATGAAATAAGCACTTGAATAAGCCAAAGGGTACCAAATGGGCACCAAACCAACACAGAAGCTATATTATGTTAAAACTACTTGAAAACAACTTACTACAACTATCCTAAACCTATAAATTGCAAACTGCTATGATTTTGTTATTTGAGCTTAAAGTGCTAAAAACAGATTTTGGCTACCACTTGTGGCTAATGCAACTGCTTATTAATAAGCTGTAACAGAAAACCAAAGGTTGGAATCTAAAATAGACCTGGCTAACTACCTTCAAACCAAAAAAAAACAGAACTAGACAAGCTCTATTGAGCTTGGGACAAGCCCTGCAATAAGCTGAGAAAACTCAGCTTTGACTGAGTTTTGTGAACAGGGCATATAAGCCCTGTTTGACAAGCTTATTTGAAGCTTTTCCAAAATTTCTAAAATTATGCAAAAATCATTATAAGAAACTTAACCAGCTGAACTTTTTAAAATCAAAAGTCTCACTTGATTTGACCCAATAATGAACCTGTGAAAAATCTCTCTAGTTGGGTGCAAACTGAGAATTGCAAGTTTTGACTTTTTGACAGATTTGATAACTTTGACTTTGGTGAACTTTGGAACTGATTTGTGGACTGATTATGTTGTTATATGGTGAAATAAGCTTAATGCAATCTATACCTATGATTTACCAACACAAAACAAACTACTGATTTTATAAAAGTCCAACAGTTAAGCTAATTGAAACAGATTACTGAGATTTTGACTTTTAGCTTATGCAGATACCATATGACTGACCAAAATGACTCAAGTGGACTATATTAAGACTGAGTGAACAGGTTTCAAACATAAACAAGAACTCAAGCTCAATTAAATCAACTGTACCAAACACTAGTTATGCTAACTGTTTTGATCTTTTTAACTAGACTCCTCACTGAATTAGCTTAAACTAAAACTGAAACTGAATCAATCTAATCCTAATAACAGTTAAATGATCATATCTAACTAAAGCTAATATTGAATCAAGACAGATAAAAATTATGCAAAATTACACTAAAATTGAAAATGAGTAAAGCACTCACAAGCAGTCCAGCTATGATTGCAGCTTAAACCAGACCCAATACCACTATTCTAATCTAATTCCAACCCATTCCAGTTAATCGCAGATCAACCAATTCCATTTCCATTGCCCAATGATGATTCAGTTGACTTTCATTGACCAATAACCAAATCTGCTTGAAACTGATGTATAAGCTTACAAAAAACTATAAATAGCTTATATAAGCTTAATTGAGTTTAAAAATAAGCTTCTAAGAGCTTATGCATAAGAGTTGAAACCGACATTTGCAAAGTGAGCACAAATATATGAAATGGAAATGCCACTTGAATTGATACTTGAAAATGGTTTATATTGATAAAATAACTGAAGGAGTACATAACAACAAAAGATTACAGATTTTTAACTTAACTAAAACTTTTATATTAAAAACGACATTAATGAAAATTTAAAAACTAAAGACTCTCCTATCTTGCTTCTTCTTGCTTCTTTTTATACACCAAAGGTCTTCTCTCTCTTCTCTGAGCTTTTCCCACCTTTTTATCTGGACCACAGGATCACTGGTGCCCTTTTTTAGCCGTTGATGAGTTTTGGCGCCAAAATGAGATATGCCGTGGGGGTTGAGGGAAGCATTAAATGCATTTACGTTAGGTGCTTGGAGGGGGAACAAAGCTGAGTAGGGTAGAGCTGGTGTTGGAAGAGTTGCAGGCATAGGTGTGATGATGGAGAGGGTAAGGGAGACCCGTGAGGGCGGTTTATTATTTAAAACTGTGGGTGGGTTGGATTCGGGTTGGGGTGGATATAAAGGGATTGGACTGGGTTGGGATTGGGCTTATTAAAGGGTCCGGTTTGGATATGGGATATAAGTTGGATCCAATAGTTAAGGGACCTAAAGTATACAATCCGAATTTCCAGGGACCAAAACTGTAATTTATGAAGTTGTAGTCCAAGGGTCAAACATGTAAATCTCAAATAAGTTAAGGACCATTTTTGCCTGTTGTGAAATTCCAAGGACTAAACATGACCATTTTTAAAATCCAAGGATCAAAATTGTAATTTCTCAAAACTTTTGGAACTTTTCACCAAAGGACTAATTATGACAATTTATGATTCCAAAAGGACCTTTGGTGACTTTTCTTTTAAAATAAGTGCCTAGGGACTAATTTTGTCAATTTTTGAAAGTCGGGGGCTGAAACTGCCAATTATGCAAACTTTGCTCGCTTTTCATCTGATTTTAAACATTTTGCATCTGAAACATATAAAATGCAATTTTGAGATATTTTCAGTATTTTGATGCATTTCGAGCATTTTAAATGTTTTGCAGTTCAGATTTAACCAAAAATGATGAGTATTTACACACTCATCAATCCCCACACTAAACTATTGCTAGTCCCTAGCAATCTTTTGAGAAAAAACTTAATGGATTTGAATCTCTTTACCAAAAGCCAAAACTTCTGGAGTAGCCAAATGTTTCAGTTCAAGTAAGAACCATGGTACACTGATAACCATGTGATTTTGAGCAAACCACCAGCCTCCAACGGATTTGATTTGTCTTTACCGTAAGCCGCTTGTTTTCGACTAGCCAACTCTTCGATAAAATATCTTTGGTGAGCTGATTACCAATTATGGTTTTTCCACTGCCTTTACCACAAGCCATAAACTTGCGGGCTAGCCAACTCTTCACTTTTAAGGATATGATGAGCTGAATACCATACAATTTTGGGCAAATTGCAAGCCGTCAACGGGTTTGAGATATCTTTACCAAGAGCCGTTTGCTCCTGGATTAGCCAATCCTTTTGTTTATTAGACATGGCGGACTGATAACCATAAGCTGAGTAAGTGCAAAACACTTTACTCTAAAAAAAAAATTTTTTTGGCCAAAAATGGGGAATTAGGCGATAATTACATGATAAAATTCGTGCGAATTCCCCCCCACACTAGAAATGAATATTGCCCTCAATATTCAAAGTACCGGCAAGTTATGCCAAACATAGAACGTAAAAGGGAAATACTACGGCCATTATTTTGAACGCTTTTTTAAACTTATATACACAACATGTGGGCAACCCCCCCACACTAGGGTGGTAGAAAGATAGAAAGAAGTCAGAAATATGGGTGAAAACCCATATGGCATGCTATCGTTTTTGATTCCCGAGTCGCTAGCTTGACTCGATCCCCGCATTCATTGGTTCATGGGGAAAGTTTTAGATCCTGACAACCACAGGAGGAATATCCTCTCCAAAATAATGCTTCAACCGATGACCATTCACTTTAAAGTTTGGACCATCGGGTTGAGATAACTCAATGGTTCCATAAGGAAATACTTTAGTGATGGTAAATGGTCCGACAGCGGGATTTTAGTTTTCCTGCGAAAATCTTCAATCTTGAATTGAAAAGAAGGACTCGATCACCGACGCTTGAAAACGCCGTTTTTGATTTTGAGTCATGAATCTTCTTTGTCTTTTCTTTGTAGATCAAAGAGTTCTCGTATGCTTGATCACGGAGTTCATTTAATTCGCTCATTTGAACTTTCCTGGTGATCACCACCGTTGAATATCAAAGTTGGCATGCTTCAAGGCCCAGATGCCTTGTGCTCAAGCTCAACCGCAGATGACATGCCTTCCCGTACACTAACTTTATGGAGTACACCCGATGGGTGTTTTATAAGCTCGCACGGAAGGCCCGAGCGCGCCATCTAGCTTATCCGACCAAGAGGCACGGTTTCGCCAACCGCCCTCTCCGTAATTCTTTAATCCTCGGTTGGAAACTTCCACTTGCCCATTTGTTCGGGGTGGTACGCAGAGAGAGACGCGTGAGTTACACCGCACTTTTGCATGACTCTATCAAATTGGTCATTGCAAAATGCGTACTCACGATCACCGATTATGGCTCGTGGAGTTCCAAACCTAGCAAAAAGAGATTTTAAGAATTTCACAACAACTCGGGCATCGTTGGTGCGTAAAGCCTTCGCTTCAACCCATTTTGACAAGTAGTCAACGGCCACGAGTATGTATTTGTTACCGCGAGAAGAAGGAAATGGCCCTATAAAGTCAATGCCCCAGATGTCAAAAATCTCACACACTTGAATGGCGTTTTGCGGCATTTCATTTCTTTGTGAGATATTCCTGACGCTGGACAAGCGCCACATGTTTTGACAAATTCATGGGCATCCTTGTAAATCGGGCCAATAGAACTGAATCAAACACCTTCTTGGCGGTGTAGTTGGGGCTATGATGTCCCCCAAGAGGTCCAGAATGGCAGGCCTTGAGAATGTCAATAGCTTCCTGACCATACACACATCGCCTGATGACTTGATCCGCACAAATTTTGAACAAGTAAGGGTCGTCCAGTAAGTAATGTTTTACATCTTTAAAGAATTTGTTTTTCCGTTGGGACGACATCCCTTTCACCACAAAGTTACCCGCATGGTAATTTGCAAAGTCAAGCAAACCATGGGGTAGAAGAGTCTCCACTAAAAGAAACCACATTGAGTGTTTCGAGAGGAAATGTTTCGTTTATTTCCTTTTTCTCAAACACATCTTGGTGAGGGTTTTCTAGACGGATAGGTGATCGCAGCCTGTGTTCTCAGCTCCTTTTATATCACGTATAATGATATCAAATTCTTGTAGGAGGAGAACCCAACGGAGCAATCTCGGCTTTGCATCTTGTTTGGCAAAGAGATATTTGAGAGCCGAGTGATCCGTATACACCACGCATTTGGTCAAGATAAGGTATGGCAGAAACTTCTCAAACGCATACACCACAGCTAATAATTCTTTTTCTGTAGTGGTGTAATGGGTTTGAGCTTCAATCATAGTTTTACTTGCGTAGTGGATCGGCCGAAAATGCTTAGTTTTCGTTGTTCCTAAGACTCGCACCGATAGCAAAATAACTTGCATCGCACATGAGCTCAAAGGGTAAATCCCAGTCGGGGGCAACTAAAATGGGTGCTTCTGTAAGCTTTTTCTTTAGTGTTTCAAAAGCTTTGATACACTCAGGAGAGAAGATAAAAGGAGCATCTTTTTCAAGAAGATGGGTCATAGGCCGAGCGATTTTAGAAAAATCTTGTATGAATCTGCGATAGAACCCGGCATGACCTAGAAAACTCCTAATACCTTTGACGGTAGTAGGGTGAGGTAATTTAGCAATAACATCAACTTTTGCTCTATCAACCTCAATCCCATTTTTGGAAATCTTATGGCCAAGGACTATGCCTTCTTTGACCATAAAGTGGCTCTTTTCCCAATTTAGACATAGATTGGTGTCTTCACACCTTTGAAGCATTTTTTCTATATGGGAGAGACATGTATGAAACGAGTCCCCAATGACCGAGAAGTCATCCATAAACACCTCCATTGTTTCCCCGATCATGTCGTGGAAAATTGCCATCATACATCGTTGAACGTGCGTGAGAGCTACATAGGCCAAAAGGCATACGCCCAGAGGCAAATGTCCCGTATGGGCAGGTGAATGTGGTCTTTTCTTGATCCAGTGGATCAATGGGGATCTGAAAGTAACCCGAGAAACCATCAAGGAAACAATAGTACTCGCTCCTCGCTAATCTCTCAAGCATCCGGGTCCATGAAGGGTAGAGGAAAATGGTCTTTACGGGTGGATTCGTTTAACTTGCGATAGTCAATACACACACGCCATCCCGTAGAACCAATCGAAGTTGGAATTAACTCGCTTTCATTCGTGACAATGTTATGCCACCCTTTTTAGGAACGCAATGAATGGGATCGACCCAAGGACTATCGAGATAGGTAAATTAAACCGACATCAAGAAGTTTGAGAACCTCTTGTTTGATAACCTCATGAATCTTAGGATTCACCCTTCTCGATGTTGGATCGCCGGTTTCAAGTCATCCTCCATTAAGATTTTGTGAGTACAAAATTCATGGTTGATACCCTTGATGTCGGAAAGTTTCCAAGCAATTGCTTGCTTGTGTGACTTCAAGACCTTTATGAGAGCAGTTTCTCCTCCTCGCTAAGTCTTTAGCAATTATGATAGGTAATTTATCATCACCCTCCAAGAATGCATACTCGAGATGAGGAGGTAGGTCCTAAGTTCAACCGAAATTCTTCAAGAGAAGTTTGTATCGATTTGATTTCCTCGCAAAAATTTGATTCGCCCTGCATCGCCAAGTTTTCTCACACAAGCCGCCACTTGTGAATGGCCGAATCGTAAGAAACTTCAAACAGCTCGACACGAATGCAATGAAGATCGAGAGTATAGTGTTTCCGGTCGTTATGTCCCAGCCAGCTATGCAATGAATCACCAAACCAAGAAAGGATCGAGAGATTGAACGAAAAGAGGATTTGATAGATTATAACTAAAGAAAAAGTACATAAACTACAAGGGCTTAAATGCAAATTAAAGGAAATTAAAAAGATAAAAATATTAAATAAACGCTATCACTATTTGCAAAATGATGTTTTTGATTTTTCTTTATAAAACATGAATTAAAACCACGAACGCATAAAATGAAAATATGAAACTTGAACAATATAAATCCTAAAAATATGAAAATGACATTTTTACAAACCTAATGATAAAAGAAAATTTTTAGAAAAAGAAAATTATTTTTAAAACTATTTATCTAATTATTATTAATTAAAAACTATTTTTACTTTTTAATAAAAGCCTAAAATACAAGAAAATATGAAATAAAGCTAGAAAAATAAAATTATGACTTGGAAAAATCTAAAATAACAAAAGAGAATTTTCAAAACTATTTTTATATTTTTTTGATTATTTTTCTATTTTTTATGAATTAAAAACTATTTAAAACTACTTAAATTGCTTAAAAATACAAATTTAACTAAGAAAAATCTGGAAAAATTATTTTTTTGCTTTTTATATTTATCTTAACCTAGGAAAAATGAAAACTTATTTTTTTGAAACTTTTCTGAATTAATTGCAATAAAAGGTAATTAAAATGACTTAAAAACTGTTTTAATTAAGGAAAAATAGTAAACAGGACTAGAAAAATATGAAAAATTCAGGAAAAGTCTAAATTAATATACTTAATCTAGGAAAAATATAAAAACAAGGGCTTGTATGGAAGAAAATGAAACTGCAATACAAGTGCTTATGAAATAAGCACTTGAATAAGCCAAAGGGTACCAAATGGGCACCAAACCAACACAGAAGCTATATTATGTTAAAACTACTTGAAAACAACTTACTACAACTATCCTAAACCTATAAATTGCAAACTGCTATGATTTTGTTATTTGAGCTTAAAGTGCTAAAAACAGATTTTGGCTACCACTTGTGGCTAATGCAACTGCTTATTAATAAGCTGTAACAGAAAACCAAAGGTTGGAATCTAAAATAGACCTGGCTAACTACCTTCAAACCAAAAAAAAAACAGACCTAGACAAGCTCTATTGAGCTGGGACAAGCCCTCAGCATTAAGCAGAAAACTCGGCTTTGACTGAAGTTGTGAACAGGCATATAAGCCCTGTTTGACAAGCTTATTTGAAGCTTTTCCAAAATTTCTAAAATTATGCAAAAATCATTATAAGAAACTTAACCAGCTGAACTTTTTAAAATCAAAAGTCTCACTTGATTTGACCCAATAATGAACCTGTGAAAAATCTCTCTAGTTGGGTGCAAACTGAGAATTGCAAGTTTTTACTTTTTGACAGATTTGATAACTTTGACTTTGGTGAACTTTGCAACTGATTTGTGGACTGATTATGTTGTTATATGGTGAAATAAGCTTAATGCAATCTATACCTATGATTTACCAACACAAAACAAACTACTGATTTTATAAAAGTCCAACAGTTAAGCTAATTGAAACAGACATCGAGATTTTGACTTTTAGCTTATGCAGATACCATATGACTGACCAAAATGACTCAAGTGGACTATATTAAGACCGAAAGTGAACAGGTTTCAAACATAAACAAGAACTCAAGCTCAATTAAACCAACTGTACCAAACACTAGTTATGCTAACTGTTTTGATCTTTTTAACTAGACTCCTCACTGAATTAGCTTAAACTAAAACTGAAACTGAATCAATCTAATCCTAATAACAGTTAAATGATCATATCTAACTAAAGCTAATATTGAATCAAGACAGATAAAAATTATGCAAAATTACACTAAAATTGAAAATGAGTAAAACACTCACAAGCAGTCCAGCTATGATTGCAGCTTAAACCAGACCCAATACCACTATTCTAATCTAATTCCAACCCATTCCAAGCACTGCATCAACCAATTCCATTTCCATTGCCCAATGATGATTCAGTTGACTTTCATTGACCAATAACCAAATCTGCTTGAAACTGATGTATAAGCTTACAAAAAGCTATAAATAGCTTATATAAGCTTAATTGAGTTTAAAAATAAGCTTCTAAGAGCTTATGCATAAGAGTTGGAAACTGACATTTGCAAATAAAGGAGCACAAATATATGAAATGGAAATGCCACTTGAATTGATACTTGAAAATGGTTTATATTGATAAAATAACTTGAAGTGAGTACATAACAACAAGAGATTACAGATTTTTAACTTAACTAAAACTTTTATATTAAAAATGACATTAATGAAAATTTAAAAACTAAAGACTCTCCTATCTTGCTTCTTCTTGCTTCTTTTTATACACCAAAGGTCTTCTCTCTCTTCTCTGAGCTTTTCCCACCTTTTTATCTGGACCATAGGATCACTGGTGCCCTTTTTTAGCCGTTGATGAGTTTTGGCGCCAAAATGAGATATGCCAGTGGGGGTTTGAGGGAAGCATTAAATGCATTTGGCTGTTAGGTGCTTGGAGGGGGAACAAAGCGTGGAGTAGTGGAGCCGGTGTTGGAAGAGTTGCAGCATAGGTGTGATGATGGAGAGGGTAAGGGGGAGACCCGTGAGGGCGGTTTATTATTTAAAACCGTGGGTGGGTTGGATTCGGGGGTTGGATATAAAGGGATTGGACCGGGTTGATTGGGCTTATTAAAGGGTTCGGTTTGGATATGGGATATAAGTTGGATCCAATAGTTAAGGGACCTAAAGTATACAATCCGAATTTCCAGGGACCAAAACTGTAATTTATGAAGTTGTAGTCCAAGGGTCAAACATGTAAATCTCAAATAAGTTAAGGACCATTTTTGCCAGTTGTGAAATTCCAAGGACTAAACATGACCATTTTTAAAATCCAAGGATCAAAATTGTAATTTCTCAAAACTTTTGGAACTTTTCACCAAAGGACTAATTATGACAATTTATGATTCCAAAAGGACCTTTGGTGACTTTTCTTTTAAAATAATTGCCTAGGGACTAATTTTGTCAATTTTTGAAAGTCGGGGGCTGAAACTGCCAATTATGCAAACTTTGCTCGCTTTTCATCTGATTTTAAACATTTTGCATCTGAAACATATAAAATGCAATTTTGAGATATTTTCAGTATTTTGATGCATTTCTGAGCATTTTTAAATGATTTTGCAGTTCAGATTTAACCAAAAATGTTGAGTATTTACACACTCATCAGTGGCTTTAGGCATGGTTGTTCCTAAAAAAATAAATATTCCAATTAGGCAAAATTTGTTGAGATGGGTTTATGGTTTTGATTTGTATTAACAATGTTGTAAGCACAATGTAATCTTAGTAATGTGAAAATATTTTCTAGTGATCAATTTTAGAAAACCTAATTTTATCAATTGATTAAGAAAAATTGAAAAACCATAAACCCTAGGATGAAGATGATGAAGATTAGAACATGTTAGTGTAATTACTTACAATGATGTTCTAGAGATGGATGCTTGATGGTATGGAGTCCTATGGAGACGAAAACAGCTCTTGGGTCGTTTTTGTGTTTTGTGAGGAGAGGGAAAATGAGCAGAATTGATTATGAAAGTGTATAGCTGGTTTCTGTCACACAGTTCCCCTGGATCCCTTGTATTAGGATCCGCTAGTACAACTAGAGGGATCCGGCTATTGTAGACAGAAAAAGGGTGTTTGGCATTATTTTTGTAATAAGTTATAAACTAGCTTATAGAACAAAAATACTTTTGAGGTTTCTAATTGAAGAGATGATTGGTCAACGGGATTTGATAGTTTAATTATCAAGGATCCATTTGTGATGACGGCGTTAGTTTGACGAGATCAAGAGGAATACTATTCCCGATGATGAGTAAGTCGGGAAAGTGGCGAAAATAGACTTTTAAGAGACTACCAATTATTAACGTCTAAAATAAAAGATGGTATCAACATATTCATGTAGATGTAAGCTAGCTAATGAAAAGTGAACATACCTTTATGCTCTTGGTATGGTTTAAGGTGACCATAAGACCGAAAATACTTCATGAGCTTTTAAAGTAATCAATAGTACTTAGAATAAGTAGATTGCGATTACTTTTAGGTTCTTCCTTGAAAGTTGACTTCATTATTCTTTGAATAGAAATGAAGACTTTGGAGAGATCCTAGCATGAAGATTTCTTTAAAAGAGAATGTTAGAATAATCTACCAATATCCAACATAGAAGAAAAAAAAAGTTTTTTTTAAAGAATTTCCTTCTTTGTAGTTTTCAAACATACACGGATCGTATCAAGTTTTAAAAGTACAACATACTCTAAGAAACTTGGTAACGAAGCTCTGATGCCAATTGTGGAAAACTAGAAGGGGGGTTGAATAGTTTTACCAATTAAACTTCGTTTTAATTTATTTAGATCGACTTATGTCAATCTATTTGGATGTGTATGTTGGACATTGATAGATAGATATATAAATGTGCAATGAAAGATAAAGAGTAAGAAGCACATAACCACGACACGATTATTTATAGTGGTTCGGCTACAAGGACACCTTCCTTGCCCTACTCTACTCCCCGAGTCACCTACTCGAGAGTTCTTAATCACTACACGACACCAACTCCTTATGGCGGAGAAGCCATCACAACGTCGCCTACTCTTTTTTCGGTACTAGGCTAACCACCGGGTTCTTCCACGAGGTAGAAACACAGCTATCACAACGTCGCCTACCCTTTATCCGGTACTAGGCTAAGTACCGAGTTCCATTATGATGGAGGAACTATTACCCAACACTACACAACACGTAACCCCAAAGGAGACCAACTCCTTATTACAACACCATCAAGGATATCAATATCCTTGGATACAACCTATCTCTATTTGCATATCGATGCACCTCATCGAGTATACAACCTTGGCATCCTTCACTAATGCCACTTGACTTGAATTCTAGGCATCTTTCACTAATGCCCTTGACGCGGACGTTTGGCACCTTTCACTAATGCCTTCGTCTTGACTCCTTTAGCATTCTTCACTAATGCTTATGACACGGACGTTTAGCACCTTTCACTAATGCTTTCATCTTGACTCTTTCGGCATCCTTCACTAATGCCTTGGACACAACACTTCTACGGAGGAAGAAAGAAGTATCAACAAGAGAACCTCGGTAGTCTTGATGACGACGAAGCATGCCAACTCATGGACTTGAGCTTGCTCGACTTCAAGAGGTGGTGGTCTCGCCTTTAAGAGGAACCTAGAGAATCACACAAAAACAAAAGACAAACTACATAAAGAGATCCTTAGGATCGGTGGTTAGAAGGTCACAATACTTCAGGAAAGTATGTGTGGGTGTGGCAGCCCAAAAGGAATTTATAGAAGAAATATAGCTACTGTTCCACGGATCCCACGGATCCCTCACTTGAGGGATCCTTCTAGTGTAATACTGGGAATCCGTGGGACGCTCCCTTTTGCCCATGGGTTTTGGGTCATGGGTTATGGATCAAGGGTATCCAAGTAGATACAATGTATCTACAAGATGCAATGCATCTAGGTCATGGGTCATGTATTAAAACCATGGGTCATGGATAATATCCATATATGACTTAAGCATGATGTCATGCAATGGGTTATGGGTCATGCTCCATGGGTATGGGTCATGAACTTTGGGTTATACCCAACTACATTTAATGTATTTAGTCAATGGGTCAAATACTTAAGTTTCTACCCATTTATATTACCCATTATAATGTATACTAGTTATGTATATATTTACCCAATATGTAAACACTAGTTGTTGTACATATGTATTACTAACTCATAAAATCACTTATACTTGTTTTAGTATTTTATGTGAAAACGTAAGTGTGTTAGTAAACTATTGGCTCAAACCAATTAGGTATTTTATTTGTTTCGTTAAAATGATTTTACGTTTGTTATCGACAAAAAATTAGAAGATCGTAAAATATAAATAAACGTTTTTACGGCTTATTTGTATTAACAATTTCCATTTCTAAAATAATCTTATTTTTGCCTCTTAAAAGAGTTTGGTATCATCAATAGTGTACGACCAGGAAACACAGACTCAAGAACACACACGCCAAAAGAATAGAAAATAGAAAATGAAAAAAGAGAAGTCGGCGAGGACTTGAATTATAACAACTCACTAATTTCACCTATAATTCCTAAACTCATGATCCATATGAGATCATTTTCCTTGGGTAAAATGTTTGCTTTATTTCATTCCTACTAGGTTAGGTAACTTACGTAGCCCACTAGACGTGCTCACGCAACTACCAATGCCAAATATCTCTATGTTTACATCATGTAAACCTCTTAGTATGTCAAGTATATGTTTCAAATATCATTTTACCAAATATACTATCAACCTAACCTACTATTTTTAACACTATACCAAATCAAGCCCTATACGTTTATAGTTATTTCAAAAACCCTAGTTTCTATCTAGACTAGTTTGAAAGTGTTCAAGGATTATGTACAAGTTATCTTAGCAAAATTTAGAGTATCTTTGCCTCCCTAAACCCTAGTACAGCTACCTAAAGCTCAAGTACAAGTCCTTTAAGCTTAGAATCCAAATTAGGTCATTTAGGTGCCTAAACTAGGTTTAAACCTTACCATTTCTTTAGCACAAGTTAAAAACACATAGTACATGATTCCTAAACCTTAAAATTAGTCCCTAATGTCACACCCCCAAATTACCTGTTTTGCAGCGGAATGGAATTCCTGTGGATTGACTGTCCTAGCATCACAATCACAGTTATATTGAACGACCTAAAGTGTCGTTTGGAAAATACATCGTTTGATTTAATAAAATAATCAGAATTTACAAAGTGTAGGTCCCAAATGAAAATCAACTCGTGCGGAAATAAATTTGATACAAGCCAAACGATGTTTATAAAGTGTATAAATCCCATGTGAGACGCGTCGTCACCACGACTCTATGATAAGTCCACATGCATGCCATGAAGTGTATGCCTTAGATACCCGAGATAAAACATGCTAAAAGTGTCAACACAAAGGTTGAGTGAGTTCATAGAGTTTGTGTTGAAATGTAAAGCCTTTAAAGAATGTTCATGCAAAGAAAGGCATTGCAAATCCACTCCAGCCCAAGTTCCGCCATACAAAACTTGCAACATGTGTGTTTACAACCCACTGCCAAAATGTGTATAGTTTATGTTCAAACGCATGATGTCAAATGAATTCACATAACAATACATTACTTAATCTATCAATATTCAATCGATATAACACATATGAGTGTTGTTTCAAATAGTTCCACGACCATTAGTTCATGATATTACCAAGACCATCAGCTCAATGAATATACCAAGACCATCAGCTCAATGAATATACCAAGACCATCAGCTCAATGAATATACCAAGACCATCAGCTCAATGAATATACCAAGACCATCAGCCCAATGAATATTCCAAGACCATCACCAATGAATATACCAAGACCATCACCAATGAATATAATATAGAAATTCTAAGTATGGCAATATCAAGTATCGGTGACTAAACATTCAGCCAGATAAACACATAGTTTGCAAATAATCATGAATGTCATAAAAATAGTTGAGCATGTATCTCCCCCAAAGAGTTTAATAAAAGCATTAAAACAATCGAAAATGGGGCTATGGAACTCACAGTAATCCATAAAAGTTTAGAGTAACTATGAAAGTATATGAAAATAATTGAGCATGTATCTCCCCCAAAAGTAATTCAAAACGTATAAAAGTAGGGGCTATGAAACTCACTTGGACAATGGTGCGATGGCAAAAGTGAGTACACAAATGTAGCTGAATCTCTAAACTTGACCTATTATGAATGATATGATATGTAATAAGTTATGATGTAATGTTACGCATGCAATTCGTATGATATCTATACCACTTGTGAATTTTGAAAATAACACTTATCGTCGAAAAATAATCTCGTGAACGCCTTGACCATTTTAAATTACTTTACATGTATTTGCGTTGAAATGATATCCTACGATAATCATTTAGTGATTTATTATGAAACTATAACTTTTCGTCAGAAAACAATGTCATTTGTCAATTTCATGAAAGTGACTAAACGGCCTTGAAAAGCTAGTCGTAAAATGGTGCACATCGAGTGTTAGGAAACAAACTCAACGGTTTTGGGAAGCTTCTATCATTATCTCAAAGTTTTAGCATTTAAGTTTTCATCCTAGAGGTCTCGATCATGGAGATAAATATAGGTTAAGTATGGTACTTTTGTCCAAAATATCGTTTAAGGGTGGTTTTCGGCAAAGTTTAAGTGACCGTATTTTATTCGTTACAACTCCGCTTGACGAACGGTTGGACATTTTGGAAAATATTCTTGGCGAACTTACTTTTACTAGAAGACATCATGTTATAAAAAGTACTACGTCTATGTTAAAAACGACCCTCAACATGGTCACTTGTTGACGTAAAGTTTGTCTAATAGAAATATATTAGTTTTTCTTATATAATAAAGTTACGGCAACTTTGTGTAAACGTGTATAATTTAATCGTTACAAACCCGTTTTCTACGTTTTATATGTCCTTAGCTTTGTATCAAAGTAAACTAATATATTTTTGATAAGTCGACACAATTTATTACGCCTAAGCCTCATTTTTTGACTCGTACATAGTAGACGTAACATGCTGAATTTTCAGAATTTTATAGTTTTCGTCGCCTAACTTGAAAAATTCATAACTTCTTCGTTATAGCTCCGTTTTAACCCGTTCAAGCGGCCACGCTTTCGTTTTAAAGTGTATTTTCTAAATATCTATGCCAAAAAATTTTACCTACTGACGAAATTTCCAGATTTCAAAAATATGGACAGACCCTTATGTAAACTTGTCGAAATGAGTTTTTCACGCGCCAAACCTATTCCAACCAATTCAAAACAACTCCGAAGCTATTCTAATCCTACCATACACCTTCTTAGGGTGTCATGGGTTCCTAGCCATCACCAAAAGTGATATATTTCAAGGAGTAATTATAGGATAACAAATATAAATTAATAGTTCTTATAAACAATTTAAGTGGTATAGACATCATATAACTTGTATGTTTCTCTTAAATATGATAAAATGAACACAACATGAATATGAAAGATGATGATGAATATGAAATGCTTACTAGTTACTTGATGAGGTTTAAATGAACAAGGTTTCCTAAATACTCCTAGGTTTTTATTTCAAAACCTAAATAGAAGTAATCTAGTGTTTGTAAAATTACTTGATCCTTGAAAATCTTGTGTTTTCTCTTGGTTTTTCTTCTTGGCCGAAATCCTCAAAGAAGTGGAAGAGTTTGCTTGCAAGTTCACCTTTTTACTAAGTGTAGTATGTGTTTTCTTTTTGAAATTAAATGCAAGTTTATGAAATATCTAGCCAAAAAGGACAATATGGTAATTTAAGAAGCAAAAATCAAATGTGATTTCTCTTGTGACATGGGGGTGTCGGCAAGGATATAAAAAAAATAAAGTAATGCATTTGGTACAAGTAAATGTGATAATGTTTAAGTAATCTAGGTCATTTGTGAGTTAAAATAAGTATTTAGGGTAGCGTTGGCTAGAAATAAATTTTAACGGAGCAAAATAAAATATATTGAAGTCATAAAAATTATAAAAATACATTCTTTACAAAAATTGAGTGAAATAATAATTATCGTGTAGTATTTACTTAAAACCGTCGAATTATATAAATTTAACAATTTATATACAGAATAAATTTAAAACACCGGGTAAACTAATAATAATATTTTTAAAATCTTAATATGAGTATAAAAATATATCGAGATAATTTTTGGAAGTGTCGGATCAAATATTCAAATTAAATGATTGAGATAGCGTTTATTTAATATGAAAATAAACGTTTTATGAAAAATGCAAAACCATGCATGAATTAATATGATGATAATGATGCTAATGATGTGTAGACTAAACCTAGTATATATGAAATGTCCTTGAATGATTGTTCATGAATTCGCAGCTAAACCATTTAGGTTACGCGAATTTGATACTCTTAAACCTAGTTTACGATAAATGATGAAATAGTGAAACTTGAATAGTGATTTTGTCCGGAAATGAATAGTGTTTCATCAATAGTAAATTTTTGAAATACTTTCTCAGAATATTACTTCGACTCCGAAAACGGTGAATAGTAACCGGTGAATAGTAAATTCCCGAGATGAATAGTAAATTTGAGAAATGACCTGAAAATGCGAGTTGTCACACCTAATCACATTATAAACCCTAATCTAGGTACTAAACACTAATATACACCCTAATCAAACCCTAATCCTAAACTAAACCCGAAACCTAGTTTTAAACCTAAAATTTCCTAAACCTAGCACTTTAGCACCACCATGACACCACCTAGAAACCTAGCACCTCCATCACCACCTTGTCATCACTAAGCAACCACCCTACCCGCTCCATCACCACCTTGTCACAACCTTTTCTCTAAAATAGCACCGAACCTCACCACCACTGCAAACACGCTACCCCCCTCCACCCTTAGCCGCCACTCCACGCCTAAGACTTGGTCTCTAAGTTTTCAAAGGCTATAAATAGCCGAGACCCTTATTTCATTCGAACTTATTCCAAAACCCTCTCCACCTCAAAACATTTGATCTAAGCTTGCACTAGCATTAGCATAAGAGTCCTTAGAGTCCATTGGATGCCAAGAAGCAAGCTTTGAAGTCTCTTCGATTCATTTTCTAGCCGAGAAAACCCTAAACTCCCTTTTGACCCATTTCTAAGTCGAGTAAGCCATTCTACTAGTTGAATAAGTTCTTTTATAGTTTTAGGATGTTTATAAGCTTTGTTAAATCTCATAGAAACCTTTGTTTAAGCCTTGAACCATAAAAATTTATGTGTTTTCTTTTTAAAACCCTAAAATGACCCGTTTTGATATTTTTAGGGCATAAGCTCTTTTCATAAGCTATAAGCTCTTAAAACCTACTTATATAAGCCTATACTAATAAGCCATAAGCTATAAAACTCCTTTGTATCATAAAAATGTACTTTCCATGGTTTTGTAATGTTTTCCATGCAAGGGGGAATATATTGTAACTTTTGGAAACTTATAAGTAAAAGGGTTAGTTTTGCCATTTTCCTAGAGATATAACTATAAGGACCTATTTGGTAAAGTTTTAAAGCTTAAAGATTAATATATATATATATGTGTGTGTGTGTGTGTATATATATATATATATATATATATATATATATATATATATATACATTAGATTTCAAACTCCCAATGGGCGTGCATGACTTATAATTATTTGTTTGTTGTTTTTTGTTAACTGAATTACATTTTTTTGAATTGTCAAACAATATTATAAGACAATTTTTTTTAATAAGAATTATAATTAATTGTATAACATTATGACTCCCCAAGCCCTATAATAATTACATTAATTAACTACATTAGTTACAAGTCCACTTTAAACAAAAATCTTAGTTTTATAGAACCACTGTGCAAAATATGTAAGCAAAATGAAGTGATATTATGTTAACGTAACAAAGTTCATTTTTTTCTCATATAGTATATTGAAGAATAATAATAATAAGGTTTAAGGGTCGACCGGGAAAAAGTTTGTTAAGAAAAAAGGAAATTGAGTGAATTAGCAGCCTAGAATGGTGAATGCAACATGAAGAATAAGTGGTTGAATCCCAATCCCAGCACAAAGAGTACGAAAAGCTGCATAATAAGCATTTCCATTTCTTGATTCAGTAATAGGCAGCCATGGATCGGTTGGGTCAAATTTGGTGAGATGAATTGCCTTTATTATAGGACTACCCAAAGGTGTCAAAAATTTTGGTGTCTTAGACTTTAAGTAAGCCATAGGTGTCCTTGAACCACTTGGGGGCATGGTCCTCGGCCGGTCAGGTGAACCAAACTGCGGGGTTTTTGTTGGAAAAGTGATTTCATTATCGGCTTTGGGTTTTGTACGCGTTGAGGTAGATGGAGAGTGATGTGGAGAAGAAGGAGCAGAACTTATGCTATCTGATTCAATGTGATCGATAATGTCACCCATGTCGAGTTCGAGTTTGGGCTCTGGCGTTGTTAGAGTGGTGATTACTTAGAGTGTGACTATCTTCCATCTCACCATGCATGAAGCCCACAGTTTCAGTCTTTTCCATGTCAACTCCCATTTCATGTACTGCAGGCTAATTTAAATTTGAATGGCTATCACTTTATTTAAGGGGGTGTTTGGATTAGTGTATATTCTGGTCTTATGAGCTTATATGTATCTGAAAAAACTGATAAGGTTAGGTTTAACATGTTAATAGTGATCTTATTGATTTTTCAAAATTCTAATTAGTCATTAAGATGATAAAATAAGCTAATAAGTTCTATAAATGATTAAATAAACTATTGGCCGAGTATTAATTTAAAAAGTAAAGTTACTTGAGCAGTTGGAGCACAAAGATAAAGTGTAACATTTTCGTCTGAGAAATAGCACCAAGTGGGCCCGTATATGAGAACATGTCATCAATAACACCGGGTAGCTGTAAGCCAATAACACCAACGCATCTCCCGCTCGCTGCAAAATGTAGCACAAACATGAATTACAAAATATGAAGATATTAAAATTCTAACATGGTATGTTAATGCATATATTATTACCGCCAAAGAAAGAAACGGCCAGTTGGTCTTCGATAATACTGTTTAGATTAATGTTTCCTGGACCTTAAAAGCTTTATAATCTCGCATATGAGGAAACTTATCTCTCACCTGACAATATTTCGATATCTTATTGTGGGGAAAATAAAGTAAAGAAGCGTAACTATCTTACGTTTTGTGGAAGAATTTTCAATACATAGCCTCTAAATGGTCTTCGTCTTTAAGGTTGTCTAGGGCACCATATTGTTATAGTGTATTTCTTTAAAACATCCGCCCATTTTCTCCATCCCTCATAAAGCTCCTTCACCATTGCTGCCACTTTCTCCACGCTTACAAATATTTGAACATGAGTATTTCGCTCACGAATTGTCACAAATGATATTGAAACCATGGTAATACTGAATGGCACACCATTTTCATCTGCCATTTTGTATTGTTGCTCTATTGTTGAATCATCTATATATTAAGAAATTAGGCTCTTAATTTTTGTGCAGTCACGTCAATTTCATATAAATGGGACACATCAAACGTAAACTCAACATTAGTCCACAAGATAACCTTGTTTCTTTTGTTACCAAAATGATTCTAAAACTATCTCTCAAAAAATGCAATAAAATAACATCATGGGTCCTCTAACTTGAAGTGTGAAGGTTACCTCCCTTTTCACCATTCCTCCTTTTCAGACAAAGCCAATTCAATTTGGCAAGGTGATGACATGTAATCTACGAAGAAAAATCAATATTTATCCGATTAAAACATGTTACAGGGTTTATAAATTTAAATTGCATTCAAGTAGATGCATGTTCAGAAACATACGGTTGATTCGCCCATGAGCACGGAACAGCTTGCATACCACGTACATGTACCCCTAAAATAAAAGATTGCCTCCTTTTTTAAACCAAATAAATTAGCCATGCTTGCCACAATCGCAGGAACCTTATCAGTTTCAAAATAGGGTTTATTGAGCCGCAAAACTTTTTTTCTGATTGTTAAACTATTTATACAGAATGAATGCAGGTAAATAATATTAGCAGTTAGTACTATAGTTATTGTACGATTCTTGAAAGCTGGGTGAACTGGAAGATTTTTTCACTACACCTGAAGTGTCACTGTGTCAGTAATTACCGAATCCCCTAAGTTTAGAGGTGGTATGTTTGGCAGACCGTCTGCATCACTGTTGGTTCAGCTATTAGCCTTTGGTCTCAGTGTCAAGCCTTTACCAGCTGTGGAAAAAGCACCACTGGTGTTTGTGGTGTCAGGCTTAAGCATCATTTATGGTGTTGGATTTTGGAGGTTGACTTTTGATCTATGCCTTCTCATTAGTCTGTCATACCATGAATCAAAATCGTGTATTTTTTCATTTGTAACAGGAACATCACCATTCATAGTACCCTTTTGTGACATCCCTCGAGCTAAGTTTTTACACTTTCTGTGAAGACCAAGCGGCGGATGGGAATTTGGTGGTGGTTGTGACCTGTACTTTGATCTTTCACCAGTACCATTTTGATCATTTAGTTTAATGATTTAAGATCATTTGAGGACAAAAGCTTTTTTACATACCAAGGGATAAATATTCACCCTCAATTTTTATTTGATCTAATGGATGAGATTAATACCAACAATTAAAAAAAACCACTTTCATCATTTTTTTTCAAATATTAATATCTTTCACACCGTTAATCGTTAAGCCAAAAAAATATATCATTGCGACGAGCATATAATTATCTTTCTATAGATAGGCACTTTGATAAACTTTCGACAATTTTTTTTTTTTTTTTTTTTTTTTTTTTTTTTTTTTTTTTTTATGTTACTGAAATTTTCATTAAAAACCATATATGATAAAACACTAATTTGAATATCACATGTGATATTAGTGTTAAATCATATATGATATGTAATATCACATGTGATATTAGTGTAATATCATATATGATATGTAATATCAAATGTGACATTAGTGTAATATCACATATGATTTAACACTAATATCACATGTGATATTCAACTTAGTGTTTTATCATATATGATTTTTTTCATGCAAATCTCAGTGACGTAAAAAAAAGGAAAAAATGTGCAAAAAACGATTTTTTTTCTTTTTTCGAAACTATATCAAAGTGCCCGTCTATAGAAAGATAATTAAATGCTCGTCGCCACGGTGTAAACATTTTCGCAACGATTAACGGTTTAAGAGATATTTAAATTATAAAAAATTGGTGAAATAATAAAATGCTTTTAATCTCAACCATTGATTTCTTTCTAAATGGATGGTGAAGATGAGTCCCTTGGTATGTGAGAAAAGTTTGGTATGTAAATTAACACTACTCTTAGTTTAAGGCCATAATAGTCTCGCAAAGCATCCATGGATGGTGAAATGTATATTCGACATGCCACTGTCTTACAATATACAAATGTTATAAAATAATATTGTTAGTAACATTCATATTAGGATCAAGAAATTTGTCTTTATATTAAAAAATTTCAATGATATCAAACCTTAGTCAAGTAGAAACCTTGTTTATCCAATATGTCACTACTAAAGAAAATATTACATTGTAACAAACTCGAACAATAGTATACATCATGAATATTTGTGAGTCAAAGTACCTAATGATGACACAACAATTAGAAGGCGTCCCACGTAACCACCTGAATATTAAATAGAACAAAAAAGTATTCAAAAAATGTGGGTTGTTTCATAATGCATTCGTTTTATACATCTAGTGTTAATTAGGCCCAGATTAATATTAACGATATCACAACCGGGACACCGATACGGCTGCAATCACACACATAGCGCGAATGCTATAGTCAGCATTCGGGTTTAAGGAAACAACACGCAGTAAACAAAATAAACTATCATCATTGCCTATAACACATTCTACGATTGACTATCATCATACCTGTTGTTATCTTCAGGATTGATAGCATTTTCTTTACCATCATCGTTAATCTGTTCAGTCACATCTCTTGCCACCACTTTATTTGAGTTATCTTCAGCACATCGCATGTTCTCCTTATCTTTAATATGTTGCCCGCCATTCATCGCAGCTGTCAAAACTTATTAATTTGAATTTTTTGTTAGTTTATGGTTTTTTGTTATCTTGTAAGTATAAGTTACTGTAAGTAAAAGGAAAGTAAGAATAGAAAAAACGATTGCAAGATTGCACGTACTAAGTGATTATGTAGATCAATGTCAAAGATATTGATGACACAGTTTTCTGCCTCTCCCTTTTATCCAGTTAACAGCTGCAGGAAACATGTGCTTAACAGTTTCATGCATTGATAAACTCAAAAGGTTTAAACTCGCTAAAGTGGCAAAACAGTTTCATGTCAATTATAAACTGTCAAACAATTGCTTAAGGGTAAAAAGAAACATTTTTTTGTAAATAATCAGAGGTCAATAGATTTGAAAAAAACAAAAATCAAAATGCTAGATACAATAAAAATTACATATCATGCTTATGAAGTAAACTTTTTTGCTATTGAGAAGGATAGTAGTAATCATTGGATTAAAACTCATTAGTTGCCCAAACACTTGGCCAAAAACATGTCTTTATTGAAATTAACTGAGCTAAAGGGATAACCTGTGCTGCTCGTACACTCCAGTCTGAATGAATTTTCTATAATCAAGTGATGATGCTATTTTAGGCAATACGTAATGACTGTTATAAAAGCAAGTGTTGTGAGCCAAATATGTTAGAAATTAAAATCATGGTCAGCCTAAAGAATCCCTTCAATGAATCATGTACACATAAAATTAGTAGCATTAATTAATTAATCTTTAGCCTAAATAGATACCAATTGTTTCGGATACCTCACATTTCTAAATCTATCAACCTCAAACTCAAATTCATTTCCAGAAACCATGTCTAGCCATTACCAGACAAGTTTTCATGACCTCTTTAACATATGCCGATATTAGGAATTAGAAATTCCATCGTGAAGTATCGGTCAACCCAAATATTATCTAGCATAAGCTAGCTCGTAGACATATCGTTTGTTACGTTATTTGTTAGTTTATTAGTTAGTTATTAGCATAGTTTATTTTAGTGCAACACCGTGGAGGAAGGACGGGTCTTAACCACTATATGCCTGATCCACAGTCCGACAGAAGGACGTATTAGTTTCTAACTATAAATACCATTCCTACTAAGGGAAGGGTGGTGCTTTTCAATCTAACCTTTCATTTGTATTGTTATTTTCTCTCTTTAGAAAACACCCATCTCTTATCTTTCTCTCTCTAAATGGCTAACATGTATTTCCATCATCCAATACCACCCGAATCATCTAAACAACATATTATTTACGATCCTACAAATGGTATCAGAGCCGGGTTGTGTTGTTTTTTGATGATTTGTATGGTTTTTAACTTGTTTGTATATGCAGTTTGTATGGTTTGTTGTTTGATGCGGTTTGTGTATGTGTTTTGATGTGTGGTTGATATGGTTTACGTGACGTTTAATTCATGTTTGCTGCTGTTTTATTTTCGTTGTTGACTCTTTATGAGCAGATTTTATGTTTGTCATGATTCTGGTCAGATTTGGGCATGTTCATGGATGCGGTTTAATGTCAAAATGAGTTGCAGTTTTATTAGTGTCGAAGTTGCTGCTGGTCTGTTCTTATGTGCGATTTGTATGTTTTTTCTTCGATGCGGTTTGACGAGATTCTCTATGCTGTTTGTGTAAAACTGTCCATTTCAAATATGCGGTTTGTCCTTTATGTCCAGGTTCACTGAATCAAGTTTGCGACTTGTGTCTTATAAGTTCCCTGCGTTTTGACTATTGAGTCAAACGCGAGTTGTTGACTTTTCTGCTGACATGCGATTTGTCAAAACTTAAAAAATGATGCGGTTTGTGTCCAAATTTGTTGTTGTTTATCATGTCAATATCATGTACGTTTTATCACAAAAATCTGTGCGGTTTGTCAAAATTTTGGGTATGCGATTTGTGATGAAAAGACATAAAGCGATTTGTGTTTAAAAATTAAACGACTTGTGATGAAAAAGGAGAAGCGACTTGTCTTTTTTGAAAGATGCGTTTTGACAAAATCCTTGTGCGATTTGATGAAATGTAGAAATATGAATTGGTCAAGACTGCTGTTTGTTAAAACCAGACCTTCAGCACATTCGAATCACTTCAACAACATCAACAAATTTTAAACAAGAATCATTCATCACAAAAAAAAGTAACATCAAGACTTAACACAATCAACAAATTCTACATCAACTACAGTTATCAACAGCATCAACATACAACAATATTATCATCTACATCATCATACATCTCTTGACTCGTTCCATTAACTAAACTGATAATATCCATATGCAAGATCTCAGAGTTCCTTTTCGTGTGCTTAAGTATTTGTCAAGACCCAATTCACACAAACAAGGACATCATCACAGATCCTAATAAGTGAACTTTTGATCTCAGCTACACTTTCGTTTATTCAAAGGCACATCAGGATCCATGAAGGTCTCATAAATGAATTTGTCATTATCAATCATTGTTGGTTATGTCTGAACCTAAAGTCAAAGAATTTAACATAATGTTATTTTTTTTTCTTTGAGTCGTTCAAATAAAGATCCAAACACAAGAATAAATCTTGACTGTACGAACTCATTGAAAGAAAGACCAAAAATTTTGTTTCAATCTCTCATCAGATTCGTATATTCTAGTTCGTAAAGCAATCATATCTAATGAATCTCAGAGTTGTCTCATGTATATTCAAAGTCAAATCAAGACATTCAAAGGTCTATCATACGAAATTTTTTCCATCACAGATTCAAGTTTATATGAACGAATAAGATAACTGAAATAACAATCTTGTTATTCCATTTTTCTTTGTTCAATGATCAGCAAAAGAAATGAAATCTTACCTTAGTTCTCATGGTTAGATCTTTAGACCATACCTCGTGCCATCCCTGTGGCGAGGTCATGACTTTGTATGTACATCCGTTTCAAGATCTGAACTGTGAGAAATCTGTCTGATGATGTGCGGATTTGATGAAGAGAGGCGGATGTATTTTAGAGTTGTTAGGGCTAATGTGTGTGATAATGGTTATATTTTATAACTGGTTAATTAGGGTTGTGATATATGTGGACGGGTGGGCTTGATGGATTGGATGAGGTTTATTGTTGGATCGTGGGCTGGAATAATATACTTGGGCCGAAATTATTTTGCGATGAATCTGATTATGGGCAGAGGTTGTATCCATATGTTGGAATTTGCTTGAGAACCCAAAGTATTACTGATTGGGCCAGATATTGGAGTGTTGCTTTACTCGGTTATGGACATTCGGTGTAAAGTGGTGTAATGACTTGTTTCACGTAGACCGGATATTGGATCACTGGATCTCTCGTTGGCGTGTATTAAGAATCTTGTTATCCTAAAATTTTTAAATTTGGATATACATAGCATTTGTTGTGGTATAAAGTTGATAGTTTGGTTATTCAAATTTCACGAGAGATACTTATTCACGGCTTGAGTTTGTAATTGATCTTTATCTGGTTCAAGGCTTTTATCCAGTATTATTGATGGGGTATGGAAGTGACGGCTCAAATGGCTGTTAAATGGACTTGGAGCATGGTCAAATTCTTTGCAATTTGTTATACGTCAAAAAATATCCGAATGCATGAGATAACCATTGCAAGACTTTACATTGACCGGATCGGATTGCATAGTTATTTGGACCGGGTTGGAAATTATTGGATGACAAGATTTGTTGATGATGAGATTTGTTGAGAATGGATGAGATTCGTTGTATCATGAGGTTTGATACTTTGGTTTATACATTTTCACGAAGTATATTGTGTCTCGGCTTGACATGTTTATTGGAAAATGTTGACTACAGGGTTGTTTGGACGGTATTTCTTAGTTGGATTTGAAGTGAGGTTTTTCGGGCGCGTTTACTTATTTCATCTTCTTTTTTTCTACCCTTCCTCGAAGATGACTTGTTTGGGTGTTTATTGAGTGTGATAAAGACTTGGCTATTTAAGTTATGGTTGTGATTCTTTCTCGCTTAACCCACAACGTAACTATCACTTCGGTGTCTCACGCAGTTGAGGATACGTCAAGAGGTTTTGTACATTGGGTACACCGTTTCTTTTTCACAAGGATTAGTACAAGCTTAAGTAACATATCTGGGGAATTCTACTTCATGTTCAAGCTTGGTATATCGGATTTACTTCTTCTAGTGGTCACTAAAATAACCATCAGAATATGTGGGAGTTGTGTTTACCAAAGTGTTGAATGGATGAGATGTGATCAGCAATTCCCATGAGATATTCAGAATGTTTAAGATAACTCACAGTCTAAGAAAATTTTCTCAATAGTCCTTAGTGTCTTTCATGACTTCTCAAGATTCTTGCTTATGTTAAGAACTTTTCGTGCAAATGCTTGTACACGTTATGATGCTTCCAAAAGTTCAAAACCATCATTGGGGAGAAACGTGTACTTTTGTTTACGAACAACCTCTAGGGGGAAGTAGTTTATACTACTTGTCTTAGTATGGTTTGTGAAGTTGTCAACATATGGGTAAAGAATTTTTGATGATATTGTTGATGTTCGAGAAAGAACCGCTGATGAACCGCTGCATATTCCCCTAAAACAGATATTCACCGAAACCAAAGTTGTCATAACACATTCAAGCTGACATTTTTTACGGTTTTGTCTTGATTTTGTAAAATCCCGCGAAAGAATCTATTTCTCGATTTAAATCATAGACTTGTAAAATCCCGTGACAATGGAAACATACTGGTAATTGTAAAGTGCATTTCCGGATCTATCTTACAGTTTATTCTTGGTTTTGTAAAATCCCGCGAAAGAAACTATTTGTCGGTTTAAACCACAGAATTGTAAAATCTCGTGATGATAAGACCATCCTGGAGAATGGAAAGTGTATATCTAGATCTTTTCTGATGCTGGTGCTATGATTTCTGCTTCGAAGAAGGGATAAGAGGGTGTACTTCATAAATTGGATATGTGTGTGGATATTTGTCATGGCAGTTTGGTTATTACATGGTTTTGCGGGGTATGTGCTTTTAACCCTGGTCGGGATGAAAACCATTATTATAAGTTCATTCAAAACGTCTAAGGAGGCTAGATTTGAGCTTTTACCTAGAAGATGTTGTTAGGATCCAATATTTATGTTGTTTGATGATTCGGGTGGTCTAGGACAATGATTAAATAAGAAAGCCATTTAGAGAGATGAAGAGAGTTGAGAGGAGGTTTCTTGAAAGAGAGTTGCTTATAAAAGTGAAAGGTTTATTCAAAGAAGCCACACCCCTTCCATGGATGGAAGGGGTATTTATACTTACAAACAACACGACCTCCTATCGGCCTGTGGATCAGGTATACAATGGGTAAAGACCCGTCCTTCCTCCACGGTATTGCACTATACTATTCTACGCTACACACTAACTAATAAACTACTAAATAACGTAAATAACGATATGTCTACAAGCTAACTTATGCTAGATAATATTAGGGGTGACCGACTCTTCACTATGGAATTTTCTAATTCCTAACAATATCCCCCTAAGGGAGGTCACCCCATGTTTTACATTTCGAATCCTAGCATTCTATTCTTGACTTTGTTCCTGAGCTCGTAAACTTCAATTCTTCAATTCCGCAATCTTTGTGCTTTAGTAGCGATTCTTCAAAGTCCGCATTAAGTTGTACTTTTAGTGGAGGTCTTTGAACTGATCCACATTTTTGATGATCTTCGAGCTTTCTTTGAGATCATCAGCCACAGTAAATCTCTGGATAACCCTTTATTGTGTTTCCATCATGTGAAGTTGTGACTTTTGGACCGACATGCTCACCCAGTTGAATCATGACATCTTTCCATCAGAGTAGCGGAAGCCTTACTGGTTCAAGATATTTGCAGCAGCGAAGCAGAAGCATAGTATGAAATATCGATCCGTTTATGTAGATATGCACCAGTCATGATTACTTCAAATTAAGTGTGGATGCTGTGAGCATGCGGCTTTGGATTGACTCCTCACTCGATCACCGCAACCGTCCAAATGTTCCTGCAAACAACATTTAGCAATAAAACACACGAAAGTGTCTTTGATCACTTTCGTTGAATTGAGGTACACGCCCACGGTTCCCCGCTGATCATACAAGTACTTGTCAGGATCGTAGGATTCCTAAGAATCTCCTTGATAGGGTTTCGCAATGCTCTAGCGTTCTCAAACCGAAACATCTCAAAGAAGACAACACGGAGTGAGTGAACCAACGAATTGAGATTCACTGATTGATGAAAAATTGATTTGAAAACAATCGCGTATTGCTTAGAAGAAAGAGTTTTGCAATACGACGAGGGTTTTATGAGAAAGATCAATTTTCAATCAAAAATACTTTTTGTATCTGAAAAGAGTACACATTCGACGTGCTAGAGAAAAGAAGGTTTGCACATCGAACGGTTTTTCCAAAAGCAATTTTTTTCAATCAGAGATACTTTTTGTGTTTGAAAACATAAGTACACATTCTATGTGCTAGAGAAAAGAAGATTTGCACACCGAACGGTTTTTCCAAAAGTATTTGTCAATTCCATTCCTGGACCAAGGTTGATTCACAAGTGAATCGCCCCATCGTTTCTATCCAGTTGTGACAAGGTTGATCTATAGAATAGATCTCACATGCCACCTACCAGGAGCTTGTTTGATGTTGGCTCCAGAAGGCTTTCCATCTTCATTGTGAATATGTATGCATATAACTCAGATGTTCTGGCAATATCACAAGGATAATGCGTAGGACTCTTAATATAAACTTACTTTTCACATTATGTAAAACAGCAAGTCTTCAAGAATTTAGTGTCTTAATGAGATATTGTGGATGATCTCTTGGCTCTAGACTCAATCGTGCACATTTGGTTCCTATGCCGGAGACTAGGGAGAGGGTCTCCTTCTTCAATATCAACTATCTCTAAAAGAAAGTCGAAAGATTATGTAGGTTCCCCGTGAGAATGAAACAAGCCCTTTTAAGAGGAACTTGAGTAGCTTGGGAAGTTTAGTGCAGTGCGTCACTGGGTCCATGACGTCTTGTCTTCAATACCGAAGTTACCTAAGTAACCACTAGTAGCATATGTATTGAACCCTGTTTCTGCCCTAAGGTTGAATTATTGGAGGGCTATTTCTTTTCACCCCTTTTCACATTCAATTCTTTTTCATTCTTCAACCCCTTCAGTGCTTACCGAGACTTCATAACTAGAACCTTGTTGGGTTTATTCCAGTACTAGCTCTGTCTCAGTCCGCACTCTTCCCATATCTCACTTTTCTCCTTTTTTCAATATACCTAAAGACTCTACACTATCTAGTGGATTGTCCCTGGGTAGATCCCTCCGGCTCTGGTGGGATCGTGGGAACGAATACCTAACCTAACCATCCTTATAACTCCATGCATAAAGTAAAATGGTCGGTCTATTGGTACAATTCATTCTTCTTGAAACCAATTGAAAAATCATTTGGAAAAACAATCAAGATACTTGTGATACGAGATCAAAGCATTTTGTACCTTAATAGTTTTGATCATTTAGAAAACCTCCCCCTTATCATGTGCATATGATTTAGAAACTGTTTAGCACATGGAGGCAAGAGGACTTTGAAATATTTTCTTTGATCACAATTTTCATAGAAAAAGCCATTTGATTTTCTTGGTAAATTCTCCCCCTCAATATGTGCATAGGATTTTTGAAATCATTTTTATCACATAGAGGCAAGAGTTAATTTGAAGCACATCCACAATCACAAGCACCATTAAGAAACCATTTTAAAACACAATCAAGGTACTTTATAAATTACTTTAAAAGCTTTGTACTCGATATTTGTTTGCTCCCCCTCAATATGTGCTTCGAGATTCGAAAGTGCTTAGCACATATGAGAGAGCAGCCTGCACAATTGAATCAAAACGATCACCTTTTATCAAATTTCATTATTAAATCACAAATTCTCCCCGATCAAAAATATCAAACCCTTTGAGATTTTGGATCCCAAGTGATTTAATAAGGTTTAGAAAACATAGGGGAAAATGTGGTCAGGTTTAAATACTCATCTTGTTTTTGGATAAATGCTCCCCCTCAACATGTGCATTATGTATTAGAAATCGTTTGGCACATGGAGGCAGGAGTGCCTTTAAAGGACTAAAACCAATTCCATTTAAACAGATAAGAGATTTAACTCACGATCTCTACCCCGATCAAAATTTCAAACCTTTTGAGATTTGTGATCCCAATTGATTTAAATCATTTAAAAGATTTTGGGGAAAGACGTGGCTTGATTTAACTTTGAAAAATGACAGATAAGGACCATTTTAAGACATTAAAGATTGTTAGTGTCAGGTATGATAGTTTTTAAGAGATCTTTTAGTAAAATAAAACAATTTCACAATCAAACAAGAACAGAAAAAATTTCATTTTGAAAGACCTTGATTCTAAAGAAAAAATCATACCATGACATAACATTAAATCTTTAGATCACCACTTATATTGTACAAAGCGGAACTTTTGTGAAGAAATATTGTTTATAAATATTTTTATTATAAATCACTCTCCCCCTCAATCCATGACAGAAGTCAATAATTGAGTGACTTAGGTTTTGATAACATGAAGTCCGGTGATTTTCAAAAATTAGTCCAATATATTTTTAAGACAATATTTTCCATTTTCAAAACAATTTAATCAAATTATTCAAAATTGTTTAAAAAATGGTATCCTGCACAAAGATACGTTAGGTGGTTGAGAAGCTTATGTTGTTGTTGCTGTAGGGTTTGGAAGAAAAACCGTCTGCCGATGCAGTGAGACTTCTTCTTACGTTGCATTTTGAAAGCCAACTGAGGTCAAATTAAGCTCTGTCTCTTCAATCACTTAGAAGAAAACCATCTGCTGATGCAGTGAGACCTCTTACGTTGCATTTATGCCAACTCTCCATTGAAGTCAAATTAAGCTCCGTTTCTTCATTTTTCGACCCAAGAAATCGTTACCCATTCCTTTCGGCATCCAAACATCATATTATGTGGGATCCGGATCGGGAACATTCTTATACCAAGATACCTGCATACGTTAGTGAACACACATACAGATATATGGTGGTCGACATCACCTAAACAGCAATCGACTAATAAAAGTCAATTCAACATATCAATCAGTTCATATAAAGCATGGGAATAATGTGTTTCATCAAACTATAATCATCTAATCCTAACAATCATATCCTAAATTCCTAGTCCTTCAACATAGGCAAATATCATTTTTAATTAAGCACGTAGGATATTAAAGAAAGCCCGTTAGATGATATACATTTGAAAACATTATCCCCTCAATCCATGACTCATTTTATGAAAAGTTTAAAAGCCAAGTCATTGATTGAGTTTGCAAATTTTATCAAAACTCAAATCGATTGATTTTCAAGCAATTCATTTACCACCATTTTTGAAAACAACAAATATTTTTCTGAAGAATTTTAGACGGAAAAACATTTGTGTAGGAACAGCATTCCTTCGACATACTTTCCTCAAATTGTTTTAGGATAAGTGCACGATAATTTTGAAAATATGTTTAGTGCAAAGCACTTTCCTTCTTTTGAAGAGCGGGTTGCTATCAGAAATAATAGCAAGCCATGGTTAAGCGCTGGTTACAGTCTGAAAATAACTGCAAGCCATCATTTGAAGTCCGGGTTACAGTCTGAAATAACTGTAAGCCATATTTTGAGACATGTTTTGAAAAAAATATTTACACCTCCTGCTCGAACTTCATCTAAAGTCCCGTGCCTTTATTGAATGACATTTCTAAGACCGTAGATATTATCGATACCAGAAGACATGTCTTGAGAAAACATATTTTTGGAATTTTTCAATTTTCTGATTTTTTATGGGCTTTTGAAGGTTTTATATTTTTCTATTTTCTTTTTCTTGGTTTTATATTTTTGTATTTTGTTTTTTGATAAATATATACAAAGATAGAATAGATGATATAGTTAAAGAAGATGATGATATACGAAAACCGAGATAAGGATATCGAGCAAAGCACGTAGAAGATAGAAGTCATCAACTCTTAAACATTTACCACCAAAGCTTCCAGGGCTCTTGAATCGAAGAAAGAAATTGAACCATCTGAAAGATAGACTTTGGCAGCTTCCCCCCAAACCAAAAATCCTTATGTTGAGCAGATTCGAAGCTCTATTTCAAGCTTGCTTTAGCCGTGCACAAAGAAGCACACCATTATCATAAACCCAGTTGCTCCTTTTAAGAATGATCACCGTGATTCTTCGTTCGAGGCTATATCATCCAATAGAACAACAACAACGTATCATCCCACATTTAAATAATCTTCTCAAATTTCCTTTCCACTGAATTCTGAAATGATCCATTCCAAAAGGTGTCAAGAGAACACTTCCCCCGTGTAGTTGAAATGATGCAGTCCGTCTCTTAGTATAATGCTCAAGAACTCTCCCGAATACACTTCACGAGGGGAATGAAGAACACCTTCCCATGTTCACATTTTTCTTCCCTGATGAGCGTGTATGAAGTTCAAGAACCCAAAGTACACCAATATCCAAGAACTCTCCCGAATACACATCATGCCCAGAAGGAAAACACCTCCCCAGTGTTTGTGGTAAACAATGGCTTTCTTCCCTAATGATCGTGTATGAAGCTCAAGGACCCGAAGTACACACATTACCCAAAGAGAGAACAACCAATAACATTGAAGAAGCAGGCCGAATCACTGATTATCTCTGCGGATGACAATCTCTGCGGATGTCAACTCCGGAATAAGTGATTATATCTCTAAATCACCGATTAAGCACTCAAGTGAAACAGCAGAGCATCCCCAATGTACACAATATCTCTCCCCTGATCATTGCGATACCATCGAAATCACCACACACTAGTGTACCTTTTTTATCTTCAGAAACTTTCTCTAACATCTCTTCCCCTACATAGTTGGAATAAACACTAAACGCCATGAGTCAAACCTTGAGTTTCTCTGCGGTAATGACATTTGTTTTCCCGGGATATCTTCAATCACTTAGAAGTATTAAGTTCATCAAGTTTACTCGCCATGAGTCAAACCTTGAGTTTCTCTGCGGTAATAACATTTGTCTTCCTGGGATATCTTCAATCACTTAGAAGAATTAAGTTCATCAAGTTTACTCGCGTTTAGATGCTTGTCTCCTTTTCCATTTCTGGTTTTGACACTTCAGAATCAGCAACATAATATAAGCCCAAATACTTGAAATCTTTATGAGAAGAACACTTGAACTCTTGTGAGAATCAACTTGCTGAAGACTTACTCTGACTATTTTATCAACCCTTATGTAGACAATTTGAAGTGACCACTGATGAAGAAAACCTGATATACCATACTTGAAATTGAAGTCAAATTCCCCACATTTGTATCTTAAGCTTGCACCTAATGATGGAAGAACGGTGTTGAGAATTTTATGCTTCAAGCAAAACTCTAAGTACTCACTACCCAAACAAAGTATGAGACATTAACACGTCTTGCGATTATCCACACCGTCATATGCATGTGACACTGAGTAAAACAAAGTAACTCCTAATAGTGATAGTTAACCAGGTCTTCAACCATCCACATTGACTGCTGGTAACTAGATAAACCAAGTCTTCAACTCAAATTTTTAAGCCCGAGCAAGTTATCAAATAAGAACACGCCTTTGTGAAAGTCAACTTCAATCTCAAATAAGTGATAAATGATTAACCCTGAAGTAATCAACTTGTGTCAAATGTCCAACACGTGAATAAATGTACAACCGGATGTACATTGACCCATTTAATGAACCGGAACAAATGATTCCTCAACATCAATTCCATCTTCCTTAAGATATACATAGAGACTGATCTGGAAGATTCACCAATAATGTCTTCAAGTGGATGAGGTAGTCATTTTCCTTAATGTTCATGTGGTTAATTTACAGAGTGCACAATAATCCGTGAAGATTTGGTAAAGGAATACCAAAGAGCGGATCATTTTTCATGAACAATAATCCGTGAAGATTTGGCAAAGGAATACCAAAGAGCGGATTATTATTCAATGGTGCAACTGCAATATTACAATAGTCAGTATCAACGCCTCCCATAAACCGACAATCTGTTTGATAAATGCCCAGTTTAAGAAGAAGTCTTTAGATAAACAAATGCAACTCGTCTTTAGTCTTCTAACATGTAGCAGAGAATGTAGAACTGACTGTAGACTCGACCTTCTTCAAGATTGTTCGAATGGGGAATAGAGTGTTAACATCTTCAACTCCCACCAAAAAGCATCCCAATTAACTTACATCTTGCAAATCCCCTTAACTAAAATCCCTCCCAATCAAACAAGAAAAGAAAAATGTTCATCAAGGAAATCAGCAATCAGGCCGCAACGAACACACAAGATGGTAACACCAAACTACCAATCACATCAAACAAGAACAGAGAGATTGTTCGAATCATCATGTTGATGTATACGTGAAGCATTAACCGAAGCACTTCGTGATAAACTCATCAATACGAGTGAAGATGTCAACCAACGGCTCTTAGAAGAGAAAAACTCCATGTGAAGATGACCCGATAAGAAGAAGCTCGGTTCTTACATGAGTTTAGAGCCGTATGACCATTTATATTCTCAAATATCAATCAACAATGCAAAAAATTCACACTTCTTCTCCCCCTCAAGAATTGCATACGGAGATGCCATTCTTGACTAAATAAGTGAAATCATCCAAAAGTATTATATTCACACTTCTCCCCCGCAAAATTAGCACATGATGTCGCCATCATCATTATAGTTGAGCAAGTGGAATAAGAAAAACAATCAATGGTAGCCCGGTTCACTTTATGACTGAAGCGCATAGAAGAGTATGAAGCATGTTGATGAGAATGGTCATTAGTGAGAAGATTTCTCTTCTTCAGAAGATAATGCGCACTGAAACGTACACATTTCTTTTCTTTAGAGAACGAGGCATGAACTGTTGTGTTCATACGTCATTATGTTGAAATACGAGGCCTGAACTGATGTGAACAGACGTCATTATCTCTCTCTTTTCATCTACTCTCTCGGCAAACTTATAATCAACCCCATTATCATTCAGTAGGCTCTTTGTCGTGACAGCTGATGGAGAAAACCCAATATGATGAATTTGACCCTGAAGTAAACTAACCCGAACTCGTGACTTAGACTTGCACATATGTAACAAAGAGCGGTGCCGATTTCCATTAGCATCTCTAAGTACTCTCTATGTACTCTATACTCTTCAACCAACCAACCATCAAGTATAAGACGTACATTACCTCTTGAAAATCCATAATTGAATGTGACACTGAGCACTACAACGTAACTCCTTAAAGTGATAGTTATTTTGAGGTGATAAGAGCCCAATTCCCCCAAGTGGTAAAAGAAAAAGAAAAAGTCACCCAACAATAACTAGATTTCCAAGTCTTCGTTTTTAATAATAAGCTCGAACAAGGATCATGAAGAATCTTCATCCAACCATCCGCGATATCTTCAGATACTAAGTACACTCGCCCGTGATATTTCACTTCAACCTCAAATAAATAATAGTGAATTAACTCCGTTGTCACATCTTCTTGATTAAAAGCTCAAATCTAGCCTCCTTAGACATTTTAAGTGAACTATGATAATGGTTTCATCCCGACCATTGTTAAAAGCACATAACCCCGTAAAACCATGTAATAACCAAACTGCCTTGACGAATATCCAAACACACATCCAATTCATGAAGTACACCCTTTTATCCCTTCTTCGAAGTAGAAACCATAGCACTAGCATCAGAAAGGATCCCGACCTACACTTTCCTTTCTCCAGGATGGTTCCACCATCACTGGATTTTACAATTCTATGGTTTAAACCGAGAAATAGTATCTTTCGCGGGATTTTACAAAACCAAGAATAAACCGTAAGATAGATCCGGAAATGCTCATTACTTTAACCAGGATGTTTTCATTGTCACGGGATTTTACAAGTCTATGATTTAAACCGAGAAATAGGTTCTTTCGTGGGATTTTACAAAATCAAGACAAAACCTTAAACAATGTCAGCTTGAATGTGTAATGACAACTTTGGTTTCAGTGAATATCTGTTTTAGGGGAACATGCAGTGGTTCTTCAGCGGTTCAATATCCAACATCAACAATATCATCAACCATCCAATAAACACTTTGGTTAACACATCATTCACGAAATCTGTCGGCTATTGCAGTAACAACATGGTGAAGTAAGCCCGATATGCCAAACTTGATCATGAAGTAAAATTCCCCAGATTTGTTACTTAAACTTGTACTAATCCTTGAGAAAAAGAAACGGTGTACCCAATGTACAAAACCTCTTGACAAATCCTCAACTGCGTGAGACACCGAAGTGATAGCTACGTTGTGGGTTAAGCGAGAAGGAATCACAACCGTAACTAAATAGCCAAGTCTTTATCCCTCACTTATTACCAATCCCAGTTCAGTATCACGCCCCTTTCCTTCTTCTCATCTAAATGATAAACGAAATCACCACAGGGATGGTTTGAAGTTATGTTTTATGAACGCCACAGGGATGGCTCTACGTACATGGTTCGACATACCCATATGGATGGTGAGAGTTGTAAAGTGACAGCCACAGAGATGGCTCGAGTTGAGTTCATTTCGAGATCTTTTCAAAGAGAACCAGGTTGGTTTATGTTGTGATTTTTCGTTTTGCATTTCGTTTCATTCAACCGAGCATGAGGAGAGGATGAAACCTCTATGGTTTTGTTCTTTCTTCAATTATTTTCGGATATAATACAAAACATTTGATTTTATTTAATTGATCGATGATGGGCATGAATTCAAACAAAAGAATCTTTAAACAAAGGAGAAGTTTGAATCGTATCTGAGATCGTTTGTATCATTTGTTTAATTTGTTTCGAGTCTTGGTCTTGAGATGTGGAAGAGTTGTGATAGGATATATTGGGATTTGACATTGAAGTTGGTTTTGGTTTGAAGATTTTGTTTTGGTTTTGAGTCGACTGATGATGGTTATATATTGACCTGAAGTCTTCAATTGGTAAGTACAAGTAGCCAGCAACTCGCATTCATTATCAGTATAACAACTCGCTTAAGACTCTAAGACGCTTTAAACTTTTGTTGTCAACTCGCTTATGACTTAAGTAGCAACTCGCATTATGACAACTCGCTTCTTTTAAATATTGATAAACCGTATCTGCTCAAGAACAGGGTTAACAAGTCGCTTTCATTGCATAAATATGCAACTCGCATCATAAACCAACACTCTTGACCCAACTCGCATCCTTTTAAAGAGTTGACAACTCGCATCAGGTTATTCTATGAATGTGGACACGAAGGCAACTCGCATTCAAAAATGCGTGTTAAAGACAAAAAAACTCAGACCCAACTCGCTTTGAAGAAAGTACCAACTCGCAACCAAGAATTACATGTATCAACCCAGAAACAGGATAAAGAGGACACCTTTTTATTACCACTATTTGACCATAGTTCACTAAAATGGTACTAAACTTGTCAAGAAAGATGAAAAAGTTATCAAAAGAAACAGTTATGGGACAAAAAGACCAAATATACTGTTTGTGACAACCAACATTTAATGAACTTGACATAATATTTTTGGACCATGGATACAATATCAATAGTATTAAACTGTTACACATTAAAATGAGGAACAAATTTTTCCAGCTTCATAAAACGCACGGTACACAGTTTAAACAATTAATACGAACCACAAAAAGTGCTCAAAACCAAACGAATCATTAAAAACAACACAACCTTGGCTCTGGTACCAATTGTTAGGATCCAATATTTATGTTGTTTGATGATTCGGGTGGTCTAGGACAATGATTAAATAAGAAAGCCATTTAGAGAGATGAAGAGAGTTGAGAGGAGGTTTCTTGAAAGAGAGTTGCTTATTAAAGTGAAAGGTTTATTCAAAGAAGCCACACCCCTTCCATGGATGGAAGGGGTATTTATACTTACAAACAACACGACCTCCTATCGGCCTGTGGATCAGGTATACAGTGGGTAAAGACCCGTCCTTCCTCCACGGTATTGCACTATACTATTCTACGCTACACACTAACTAATAAACTACTAAATAACGTAAATAACGATATGTCTACGAGCTAACTTATGCTAGATAATATTAGGGGTCACCGACTCTTCACTATGGAATTTTCTAATTCCTAACAGATGTGATAACGGAGTTAATTCACTATTATTTATTTGAGATTGAAGTGAAATATCACGGGCGAGTGTACTTAGTATCTGAAGGTATCGGGGATGGTTGGATGAATATTCTTCATGATCCTTGTTCAAGCTTATTATTAAAAATAAAGACTTGGAAATCTAGTTATTGTTGGGTGACTTTTTCCTTTTCTTTTATCACTTGGGGGAATTGGGCTCGTACTAGCACAAAATAACTATCACTTTAAGGAGTTACGTTGTAGTGCTCAGTGTCACATTCAATTGTTGATTTTCAAGAGGTGATGTACGTCTTATACTTGATGGTTGGTTGGATAAAGAGTATAGAGTACTTAGAGATTCAATGCAGGATGAATTCTCGGCACCGCTCTTTGTTACATATGTGCAAGCTTAAGTTACGAGTCCGGGGTAGTTTACTTCAGGGTCAAATTCATCATATTGGGTTTTCTCCATCAGCTGTCACGACAAAGAGCCTACTGAATGATAATGGGGTTGATTATAATTTTTACCAAGAGATGATGAAAAGAGAGAGACTATGATGTTTGAACACAACAGTTCAAGCCTCGTTCTCTAAAGAAAAGAAAAGTGTACGTTTCAGTTCGCTTTATCTTCGAAAGAAGAGAAATCTTCTCATTAATGACCATTCTCATCAACATGCTTCATGCTTTTTCCATGCGCTTTCATTTATCAAGTGAACCGGGCTACTGTTGATTGTTCTCTTATTACACTTGCTCAATTATAATGACGATGGCGACATCATATGAAACCTTTGGGGGGAGAAGTGTGAAAAGAATACATTTGGATGATGTTCGCTTATTCAATCAAGAATGACATTTCCGTATGCAATTCTTGAGGGGGAGATGGAGTATGATAATTCTACATGTTGAGTTATATTTGAGAATATATGGTCATACGGCTCCTAACTCATGTAAGAACCGAGCTTCTTCTTATCGGGTCATCTTTACATGGAGTTTCTTCTAAGAGTCGGTAGTTGACATCTTCTCATGGGCTGATGTGATGTATGACAAAGTGCTTCCTGTTGCGGGGCGGATTTCCTTGATGAACATCTTTATGTTCTTGTTTGATTGGGATGGATTTGATTTCAGGGGATTTGCTATATATAAGTTAACGGGAATGCTTTGGTGAGAAGAAGATGTTAACTTTCTATTCCCCAATTGGACAATCTTGAAGAAGGTCGAGTCTACAGTCTGTTCTACATTTTCTGCTACATGATAGAAGACTAAAGACGAATTGCATTTAACGTTCTAAAGACTTCTTCTTATTTCGGGCACTCATCATAAAGATTGTCTGTTTAGGGGAGAGCACTAATTGGGGGAGAGTAAAATCCGATTCAATCCCAATTATACTTGCTCATATTCTTCAGCAAATTGATTCTCACAAGAGTTCAAGTGTTCTTCTCAACAGATTTCTAGTATACGGGCTTATTATGTGTTGCTGACTTTGAAGCATCAAAACCAGCAAGGGGGAAGGAGACAGGCATCTAAACGCGAGTAAACATTGATGAACTTAATACATCTAAGTGATTTAAGATATCCCGGGAAGACTAATGTCATTACCGCAAAGAAACTCAAGGTTTGACTCTTGGCTTTTAGTGTTCTTATTCCAACTATGTGGGGGAAGAGATGGAAGAGTTAGTTTCTGGTGATAAAAGAGGTACACAAGTGTGTGATGATTTTAATGCTATCGCAATCATCAAGGGAGAGAGATTGTGTACATTGGGGACGCTCAGCTATTTCACTTGAGTGCTTAATCAGTGATTCAGAGATATAATCACTTATTCCGGAGTTGACATCTGCAGAGATTGTCTTCCGCAGATATAATCAGTGATTCGGCCTGCTTCTTTAATGTTATCGGTTATTCTCTCTTTGGGCATTCGGGTACTTCGGGTTCTTGAGCTTCATAGACTATCATCAGGGTAGAGAAAAGTATACATCAGGGTTATTCTTTGGCTATCGGACTTAATCTGCTACTTCGATGGTATAAGTTTCTCTATTCCGGCATATGTGTATTCGGGTTCGTGAGCTCTAGTCTAAGAGACTGACTGCATCAATTCATCTACTTGGGGGAAGTGGTCTCTTGACACCTTTTGGGGATGCATCGCTTCAGACTTCAGCGGTTATGAAATTTGAGAAGATTATTTATGAGTGGGATGATAAGTTGCTGTTCTTGTTGATGATATAACCCCGGACGGAGAATCAACGATCTTTCTTAAAAGGAGAAGCAAACTCGATGATAATGGTGTGCTTCTTTGTGCATCTGGCTATGGCAAGCTTGAATAAGAGCTTCGAATATGCTCAGCTAAAGGATTTTCGGTTTGGGGGGAAGCTGCCAAAGTCTCGCATTCTTAAAGGCTCAATGTCTTATTTTCAAGAGCCTCGGAAGCTTTGGTGGTGGATGTTTAAGAGATGACGATTTCTATCTTCTACAACGGGGCTGTTCAATATCCTTATCTCGGTACTCGTATCGTCATCTTCTTAAACTATATCATCTTCTCTATCTTTGTAAATAATTATTAAAAACCAAAATACAAAATTATAAAACCAGAAAAAGAAAATAGAAAATTATAAAACCCACAAAAAATCATAAAAATCAGAAAATTTGAAAAATACCAAAAAATATTGTTTTCTCAAGACATGTCTTCTGGTATCGATAACATCTACGGTCTTAGAAATGTCATTAAATAATGGCACGGGACTATAGATGAAGTTCGAGCGGGAGGTGTAAATATTCTTTTTCCAAAACATGTGCTTAAACTATGGTTTGCTATTATTTCAGATAGCAACCTGTTATTCAAACAAGGAAAGTGCTGCGCTAAACCAATTTTCAAATAATTCGTGCACTTATCCTAAAATTTAATGAGGAAAGTATGTCGAAGGACTGCTGTTCCTACTCAAATACTTTTCCTTCAAAAATTCTTCAGAAAAATATTTGTTTTAACAAAATGGTGGAAAATGAGTTGCTTGAAAATTCAATCAAAATCATGTTTTCATAAATTTGCAAAACCCAATCAATGACTTCGGCTTATTTAAAAAACTTTTCATAGAAAGAGTCATTGATTGAGGGGGAGAATGTTTTTTTCAAATTTATATCATCTATCGGGCTTATCTAATTATCTTAAATGCATAACTGAAAAATGATGTTAACCTACGTTGAAGGACTAGGTGCTTAGGATATGATTGTTAGGATTAGATGATTAGAGTTTGATAATCACATAAATCCCATGCCTTATATGAACTGATTGAGATGTTGGATTGACTTTTATTAGTCGATTGTTGTTTGGGTGTTGTCGACCACCATATATCTGTATGTATATCTACTAACATATGCAGATAAGATGGTTCATAAGATTGTTCCCGATCCGGATCCCACAAATGAATATGATTGGATGCCGAAAGGATAGGGCAACTATTTCTTGGGTCAACAAATGAAGAAACGGAGCTTAATTAGGACCTCTATGGAGAGTTGGCATGACAAATGCAACGTCAGAGGTCTCGCTGCATCAGCAGACGGTTTTCTTCCAACCTTCAGCAACAACAACAAAAGTAGCTCAACCACCTAACGTATCTTTGTGCAGGATAATTGTGATGATACCATTTTTCAAACAATTTTTTAATAATATTGGTTTCAAAATGGAAAAATATTTGTTTGAAAATAAATTGAACTAAATTTTGAAAATCAACTGGACTTCATTTTTCAAAACTTAAGTCACTCAATCAATGACTAGGTCATTGATTGAGGGGGAGAGTGATTTCAAACTGAATAATTTCAAACAATATTTCTTCATAAAAGTCCGGATTGTACAAAATAAGTGGTGATATAAAGATTTAATGTTATGTCATGGTATGATTTTTTTAACTCAAAGATCTTTCAAAATGAAATTTTTTTTTCTGTTCTTGTCTGATTGTGAAATTGTTTTATTTTACTTAAATATCTCTTAAAAACTATCATACCTGACACTAACAATCTTTAATGTCGAAAAATTGTTCCTTATCCATCATTCTTCAAAATTAAATCTTGCCACGTCTTTCCCCCAAAATTTTCCAAATGATTTAAATCAATCGGGATCCAAAATCTCAATTGGTTTGAAATTTTTGATCGGGGGAGAGATCGTGATTTAAATATCAAATCGGTATTAAAAGGGTGATTATTTCAAAAGCACTCCTTCCTTCATGAGCCAAACTATTTTGAAATACATTATGCACATGATTGTGGAGGAGCATTTAACCATAAACCAAAAGAGCTTCTAAATCAGGCACATTTTCTCCCATGTTTTCTAAACCTTTTTAAATCACTTGGGATCCAAATCTCAAAAGGTTTGATATTTTTGATTGGGAGAGAATTTGTGATTTAATAATGAAATTTGATAAAAGATGATCGTTTTGATTCAAGTGTGCATACTGCTCTCCCATATGTGCTAAACGCTTTCAAATCTCGAAGCACATATTGAATGGGAGCATTTCAAAAAGAAAATAAACTTTCAAGGTACAAAGATTTCTATGTTTCAACATAAAGTACCTTGATTGATTTTCTAATGGTTTCTTAATGGCTTTTGTGATTGTGGATGTACTTCAAATGAACACTTTCCTCTATGTGATAAAATGATTTCAAATATCCAACGCACATATTGAGGGGGAGAATTTACCAAGAAAATCAAATGGCTTTTTCCACAGAAATTGTGATCAAAAAATTATTTCAAAGAACTCTTGCCTCCATGTGCTAAACAATTTCAATATCATATGCACATGTTGAGGGGGATCATTTCTAAAATGATCAAAACAATTAAGGTACAAAATGCTTTAATTTTTTATAACATCAAATAGTCCTGAATATTAAGTGTCAATTTCCCCCGATAATGCTCGTTATTTATATCATTTATATGGATTTCCGCTTGTTTTCTATTGTTTTCCACTTTCAGGTAAATTACGAGCATTGGAGCTAAAGAGACGCGGAAATGGAAACACTATTAAATATTTATCACAGTATGCTTATTTGGAAGAAGTTACGGCGTAACTCATCTCTCACATTACGCCATAACTATTGCGTGACCCAGAAGTCCAACTTATCAAGAGGAAACGGCGTAACTCTTCCCAAAGGTTACGATGTAACTCCATTAGGTCAAAAGAGGTTCCACGCCGCGGATACTTACGCCATAACTACTGAATCACTTACGACGTAACCAAGTTTATTGAAGACTACGGCGTAACCACTTATAAGGTTACGCCGTAACTAGTAGATCTAGTGCATTTACGAAGAAATAGAAGGTTACGGCGTATAAATACCCCACGTATTCCAGCATTTCAAGGCATCCCATTCCACACACAACACTCTAAGAACGTGGGAAAAAGCTCAAGGCAGGTCTAGGGAAGCATACGGAGCTGTTTCCAAGGGAGAAGTCACACCATTACGATAAGATTTAGCGCTTTATATTTCTTTTACTTTCAATTCATGTATTTCGTACCTTTAAATATTGAATTGATTTGCATGATTAATATGAGCGGCTAAGCACCCTTTGGTGATAGCCTAGTTATGATTCCTTAATAGTTTTGTTTGCGTTTACCTTTACTTCCGTGCAATTATTTCTAAGTGTATGCATGCATAGTTCTTTGGTAGTCACCTTTGGTTCGGTAGTTTTGAATGGCGATAGAGGCCAATTGCCTAGGAGAAATGACCAACTGACCCTAGGTGAGCGGATTGAGACGGGAAGGGTAAGATATGACCAACTGACGACCCTTTCTACTTGTGCGATTTGACCAACTGATCACCTATCGTTTGGATGAACTTAAGAATTGGGGGTGTAGTGTCTAAGTTCCTAACGGCCGGGCACTCACTATTTAGAATCTAGCATGTAGTGGTACTTAATGACTAGCTTAGGGGACCCAGGAACAACAGGACTTATGACGGTGTGCCTGATTTCTCCTGTGGTGGCATCTTTGCCGATAGGTTAGGGCGAATTGACCAAATGTTGTCCTCTCGAATTTGACCCCACCTTAAGTAATTGAAAGTAGGTAGACGTAGACATAACTAGCTAGGAGGATTGACTAGGTTAGCACCACTATTCCTCTATTGATTTCCCTTTACCATTTATTTTCTTTTATTTTATATTCTGCATTAGTAGTTTAATTAATTAAATCCCTATCAAAACCATTATTATTCTGTGACAATTAGACTTAGTAATAATCCGACACACATAGCTCTTGGGACGACCTCGGCTTTACCATTTACTACACTACACACGACCGGGTACACTGCCCGTTAGTGCATTAGGGTAGACCATAGGTATAGCGAGACACTATAAATATTAAGACCCGGTCAGTAAAACCTGCATCAAGTTTTTACGCCACGGGAGTTATATTAGGATTTTTATTTAAGTTTTGTTTTGATACTATGACGATTAATATGAACGATTATATCACCACCTCTAAAAGTAAACAGGGAATCACCATTCCAGCTCTTGAAGAAAATGTTAAATTCGAATTTTGGGGACTCTGTCTTGATGAACTGAAAAGATGTTGCTTTTATGGAACCAAAGATGAAGAAGCACACGAACACATCGCGAAGGTATGTGAGATCGCTGATTTATTTCATGCACCTGGAGTCTCAAGAGATCGTGTTATGATGAGGGCTTTTCCTTTTACCCTAAAAGGAAGAGCTAGAGATTGGTTAAAGAAACTTCCATCAGGATCTATTACAACATGGAACGCCTTTAAGAAGGCTTTTCTTAAAGAATACCGAACCCCTGCAAAAATCCTTCAACAGGTCGATGAAATTAGGAGGTTTTGCCAAGTCTACAATGAACCACTATTTACAGCTTGGGAAATATTTAACGAAGCCATCCTGAAGTTCCCCGAGCATAAACTCAACAAACACGAGCAACTGCAAATATTCTACAACGGGTTAAACATAAAGAGTCGACAATTGTTAGACTCTAAAGAACAAATCCCTTTAATGACTTGCTGATAAAGGATGGATAAAAGTTGAGGAAGTTGCGTTGCATTCGTCATCATGGAATGAAGAACGGGATGAAGATCCTATAGAGATACAATCAGTGATAAAGAATCTGGAGGAATTTGAAGTAGATATGCAATCCCTGACTGAAGAAGTCAAGATGGTTAAACACAAGTTCGATAAACCCATTGATGGGAGAGTGACGGATCTTGAAAAGGTTGTGAAGATGCTCGTTAAAGTATCTAGCAGAAAATATGATGAGAACGAAAATTTGGTTTGGAGTCTCAAGCGAGATTACCACAAAGCACTTAGAACACAAGCAACTGCTATTAGAAGACTTGAAAATCAAGTGGGAAAACTGGCAGAATCTATCAGAGTAAGGGATGAAGGTAACTTGCCTAGCATGACAGAAACAAATCCTCGAGATCTGGCTCACGCTATTACAACAAGAAGTGGATTAAACTATAAGGAACCAGCTTACCCTTCGAACTCAAATGATCTGACTAACGAAACACCCCAAGATAACAATAAAGAAACCAAGGAGGCTCAACCTTTTGTCGAAAAAGTCCGTCCCTACATTCCACCAATTCCATTTCTGGGAAGGATTAAAAAGGAACAAGAACGGGTGCTATTTCAAAAATTCATGGAGAAAATTCAACAACTCAGCATTAATATTCCTCTCATTGAAGCCTTGGAGCAAATGCCGAAATATGCCAAATTTATGAAGGATCTCCTTACCCATAGAAGACTTTCTGATCGGACGCAGATTACTTTAAACCAAAGATGCTCTGCTGCTCTTTTAAAAAATATGCCTCTCAAAGAAGAAGATCCGAGGAGTTTCACTTTACCTTGCACTATTGGGGGAATTTTATTCAACAAGCCCCTTTCCGACCTTGGGGCAAGCATTAGTCTTATGCCATTCTCCCTTTATTCACGTTTGGAATTGGGAGAGCTAAAACCAACTGGAATGTGTATCGAGCTGGCTAGTAAAACTACTCAATATCTGAAAAGGATCGCTAAAAATGATCTTGTCATGATCGATAAATTTGTCTTCCCGGTCGACTTCGTGGTACTGGATATGGAAGAAGATGATATCCATATTTTGCTCGGAACACCCTTTCTTGCAACCGCACACGCTATGATTGATGTCTTTAACAAGAAGATTTCGTTGGAGATTGGTAATGACAAGATTACATTCGACCTGGAAAAGTCAATGAGATATGCTTCTTTCACCGATGACAACCTTGATGATCTCGACCTTATCGAAGCTAACACTCAGAAACATGCCCAGTAATGTTTTCCTACCTGACCCTCTGAGATCATTAAAATTTGAAGATAATGATGGGACATCTAGCGATGAAGAAAGCGAAACAGAGGAACTGACCACGAAGAATCAGACGGTATGTTCAGCAAAAACCCCGGAAGAAGCTGATGCTCCCCCGAAACTTAAGGAGTTACCTCCTCATTTAGAATATGCATTTATCAATGGAGATCAAAATTATCCTGTTGTGATCTCCTCTCTGTTATCTAACGAAGAAAAGGAGTCATTACTACAGGTTTTAAGCAAGCACAAGGGGGCAATTGCATGGAAAGTCTCTGACATTAAAGGAATTAACCCTTCATATTGTTCCCACAAGATACTTATGGAAGATGATTTTAAGCCTGTAGTGCAACCACAAAGGAGATTAAACCCTAATGTACAAGACGTTGTGAAGGACGAAATCATTAAGCTCCTGGATGCGGGTCTAATTTACGCTATTTCCGATAGCCCTTGGGTTAGTCCCATTCATGTTGTACCAAAGAAAGGAGGAATGATAGTTGTCACCAACGAAGATAATGAGCTGATACCAACTAGGATAGTCACTGGCTGGAGGGTGTGCATTGATTACAGAAAATTAAATGATGCTACACGAAAGGATCACTTCCCCCTTCCATTTATCGATCAGATGCTAGAAAGACTCTCTGGACATGAGTATTACTGCTTCCTTGATGGATTCTCAGGTTACTTTCGAATTCCTATTGCCCCTGAGGATCAAGAAAAGACAACGTTCACCTGCCCTTACGGAACATTCGCCTACCGAAGAATGCCTTTTGGACTTTGTAATGCTCCATCCACATTACAACGGTGCATGACTGCTATATTCTCTAAAATGTGTCAAGATTTTATGGAAGTCTTCATGGATGACTTTTCGGTTTTTGGTAACTCCTTCTCATCTTGTCTTAACAATCTATCTAAAATGCTTGCCAGATGTGAAGAAAGTCAAGAAACCAATCTTGTCCTTAACTAGGAAAAATGTCATTTTATGGTTAAAGAAGGGTTTGTTTTGGGGCATAAAATTTCTGAAACTGGGATAGAAGTTGATAAAGCTAAGGTTGACGTTATTTCTCGACTGCCTTATCCGACCAACCTAAAATGCATTAGGAGTTTTCTTGGGCATGCAGGATTTTATAGACGATTTATAAAAGATTTTTCAAAAACTGCCAAACCTATGACCCAAGTCCTAATGAAATATGCTAAATTTGATTTTAACGATGATTGCAAAAAAGCTTTTGACATTTTAAAAGAAAAAATGACTATTGCCCCGGTTATTATTGCTCCTGACTAGGGGGGCGATTTTGAACTCATGTGCGATGCTAGTGATTATGCTGTGGGAGATGTTTTAGGACAGAGGGTGGATAAAAAATTTAAACCCATTTATTATGCTAGTAAAACATTAAATGAGGCACAAGAGCATTATACAACCACTGAAAAAGAACTCCTGGCTGTAGTATATGCCTTTGATAAATTTAGATCTTATTTAGTAATGTCAAAAACTATTGTCTACACTGACCATTCTGCTTTGAAGTACTTATTTAATAAGCAGGATGCCAAACCAAGGTTGATAAGATGGGTTCTGCTGCTGCAAGAATTTAAAATTGAAATCAAGGATAAGAAAGGAGCAGAAAACTTAGCAGCTGGTCACCTTTCACGATTAGAAAACCCTGAGCTCGAAGAACTTGACACAGAAACTATCCGAGACTCCTTCCCCAACGAACACCTCATGGCAGTTAAAATTAAAGATTCCAGTGTCGAACCATGGTACGCAGATTTCGCTAATTACCTAGCAGCAAAAGTGTTACCTAGCAACAAAAGCTACGACCAAAAGAAAAAGTTCTTCTCGGATCTTAAGTATTACTTCTGGGATGATCCGTTCCTTTTTAAATCATGCCTGATGGTATTATTTGGAGATGCATATTTGGGGAAGAGCAAAGACAGATTTTGGAACATTGCCACAACGGACTAGCAGGAGGACACTATGGAGCCGACAATACTGCTCGAAAGGTTTATGAGACCTGATTCTTTTGGCCAAGCATTTTCAAAGACACCGCAAGGCATGTTAGGGATTGTGACGCTTGTCAAAGGGCAGGGAACATCTCTTCTCAAAATCAGATGCCACTCAACAATATTATGGTATGTGAGGTTTTTGATGTTTGGGGGATCGATTTTATGGGACCTTTCACTCCATCGAAGAATAAACGTTATATCCTTGTAGCTGTCGATTACGTTTCGAAATGGGTTGAAGCAGAGGCCCTACAGACTTGTGATGCTAGGAGTGTCATTCGCTTTTTGAAAAAATTATTCTCCGGGTTTGGGATCCCTAAGACCATCATTAGTGATCGGGGGACGCACTTCTGTAATGCTATTATGGAAAAAGTTCTGAATAGATACGGGGTACTCTACCGAATGACTACACCTTATCACCCACAAACCAATGGGCAAACTGAAAATACCAACAGGGCACTCAAACGGATTTTAGAGAAATCAGTCAGCAGTAACAGAAAAGATTGGTCCGACAAACTTGATGAGGCATTACGGGCATTCAGAACGGCCTTCAAAACTCCTATTGGAAGCACCCCTTTTAAGATTGTTTACGGAAAAGCATGTCATATTCCCGTAGAGTTGGAACAAAAAGCATATTGGGCTCTCAAAAATGGCAACTTGGAGGTTGCTATAATCAAGGAGCACATATTTTCCAAAATAAACCGTTTAGCTGAATTACAAGACGAAGCATATGATCAAGCCAGAGCATACAAAGACAGGACCAAAAGATGGCTCGATAAGCGAATCAAGGATAAAAGATTCGAGGTAGGATAGGAAGTTCTCATTTTTAACTCAAGACTCAAATTATTCCCTGGAAAAATGAGATCTCGTTGGGTTGGCCCATACACAGTGAGTAAGGTATTCCCTTACGGGACTATTGAAGTTCATAACAAGGAAGGAGTATATTTTAAGGTAAACGAACACCGCGCAAAGATTTATTACTGGCAGGATGTTAGCAAGCTATCTGGTGATGAATTCTTCGCACCGGTCTAGTAGCCCCGCGGCTCTGAGTCTAACTTAAAGACTAATTAATAATGAAAAGTGCTCTTTCGGGAGACAACCCGAATTATCCCTTTCTTCTGTTTTATTTCATTTCTGTTGGGTTTTAAGTTTTCTAACCATTTTTGCAGGAGACAAAGAAGTAATTACTGCTGCAGCTGTCGATCGAACAGAGTTACGGCGTAACTCATCTTGGTGATTACGCCGTAACCAACATTTTAGCAGCACAATTCTTGACTCATTGCCAATTACAGCGTAATTCCATCTCTGTGGTTACGCCGTAACTACTCGCTTCAGAGCTCATTCCAGGTTTTGCCAGTTACATCGTAACTCCCTAATAGGAGTTATGACGTAACTCTCCTCTGCTTTAATTCTTAAAGACAGTAACCTTGTATTAGTTATTAAATGAACTTTGTGGGCGTGTTCCCTGTAAACCCTCACGAGACTTCACTCGTCCACTTGGGACACCAAGTGGTTTAAAAGGCTTGTTGCATTCGCTAAATGCAACCGTGATTCCTACGAAAGTGAGTTAGGTTTGTTTTTCATTTGATTTTCTTCTTTGTAAAATTATGCTTGTTGGTATTGTGATTTCAGGGATTGAAGTTTGTTTATGACGCTTAAACGAAGGCACGGTTTTTTCTCGTGAGCCTTCTTCTTTTTGGAGCATATTTCAGGGAAGTTCTCGCTCTAATTCTACCTTTCTCTTCACTGTTATTTTAATGCCTAGTACAAAAGGGACTTTGTACAATTCAAGTGGGGGGACGGGAGTAGAATTATATTTTGAACTTTATCTCGCCCTCATTTTTCAAGTTTATTTTGAAAAATTATGCCATTTTGAAAATTTTGACATGTTTTTCCGAACCTAACTAGATTAGACCTTAGCCGAGCACATACAACCCTTGACATTACATGGTGAGACTAGCCTTATCAGTTTCCAATATTTTACCCCAAATCCACCAAATTATGAGTGTGTGGGTAGCTTGTAAACTTTAGAACTTGGCCTTTGCATCATTTCGAGACCATTGACGAGGTATGTTGAGTTAGCTCGATGTATTTGGACTTTTTAGTTTTAGAAGGCAATATTATAGGATTATCACCCAAACAGCCTACCATTGTGAGTCTATCGATTAGTCACCTTTTGTGCAAGATACCCCTAGATACACCCTTCTGAGCCATTCCTTTCATTTTGTCAACCCAATATATTGTTTCGTTACACCCTTACACCTTAGCCTACCCTGTAGTCTTTATTTGTAATTGGGAAGCCATCATTTGCCTAAGTTCAAGGTTCGAGTGGACAGGTTTGGAAATCACGCTTTCATTGACAACAATTATGAAGATCATTGAAGACCCCCCGAATTCCCATTGTTCATCTCAAGTGAGGGGATGTTATGTTATATAGTTATGATTTAAAAAAAAAAAAAGATTCGAAAAAAAAAATCGATTGAGTTATGATATTGTAAAGTGAGATGTTATAAGCACTATAGTATGAGCTTTATTGATTAGTATCGAGGAGGCCACCTCGGTCACATTTGAAGATTGGAGTTGAAGTTATACCAACTAAAGAAGAAAAGGTAGTGTGCCCATCACGACGTCCTCTAATGACGCATCTACCTTGCATTTCATGATCCGGTCTCTAGACTTCTAAGCTTGAACTTGGGCGAAGGGTAAGTGGTGATGACTTAGTTATAGATTTAGACTACCTGCTTGTTTTTCATTTTACACCAATTATATATCCCATGTCTTATCCTACCCTTTAGTCATGAAGCGTGTCTAGGTGATGCAACGAGCAATCTTTGGTGTCTTGGCCATGGATTTGGTCATGTATCATTGATTTTGTCCACTTCGCCGTGACATGTTAGTAATGACGAGTCACCCCTTAACCTTTATCGTGTCTACCCATATTGCCTTCGAGAATTGTTTTGCCCTTAACTCTAGTGGTGGAGATTTGTGTAACCACCAAGCTTATGATAGAATACATGCTATGACTGTGCGATTGAGTGATCACCCCGAAATTGACACTTAGAATAGTTGAGAGATTTGAGTGTTTGTTCCCCTTTCTTGAGGTGTTCGGCTTTGTTTTATTCTAGCATAAGGGATTTGTAAATTCATATTTTCCAGGTTTTGGGAGATATCTTTTTAGGAATCTATCTAATAAGGTCTACTTGAGGGCAAGTAGACTTCAAGTGAGGGGATATTTGATAACATCAAATAGTCCTGAATATTAAGTGTCAATTTCCCCCGATAATGCTCGTTATTTATATCATTTATATGGATTTACGCTTGTTTTCCATTGTTTTCCACTTTCAGGTAAATTATGAGCATTGGAGCTAAAGAGACGCGGAAATGGAAACATTATTAAAGATTTATCACATTATGCTTATTTGGAAGAGGTTACGGCGTAACTCATCTCTCACATTACGCCGTAACTATTGCGTGACCCAGAAGTCCAACTTATCAAGAGGTTATGGCGTAACTCTTCGCAAATGTTACGACGTAACTCCATTAGGTCAAAAGAGGTTCCACGCCGCTGATACTTACGCCGTAACTACTGAATCACTTATGACATAACCGAGTTTATTGAAGACTATGGCGTAACCACTTATAAGGTTACGCCGTAACTAGCAGATCTAGTGCATTTACGAAGAAATAGAAGGTTACGGCGTAACTCCTCTATGGGTTACACCGTAACCCAGACCTGGCCTATAAATACCCCACGAATTCCAGCATTTCAGGGCATCCCATTCCAAACACAACACTCTGAGAATGTGGGAAAAAGCTCAAGGTAGGTCTAGGGAAGGATACGGAGCTGTTTCCAATGGAGAAGTCACACCATTACGATAAGCTTTAGCGTTTTATATTTCTTTTACTTTCAATTCATGTATACCTTTAAATATTGAATTGATTTGCATGATTAATATGAGCGGCTAAGCACCCTTTGGTGCTAGCCTAGTTATGATTCCTTAATTGTTATGTTTGCGTTTACCTTTACTTCCGTACAATTATTTCTAAGTGTATGCATCCATAGTTCTTTGGTAGTCACCCTTGGTTCGGTAGTTTTGAATGGCGATAGAGGCCAATTTCCTAGGAGATATGACCAACTGACCCTAGGTGAGCGGACTGAGACGGGAAGGGTAAGATATGACCAACTGACGACCCTTTCTACTTGTGCGATTTGACCAACCGATCACCTATCGTTTGGATGAACTTAAGAATTGGGGGGGGGTGGTGGTAGTGTCTAAGTTCCTAACGGCTGGGCACTCACTATTTAGAATCTAGCATGTAGCGGTACTTAATGACTCGGCTTAGGGGACCAGGAACAACAAGACTTATGACGGTGCGGCTGATTTCTCCTGTGGTGGCATCTTTGCCGATAGGTTAGGGCGAATTGACCAAATGCTGTCCTCTTAAATTTTACCCCACCTGAAGTAATTGGAAGTAGGTAGACGTAGACATAACTAGCTAGGAGGATTGACTAGGTTAGCACCACTATTCCTCTATTGATTTCCCTTTACCATTTATTTGCTTTTATTTTATATTCTTCATTAGTAGTTTAATTAATTAAATCCCTATCAAAACCATTATTATTCTGTGAAAATTAGACGTAGTAATAATCCGACACACATAGCTCTTGGGACGACCTCGGCTTTATCATTTACTACACTACAGACGACCGGGTACACTGCCCGTTAGTGCATTAGGGTAGACCATAGGTATAGCGAGACACTATAAATATTAAGACTTGGTCAGTAAAACCTGCATCAATTTTATATCACAAGTACCTTGATTGATTTTACAAATGATTTTTCAATTGGTTTCAAGAAGGAAAGAAATATACCAAAAGACTGACCAATTTACTTTATGCATGGTGTTATAAGGATGGTTAGGTTAGGTATTCGTTCCCACGATCCCGCCAGAACCAGAGGAATCTACCTAGGGACAATCCACTAGATAGTGTAGAAGTCCTTAGGTATGATGAAAAAAGGAGAAAAATGAGAATATGGGAAGAGTGCGGACTGAGATAGAGCTAGAAATGGAATAAACCCAACAAGGTTCTAGTTATGAAGTCTCGGTAAGCACTGAAGGGGTTGAAGAATGAAAAAGAAATGAATGTGAAAAAAGGGTGAAAAGAAATAGCCCTCCAATATTTCAACCTTAGGGCAGAAACCGGGTTTAATACATATGCTACTGGTTGTTACTGAGGTAACACTGGTATTGAAGACAAGACGTCATGGACCCAGTGACGCATTGCACCTAACTTCCCAAGCTACTCAAGTTCCTCTTAAAAGGACTTGTTTCATTCTCACGGGGAACCTACATTATCTATCGACTTTCTCGTAGAGATTGTTGATATTGAAGAAGGAGACCCTCTCCCTAGTCTCCGGTATAGAAAACCAAAATATGCATAATTGAGTCTAGAGCCAAGAGATCACCCACAATATCTCGTTAGGAGACAAAATTAATAAAGACTTGTTGTTTCACACAATGTGGAAAGTAAGAATATATTAAGAGTCCTACGCATTATCCTTGTGGTATTGCCAGAACATCTGAGAGATATGAAAATATTCACGATGAAGATGGAAATCCTTCTAGAGCCAACATCAAACAAGCTCTTGGTGGGTGACATGTGAGATCTTTCCAAAAAATGAAACTTGTGACAACTGGATAGAAACGATGGGGCGATTCACTCGTGAATCAACCTTGGTCTAGGTAATGAATTGACGAATACTTTTGGAAAAATTGTTCGATGTGCAAATCTTCTTTTCTCTATCACATCGAATGTGTATTCATATTTCAAACTCAAAAAGTATATCTGATTGAAAAAAATACTTTGGGAAAAACCATTCGATGTGCGAATCTCTTCTTTCTCTAGCACATCAAATGTGTACCCTTTTAAAATACAAAAAGTATTTATGATTGAAAATTGATCTTTCTCATAAAACCTTCGTCGTATTGTAAAACTCTTTCTTCTAAGCAATACGCGATTTTTTTCAAATCGATTTTTCATCAATCAGTGAATCTCGATTTACTGATTCACTCACTCCGTGTTGTCTTCTTTGAGATCTTCCGGTTTGAGAACTGCTAGAACAGCTGTGAAACCCTGTCAAATAGATTCTTCGGAATTATACCTGATCACAGCCAGTACTTGTACTGATCAACGGGGAACCGTGGGCCGTGTACCTAAATTCAACGAAAGTGATCAAAGACACTTTCATATGTTTTATTGCTAATGCTTTTTTGCGGTACATTTGGATAGTTGCGTATCGAGAATTGAGAAGTCAATACAAAGCCGCATGCTCACAACATCCACACTTAATTGAAGAAATCATGACTTGTGCATATCTACGAACTGGATCTCGATATTTTATATTATGTTTCCGCCACGCTGCAAATATCATGAACCAGTAAAAGCTTCCGCTACTCTCATGAAAAGATGTCATGATCCAGAAAGTGTGATCATGTCGGTCCGAAAGTCACAACTTCACATGATGGCAACACTACAAAGGGTGATCCAGAGATTTACTGTGGCTGATGATCTCAAAGAAAGCTCAAAGATCATCAAAGATGTTGATCAGTTAAAGGCCTCCACTAAAAGTACAAAACTATGCGGACTTTAAAGAATCACTGCTAATGCACAAAGATGCAGATGTTGAAGAATTAAGGTCTACGAGCTCAAGACTGAAGATTAAATAGAAGGCTAGGATTCGAAATGTAAAACATGGGGTGACCTCCCTTAGGGGGAGATTGTTAGGAATTAGAAATTCCATCATGAAGTATCGGTCATCCCAAATATTATCTAGCATAAGCTAGCTCGTAGACATATCGTTTGTTACGTTATTTGTTAGTTTATTAGTTAGTTATTAGCATAGTTTAGTTTAGTGCAACACCGTGGAGGAAGGACGGGTCTTTACCCACTGTATGCCTGATCCACAGTCCGACAGAAGGACGTATTAGTTTGTAACTATAAATAGCCTTCCCACTAAGGGAAGGGTGGTGCTTTTCAATCTGACCTTTTATTTGTATTGTTATTTTCTCTCTCTAGAAAACACCCATCTCTTATCTTTCTCTCTCTAAATGGCTAACATGTATTTCCATCATCCAAAACCACCCGAATCATCTAAAAAACATATTATTTACGATCCTACAGCCGAGACTCACGTGTATTTGGTAGGAAACAAAATACCAGCTCGCACCACAGCCTGATCATTTTAGTTTGTGGGACCTAAATGAACTGAGATGGAACATGGAAAGGGCAAGGACCCCCTGGGCTATATTATGAAGCTAACCACCCTCTAATAGACCCATGGAATTTAAATTTAGAGAGCCTAAAATGGGATGACTCCACTGAATCTTAATTCCATCGTTTAGATTACCTGGCCTACAATGGGCTATATGCAAGAAGGCCACTAAAAGTCACTACCTTCACTAAGCTTTTTTAAGCTGCTACAAATAGGTTTTTATTTTTTTGCATATGACCAACTGATGACCCTTTCTACTTGTGCGATTTGACCAGCTGATCACCTATCGTTTGGATGAACTTAAGAATTGGGGGGGGGGTGTAGTGTCTAAGTTCCTAACGGCTGGGCACTCACTATTTAGAATCTAGCATGTAGCGGTACTTAATGACTCGGCTTAGGAGACCAGGAACAACAGGACTTATGACGGTGGGTGATTTCTCAAGTGGTGGCATCTTTGCCTATAGGTTGTAGCGAATTGACCAAATGTGTCCTCTTGAATTTTACCCCACCGAAGTAATTGGAAGTAGGTAGGCGTAGACATAACTAGCTAGGAGGATTGACTAGGTTAGCACCACTATTCCTCTATTGATTTCCCTTTACCATTTATTTGCTTTTATTTTATATTATGCATTAGTAGTTTAATTAATTAAATCCCTATCAAAACCATTATTATTCTGTGACAATGAGACTTAGTAATAATCCAACACACATAGCTCTTGGGACGACCTCGGCTTTACCATTTACTACACTACAGACGACCGGGTACACTGCCCGTTAGTGCATTAGGGTACACCATAGGTATAGCGAGACACTATAAATATTAAGACTTGGTCAGTAAAACCTGCATCAATTTTATATCACAAGTACCTTGATTGATTTTCCAAATGATTTTTCAATTGGTTTCAAGAAGGAAAGAAATATACCAAAAGACAGACCAATTTACTTTATGCATGGTGTTATAAGGATGGTTAGGTTAGGTATTCGTTCCCACGATCCCGCCAGAACCGGAGGAATCTACCTAGGGACAATCCACTAGATAGTGTAGAAGTCCTTAGGTATGATGAAAAATGGAGAAAATGAGAATATGGGAAGAGTGCGGACTGAGATAGAGCTAGAAATGGAATAAACCCAACAAGGTTCTAGTTATGAAGTCTCGGTAAGCACTGAAGGGGTTGAAGAATGAAAAAGAAATGAATGTGAAAAAAGGGTGAAAAGAAATAGCCCTCCAATAATTCAACCTTAGGGAGTGAAACCGGGTTTAATACATATGCTACTGGTTGTTACTGAGGTAACACTGGTATTGAAGACAAGACGTCATGGACCCAGTGACGCATTGCACCTAACTTCCCAAGCTACTCAAGTTCCTCTTAAAAGGACTTGTTTCATTCTCACGGGGAACCTACATTATCTATCGACTTTCTCTTAGAGATTGTTGATATTGAAGAAGGAGACCCTCTCCCTAGTCTCCGGTATAGAAAACCAAAATATACACAATTGAGTCTAGAGCCAAGAGATCATCCACAATATCTCATTAGGACACAAAATTAATAAAGACTTGCTGTTCACACAATGTGGAAAGTAAGAATATATTAAGAGTCCTACGCATTATCCTTGTGGTATTGCCAGAACATCTGAGAGATATGAAAATATTCACGATGAAGATGGAAATCCTTCTAGAGCCAACATCAAACAAGCTCTTGGTGGGTGACATGTGAGATCTTTCCAAAAAATGAAACTTGTGACAACTGGATAGAAACGATGGGGCGATTCACTCGTGAATCAACCTTGGTCTAGGTAATGAATTGACGAATACTTTTGGAAAAATCGTTCGATGTGCAAATCTTGTTTTCTCTATCACATCGAATGTGTATTCATATTTCAAACTCAAAAAGTATATCTGATTGAAAAAAATACTTTTGGAAAAACCATTCGATGTGCGAATCTCTTCTTTCTCTAGCACATCGAATGTGTACCCTTTTCAAATACAAAAAGTATTTATGATTGAAAATTGATCTTTCTCATAAAACCTTCGTCGTATTGTAAAACTCTTTCTTCTAAGCAATACGCGATTTTTTTCAAATCGATTTTTCATCAAACAGTGAATCTCAATTTACTGATTCACTCACTCCGTGTTGTCTTCTTTGAGATCTTCCGGTTTGAGAACTGCTAGAAACAGTGTGAAACCCATGTCAAGTAGATTCTTCATAATTATACGATCACCGCCGTTACTTGTACTGATCAATGGGGAACCTGGCCGTGTACCTAAATTCAACGAAAGTGATCAAAGACACTTTCATGTTTTATTGCTAATGTTTTTTGCAGGTACATTTGGATAGTCAGCAGGTGATCGAATTGAGAAGTCAATTCATAGCCGCATGCTCACAACATCCACACTTAATTGAAGAAATCATGACTTGTGCATATCTACCGGAACCTCGCCTCGATATTTTAATTATTATGTTTCGCTACGCTGCCGCAAATATCATGAGCCAGAAGCTTCGCTACTCGATGAAAAGATGTCATGATCCAAAAGTGTGAGCATGTCGGTTCGAAAGTCACAACTTCACATGATGGCAACACTACAAAGGGTGATCCAGAGATTTACTGTGGCTGGTGATCTCAAAGAAAGCTCAAAGATCATCAAAGATGTGGATCAGTTAAAGGCCTCCACTAAAAGTAGAAAACTATGCGGACTTTAAAGAATCACTGCTAAAGCACAAAGATGTAGATGTTGAAGAATTAATGTCTACGAGCTCAAGACTAAAGATTAAATAGAAGGCTAGGATTCGAAATGTAAAACATGGGGTGAACTCCCTTAGGGGGAGATTGTTAGGAATTAGAAATTCCATCATGAAGTATCGGTCATCCCAAATATTATCTAGCATAAGCTAGCTCGTAGACATATCGTTTGTTACGTTATTTGTTAGTTTATTAGTTAGTTATTAGCGTAGTTTAGTTTAGTGCAACACCGTGGAGGAAGGACGGGTCTTTACCCACTATATGCCTGATCCACAGTCCGATAGAAGGACGTATTAGTTTGTAACTATAAATACCCTTCCCACTAAGTGAAGGGTGGTGCTTTTCAATCTAACCTTTCATTTGTATTGTTATTTTCTCTCTCTAGAAAACACCCATCTCTTATCTTTCTCCCTCTAAATGGCTAACATGTATTTCCATCATCCAAAACCACCCGAATCATCTAAACAACATATTATTTACGATCCTACAGCCGAGACTCACGTGTATTTGGTAGGAACCAAAATACCAGCTCACACCACACCCTGATCATTTTAGTTTGTGGGACCTAAATGAACTGAGATGGAACATGGAAAGGGCAAGGACCCCCTGGGCTATATTATGAAGCTAACCACCCTCTAATAGACCCATGGAATTTAAATTTAGAGAGCCTAAAATGGGATGACTCCACTGAATCTTAATTCCATCGTTTAGATTACCTGGCCTACAATGGGCTATATGCAAGAAGGCCACTAAAAGTCACTACCTTCACTAAGCTTTTTTAAGCTGCTACAAATAGGTTTTTATTTTTTTGCCTATGACTGGCAAATTTGTAGTTTATATGGCTACTGATCATTAATATCCATTTTCAGTTTAAACTCACTCGATTCCTACAAATAAATTTGACTGAAACTATCTAAAAGAGAAGCTTACTTGTATTTCATGACCACTTTAGTTGCTTTATCAATAACAACACTTTTTGTGCCTATAATCCTATCTTCTTCACTTGAAAATGTAACTTGCAATGCATAAATTGCCTTCAAGCATAGCATTATGATTGATTGGCTTTGGGAAGTGAACGGAACTCTTCTGTTAAGCGGCTGCAGTCTTCTACGTTACTGGATAAAACAAAGGCAAGAGCTACTTTAATGCATGACTGCACAACATAAGTCAATAATTAATCACTAAAACCGGAAAGCATGTATTTTAGAAAGACCACCAAAGTATTAAAAAAAAGAAAAAAAAAAGAAAAAAAGAGAGGACTTAACAGAGTTGAGGAGCATTCGACGTGTCTGTTTCTAACTTGATGTAGGCAACCCATTGGAATGAAGAAAACCTGACCAAAGCTTTCTTGAAATAGCCATATCGCGACAGACCATCATCCAACTGGAAAGAACTTAATTTATACTGATCCAAAACACCAGCGTTTTCTGCTTTTGCAAATTCTTCACGCATTTTACTTAGTTTATCTTCTATCCCCAACGCTTTAGCTACTTCATAAAATTCAAAATTTATCTCTCGTTGTAGCTTCTCAATCAGACTGTTTTGATCCATGTCAGGAGCTATTGAAGACGTTTCCTTTGCTTTCATAATCTGTTGTTTTAGTTTATTAACTTCACCTTGCAACTCTTTGTCTGAAATGAGCCCAGGTCTCGGTTCTTCTTTTCTTTTCATGTTAACTTTCCTTTCATGATCAACAGTTAGTCCTTCTTGGAACCCACCAATCTTGCGAAATTTGAGCATACGATGTCTTAATAGTTGTTCTATCCCCATCTTTTGAAGCTCCTACACAGTAAAAAAATATAACATTTTTAGTAAAAATTTATGTAAACATGGGCTTTACTGTAATTAAATTAACTGAGTTCGTATACTCACATCCATTGATTCAAGAATGGCAGTTTTTATTTGCATCGAGGTCCAACGTGAATCCGCATGTGCACCTCCAAGTGGTTCCTGCAAAATTATGATTCAAAATCAAAACAGGTAACCATAGTTCAGGGTCAAAATAAGTGAGGTTGGGTCGACCCGGCCCGCTTCTTTTTCTATACACAATACGTAAAATATGTTATCCTTATAAAAATGATCAAGTAAGGTAGTATGCCTTAACAATACAATTTGGGCTAATTTTTAAGTTTTAACCAATTTAAGCCGTTATTCCAACTTTTTTTGACCCATTCATTAGTATAAGGGTCAAATTTTACCATCTCCACACGGTATAATATCTCAAAGTACGAACATTGGAAACCATTGATACTGACTTTATACAAAAAGAGAGATTAACTTGATCAAAATGAACTAAGCAAGGGCCAAGACAAGCTCACATGAAAAAATATGTAAAGAATCTTACAGGAATGATGCTATCTGAAATTTGTAGCTTGCAAAGCTCGTTAGAAGTGACCTTGACCTTCTCAGCTTCCTATAATGAAAAAGAGAAACTATATAAGATTCAAGCATTATATCGCTTTTCGTATACAAATGAACTCAGGAAAGGTTCCACTACCTTTGGAGAGGCTTTTGCAGTCTTCTACAGAATTGCAACACACGCTTCTGAGCTATATCATAGAAACACAAACGTATTTAGTAACGGTAAAAAAACTATACTAATGTCGGTAGTTTGCTACTTTATGCAAAAAGAGACTTGATTGCTTGACTCGTAAGTTTAGAAGAAATAACTATAATTAGATACACGGCAAAAGGGACCCTCGTAATTTTTTCAAAACGAATAAACTGTCACTCTGTTAGTTCATTTACATCACTCTCACTTTATCTTGAAGGTTTTGAACATATATGTAATAGGTAGGTGACCGATCAGACTTTATGGCCATAAATGAGTCTCCAAGAGACTGCTACTTATGAAGAATGAATGTCGGGGACTCCGGGTGTAAACCAATTTTCTCGTTAATTAATTGCTCAATCATCAAGACATCAACATCATACAAAGATTTATATATATTTGTTAAAAGGTTAAAAACTATATACTCACCTGGCAACATAGAAGACTGCGTTTTCAAGCATAAGCAATTTATTAGCAAAACCGATGGCCAAAGAACCATCAGAACCACCTTCACCTATCACAATGGAAATGATTGGTACTTTCAGACTGAACATAGACTTAAATTGTGGGCAATGGCTTCACCCTGCAAACAGATAAATTAACCACTAAGTTGACGACTTCTTTAAAAAAAAAGGAAACACGGGTTATATATAATTTACTTACTTGGCCTAGTTCCTCTGATTTAAGGTTAGCAAACGCCCATGGAGTGTCAATAAATGTGACGATAGGGAACCCATGGTGGTCTGCGTAGTACATCACTCTTAGAGCCTTACGATCTCTGTAAAGAGAGGACGTAAATTGGTAAATGCATTTTTACCCTTTTTATAACATTGCTATCGTTGTAAAATCTTACCCATGTGGTGTAGGCATTCCAAAGTTGCGTTGAATGTTTTCTTTGGTATTTCGGCCCTTCTGATGACCCATAAACATGAATCGTCTTCCATCTATTGTTCCAATACTAGTGACGATTGCAAGATCGTCATAACCGGCTCGGTCACCATGAAGCTCAACAAACTGAAATTTTCAAAATACAAAAAAAGGATATGTATTAAAACTAACTCTTTAATATAGACTATAGAGTTTAAAACTTTGAGCATACAAAAAAAAATTAGCGGAATGAGTATCAAACCTTGTCAGTAGTGTTGAAGACATGATCAAGAAATGTCGGTATGTTTGGGTGTCGAGCAATATTAACTCGTTGTATTCAACATTACTGACAATTTTGAACTAATATTGAGAGGGTATAATGAACCGTATATAAGTTTTTACATATATGTTTTGTTTAGGGTATAATGAACCGTATATAAGTTTTTACATATATGTTTTGTTTAGGGTTACCTAAGTTGTAGGGATTCTCCTACATAATTGGTTGCATAGATTTATAATTTTGGACTTGCAACATATATTCCAAAAAGTTGTGTTGCCTTAGTGGTAAACACACATGTTATTCAACCAAATAACCAAGGTTCAATCCTTGCAAGGCTCCTTTTTTAGGTTCATTATACCCTGTCAACATTACTGAATACAACGAGTTAATATTGCTGACAATTTTGATCTAAAATTGTCAGTGCGGAATGAGTATCAAACCTTGTCAGTAATGTTGAAGAATGAGTCAAATGTATATAAGGATCTTTAAGAGCCTGTATAAATTAATAAATACAAATAGTTTGATCTAATATTGAGAGGTCTTACCAATGTTCTAGAAGGCGTGAGGCGTGGCAAGGCGGCATAGCCAAGCCTCAAGCCTTACGAGCCTTTGCGAAGCCTTGGTGTTTCATAAGGCGTGCTTAAGGCGGCAAAAAAATATATATACATTTATGTATTTATAACTTTGTATCATTTTTTAAGAGCAATTTCAATAACTAAAGCCCCAATCCCAAATAGCCAGGCCCAAATACGAGGCCAAAGTAGGAATTAAGTTTTGAAATAACGAGGCCCAAGAAGGAAATAGCCTAAATACTAGAAATTCAAGCCCAAATCCACAAATCCCCTAAATTCTTCTAAAAATGGTGCCACGCCTTACCAAAAGGTGCGCCTTTTCACGCCTTTTCGCGCCTTATCCCACGCCTTTTCACACGACGCCTAGAACTCGCGCCTTGGTCCATTTCTTGGCGCCGAGGCCACGCCTCGCGCCTTGGCGCGCCTTTTAGAACACTGGGTCTTACACATGTCGGTACTGAGTTCATATAAAACTGCTTATCTATTTAAAGATTAGGCATATAAACATTTTAATAACCAAATACGAAACACCCTTTTAAAAACAAAATATATCTGTATGTTAAAAACTGTATGAGCACTAACAACAAGGAAGTCATTGATATTAGATGTGTAAACAAACAATTTCCAATATAAGAACAATTTCCTGAAGATAAACCTCATGTGAAGCGTCCATTACACAAAAACATATAAAGCATAACTTTAATTAGAAGAAACATTACACGACATGTCAAACGTCCATGGTTGCAAACCTGTGATGAAGAAAACACAAAAATTAGTAAACTGAACATTAGAAGATTTTGTGAGGAAACAAAAGGATATTAGGCTTTTTGAGAAAAAAATATAATGAACCGTATATAAGTTTTTACATATATGTTTTGTTTAGGGTTACCTAAGTTGTAGGGATTCTCCTACATAATTGGTTGCATAAATTTATAATTTTGGACTTGCAACATATATTCCAAAAAGTTGTGTTGCCTTAGTGGTAAACACACATGTTATTCAACCAAATAACCAAGGTTCAATCCTTGCAAGGCTCCCTTTTTAGGTTCATTATACCCTGTCAACATTACTGAATACAACGAGTTAATATTGCTGACAATTTTGATCTAAAATTGTCAGTGCGGAATGAGTATCAAACCTTGTCAGTAATGTTGAAGAATGAGTCAAATGTGTATAAGGATCTTTAAGAGCCTGTATAAATTAATAAATACAAATAGTTTGATCTAATATTGAGAGGTCTTACCAATGTTCTAGAAGGCGTGAGGCGTGGCAAGGCGGCATAGCCAAGCCTCAAGCCTTACGAGCCTTTGCGAAGCCTTGGTGTTTCATAAGGCGTGCTTAAGGCGGCAAAAAAATATATATAGATTTATGTATTTATAACTTTGTATCATTTTTTAAGAGCAATTTCAATAACTAAAGCCCCAATCCCAAATAGCCAGACCCAAATACGAGGCCAAAGTAGGAATTAAGTTTTGAAATAACGAGGCCCAAGAAGGAAATAGCCTAAATACTAGAAATTCAAGCCGAAATCCACAAATCCCCTAAATTCTTCTAAAAATGGTGCCACGCCTTACCAAAAGGTGCGCCTTTTCACGCCTTTTCGCGCCTTATCCCACGCCTTTTCACACGACGCCTAGAACTCGCGCCTTGGTCCATTTCTTGGCGCCGAGGCCGCCCGCGCCTTGGCGCGCCTTGGCGGAGCCTTTTAGAACACTGGGTCTTACACATGTCGGTATTGAGTTCATATAAAATGCGCTTATCTATTTAAAGATTAGGCATATAAACATTTTAATAATCAAATACGAAACACCCTCTAAAAAACAAAATATATTTGTATGTTAAAAACTGTATGAGCACTAACAACAAGGAAGTCATTGGTATTAGATGTGTAAACAAACAATTTCCAATATAAGAACAATTTCCTGAAGATAAACCTCATGTGAAGCGTCCATTACACAAAAACATATAAAGCATAACTTTAATTAGAAGAGACATTACACGACATGTCAAACGTCCATGGTTGCAAACCTGTGATGAAGAAAACACAAAAATTAGTAAACTGAACATTAGAAGATTTTGTGAGGAAACAAAAGGATATTAGGCTTTTGAGAAAAAATATAATGAACCGTATATAAGTTTTTACGTATATGTTTTGTTTAGGGTTACCTAAGTTGTAGGGATTCTCCTACATAATTGGTTGCATAAATTTATAATTTTGGACTTGCAACATATATTCCAAAAAGTTGTGTTGCCTTAGTGGTAAACACACATGTTATTCAACCAAATAACCAAGGTTCAATCCTTGCAAGGCTCCCTTTTTAGGTTCATTATACCCTGTCAACATTACTGAATACAACGAGTTAATATTGCTGACAATTTTGATCTAAAATTGTCAGGCTTGAATGAGTATCAAACCTTGTCAGTAATGTTGAAGAATGAGTCAAATGTGTATAAGGATCTTTAAGAGCCTGTATAAATTAATAAATACAAATAGTTTGATCTAATATTGAGAGGTCTTACCAATGTTCTAGAAGGCGTGAGGCGTGGCAAGGCGGCATAGCCAAGCCTCAAGCCTTACGAGCCTTTGCGAAGCCTTGGTGTTTCATAAGGCGTGCTTAAGGCGGCAAAAAAATATATATACATTTATGTATTTATAACTTTGTATCATTTTTTAAGAGCAATTTCAATAACTAAAGCCCCAATCCCAAATAGCCAGGCCCAAATACGAGGCCAAAGTAGGAATTAAGTTTTGAAATAACGAGGCCCAAGAAGGAAATAGCCTAAATACTAGAAATTCAAGCCCAAATCCACAAATCCCCTAAATTCTTTTAAAAATGGCGCCACGCCTTACCAAAAGGCGCGCCTTTTTACGCCTTTTTGCGCCTTATCCCACGCCTTTTCACACGACGCCTAGAACTCGCGCCTTGGTCCATTTCTTGGCGCCGAGGCCACGCCTCGCGCCTTGGCGACGCCTTGGGCGGAGCCTTTTAGAACACTAGGTCTTACACATGTCGGTATTGAGTTCATATAAAACTGCTTATCTATTTAAAGATTAGGCATATAAACATTTTAATAACCAAATACGAAACACCCTCTTAAAAACAAAATATATTTGTATGTTAAAAACTGTATGAGCACTAACAACAAGGAAGTCATTGATATTAGATGTGTAAACAAACAATTTCCAATATAAGAACAATTTCCTGAAGATAAACCTCATGTGAAGCGTCCATTACACAAAAACATATAAAGCATAACTTTAATTAGAAGAGACATTACACGACATGTCAAACGTCCATGGTTGCAAACCTGTGATGAAGAAAACACAAAAATTAGTAAACCGAACATTAGAAGATTTTGTGAGGAAACAAAAGGATATTAGGGTTTTTGAGAAAAAATATAATGAACCGTATATAAGTTTTTACATATATGTTTTGTTTAGGGTTACCTAAGTTGTAGGGATTCTCCTACATAATTGGTTGTATAAATTTATAATTTTGGACTTGCAACATATATTCCAAAAAGTTGTGTTGCCTTAGTGGTAAACACACATGTTATTCAACCAAATAACCAAGGTTCAATCCTTGGAAGGCTCCTTTTTAGGTTCATTATACCTGTCAACATTACTGAATACAACGAGTTAATATTGCGACAATTTTGATCTAAAATTGTCTAAGCGGAATGAGTATCAAACCTTGTCAGTAATGTTGAAGAATGAGTCAAATGTGTATAAGGATCTTTAAGAGCCTGTATAAATTAATAAATACAAATAGTTTGATCTAATATTGAGAGGTCTTACCAATGTTCTAGAAGGCGTGAGGCGTGGCATGGCGGCATAGCCAAGCCTCAAGCCTTACGAGCCTTTGCGAATCCTTGGCGTCTCATAAGGTGCGCTTAAGGCGGCAAAAAAATATATATAAATTTATGTATTTATAACTTTGTATCATTTTTTAAGAGCAATTTCAATAACTAAAGCCCCAATCCCAAATAGCCAGGCCCAAATACGAGGCCAAAGTAGGAATTAAGTTTTGAAATAACGAGGCCCAAGAAGGAAATAGCCTAAATACTAGAAATTCAAGCCGAAATCCACAAATCCCCTAAATTCTTCTAAAAATGGTGCCACGCCTTACCAAAAGGTGCGCCTTTTCACGCCTTTTCGCGCCTTATCCCACGCCTTTTCACACGACGCCTAGAACTCGCGCCTTGGTCCATTTCTTGGCGCCGAGGCCACGCCTCGCGCCTTGGCGACGCCTTGGGCGAAGCCTTTTAGAACACTGGGTCTTACACATGTCGGTATTGAGTTCATATAAAACTGCTTATCTATTTAAAGATTAGGCATATAAACATTTTAATAACCAAATACGAAACACCCTCTAAAAAACAAAATATATTTGTATGTTAAAAACTGTATGAGCACTAACAACAAGGAAGTCATTGATATTAGATGTGTAAACAAACAATTTCCAATATAAGAACAATTTCCTGAAGATAAACCTCATGTGAAGCGTCCATTACACAAAAACATATAAAGCATAACTTTAATTAGAAGAGACATTACACGACATGTCAAACGTCCATGGTTGCAAACCTGTGATGAAGAAAACACAAAAATTAGTAAACTGAACATTAGAAGATTTTGTGAGGAAACAAAAGGATATTAGGCTTTTTGAGAAAAAAATATAATGAACCGTATATAAGTTTTTACATATATGTTTTGTTTAGGGTTACCTAAGTTGTAGGGATTCTCCTACATAATTGGTTGCATAAATTTATAATTTTGGACTTGCAACATATATTCCAAAAAGTTGTGTTGCCTTAGTGGTAAACACACATGTTATTCAACCAAATAACCAAGGTTCAATCCTTGCAAGGCTCCCTTTTTAGGTTCATTATACCCTGTCAACATTACTGAATACAACGAGTTAATATTGCTGACAATTTTGATCTAAAATTGTCAGTGCGGAATGAGTATCAAACCTTGTCAGTAATGTTGAAGAATGAGTCAAATGTGTATAAGGATCTTTAAGAGCCTGTATAAATTAATAAATACAAATAGTTTGATCTAATATTGAGAGGTCTTACCAATGTTCTAGAAGGCGTGAGGCGTGGCAAGGCGGCATAGCCAAGCCTCAAGCCTTACGAGCCTTTGCGAAGCCTTGGTGTTTTATAAGGCGTGCTTAAGGCGGCAAAAAAATATATATACATTTATGTATTTATAACTTTGTATCATTTTTTAAGAGCAATTTCAATAACTAAAGCCCCAATCCCAAATAGCAGGCCCAAATCGAGGCCAAAGTAGGAATTAAGTTTTGAAATAACGAGGCCCAAGAAGGAAATAGCCTAAATACTAGAAATTCAAGCCCAAATCCACAAATCCCCTAAATTCTTCTAAAAATGGCGCCACGCCTTACCAAAAGGCGCGCCTTTTTACGCCTTATCCCACGCCTTTTCACACGACGCCTAGAACTCGCGCCTTGGTCCATTTCTTGGCGCCGAGGCCACGCCTCGCGCCTTGGCGACGCCTTGGGCGGAGCCTTTTAGAACACTAGGTCTTACACATGTCGGTATTGAGTTCATATAAAATTGCTTATCTATTTAAAGATTAGGCATATAAACATTTTAATAACCAAATACGAAACACCCTCTTAAAAACAAAATATATTTGTATGTTAAAAACTGTATGAGCACTAACAACAAGGAAGTCATTGATATTAGATGTGTAAACAAACAATTTCCAATATAAGAACAATTTCCTGAAGATAAACCTCATGTGAAGCGTCCATTACACAAAAACATATAAAGCATAACTTTAATTAGAAGAGACATTACACGACATGTCAAACGTCCATGGTTGCAAACCTGTGATGAAGAAAACACAAAAATTAGTAAACCGAACATTAGAAGATTTTGTGAGGAAACAAAAGGATATTAGGGTTTTTGAGAAAAAAATATAATGAACCGTATATAAGTTTTTACATATATGTTTTGTTTAGGGTTACCTAAGTTGTAGGGATTCTCCTACATAATTGGTTGTATAAATTTATAATTTTGGACTTGCAACATATATTCCAAAAAGTTGTGTTGCCTTAGTGGTAAACACACATGTTATTCAACCAAATAACCAAGGTTCAATCCTTGGAAGGCTCCTTTTTTAGGTTCATTATACCCTGTCAACATTACTGAATACAACGAGTTAATATTGCTGACAATTTTGATCTAAAATTGTCTGTGCGGAATGAGTATCAAACCTTGTCAGTAATGTTGAAGAATGAGTCAAATGTGTATAAGGATCTTTAAGAGCCTGTATAAATTAATAAATACAAATAGTTTGATCTAATATTGAGAGGTCTTACCAATGTTCTAGAAGGCGTGAGGCGTGGCAAGACGGCATAGCCAAGCCTCAAGCCTTACGAGCCTTTGCGAAGCCTTGGTGTTTCATAAGGCGTGCTTAAGGCGGCAAAAAAATATATATACATTTATGTATTTATAACTTTGTATCATTTTTTAAGAGCAATTTCAATAACTAAAGCCCCAATCCCAAATAGTCAGGCCCAAATACGAGGCCAAAGTAGGAATTAAGTTTTGAAATAACGAGGCCCAAGAAGGAAATAGCCTAAATACTAGAAATTCAAGCCCAAATCTACAAATCCCCTAAATTCTTCTAAAAATGGCGCCACGCCTTACCAAAAGGCGCGCCTTTTTACGCCTTTTCGCGCCTTATCCCACGCCTTTTCACACGACGCCTAGAACTCGCGCCTTGGTCCATTTCTTGGCGCCGAGGCCACGCCTCGCGCCTTGGCGACGCCTTGGGCGGAGCCTTTTAGAACACTAGGTCTTACACATGTCGGTATTGAGTTCATATAAAACTGCTTATCTATTTAAAGATTAGGCATATAAACATTTTAATAACCAAATACGAAACACCCTCTTAAAAATAAAATATATTTGTATGTTAAAAACTGTATGAGCACTAACAACAAGGAAGTCATTGATATTAGATGTGTAAACAAACAATTTCCAATATAAGAACAATTTCCTGAAGATAAACCTCATGTGAAGCGTCCATTACACAAAAACATATAAAGCATAACTTTAATTAGAAGAGACATTACACGACATGTCAAACGTCCATGGTTGCAAACCTGTGATGAAGAAAACACAAAAATTAGTAAACCGAACATTAGAAGATTTTGTGAGGAAACAAAAGGATATTAGGGTTTTGAGAAAAAAATAATGAAACGTATATAAGTTTTTACATATATGTTTTGTTTAGGGTTACCTAAGTTGTAGGGATTCTCCTACATAATTGGTTGTATAAATTTATAATTTTGGACTTGCAACATATATTCCAAAAAGTTGTGTTGCCTTAGTGGTAAACACACATGTTATTCAACCAAATAACCAAGGTTCAATCCTTGCAAAGCTCCTTTTTTAAAACAATTTTTGAAAAGTAATTAAAAAAATCCGAAATTTACATAATAGCTAATTAAATTAAAAAATATTACTTAGGTGGACAAAAATATTGCTTAGGTGGACAACTAATGATTACATGGCATTAAAATGAATTACATGGCATTGAGGTGGCAATTGTGGAATAATCTACGTGTCAGGCCTCCTGTTATATATATATATATATATATATATATATTATATAATATATATATAATATATATATATATATATTATATAACATGAGGCATTTGGCATTAATGCCACCTCAATGCCAAATAATCCAATTTCATGCCACATAAGCATTTGTTGTCCAACTAAGCATTTTTTTTAAATTTAATTAGCTATAATTTAATTTTCGGAATTTTTTTAATTAATTTTCGGATTTTTTTTATTAATTTTCAAAATTTGTTTATAAAAAAGGAGCCTTGCAAGGATTGAAGCTTGGTTATTTGGATAAATAACATGTGTGTTTACCACTAAAGCAACATGATTTTTTGGAATATTTGTTGCAAGTCCAAAATTATAAATATATGCAACCAATTATGTAGGAGAATCCCTACAACTTAGGTAGCCCTAAACAAAACATATACATAAAAAATTATATACGTTCATTCATATTTTTTTCACCCTCTTTTTTCCTAAAAACCCTAATGGTCTCTGTTATATGCCTTTTGCAGTTTGGTTGTGATGGTTCACGAAGTAGATGATGATGTTCATGGGAATTATGTTTATAGAATTAATGATACCTCTACTTCACATAAAGGTTTCTTTTTGTTTATTAATTTATATACGTTTCTAAGCATGTATAACAACGTCTTCAAACCAAAAAGGTTAGAATCATAAGATAAAGTTTTTATTAGTATAGTATGTTGTTAAAATTTTCTATTAATCATGTATATCTACTGTCATATTTTCATGCATGCTGATAGGTTCGATGAAGAAAACGAGTTATGGTCCGTTAAACAAACATGGTGAACCGATAAGAAAGTAATATGGTCTATTTTTTTTTTCAAACAATACATTATAGTTTATGTTTAAATTTTACAGTGGCATGGTAACCCAATTCACAATATAAGTTTTCTTCAAACCCTAATTCAATTGCAGGTTATGTTTGTTGATTGGTTTTGTCAATTTTTTTGCAGGTTTTGATGGTGAGGTATTAGTCTAAACCTCAAAACCTATGTATTATGATATTCAACTTCATATCTCAAATAAACTTAAATAATTTCAGATGTGTGTCATTGCAAATACTGCGATTCAAACTGTTGGTGAAGCTTTCGGTCTCATGCCATCATTGAAGGTATTTTATATCTCTCTGTTAGTGCTTAAGTTAGAGGCATCAAATGCACGTAAATTTTATTAGAGTCTCCCATTCATGCTTAATTTGTGGAATTTATGATCTTCAGGAGTTCTCCGGAGTTGGTGGGTTAAGGGACGATATGGATCTAGAAATGGATACTAAAAAAATGCCAACTCGCAATTTGGAAATCATAGCTTCTTGCCATGCCCTGGTTTCTATGGACAGCAAGCTCGTACAATATATTCCTTAGCTGATTTTCTTACTTCTATATTTTATTTAAGTAACAGTCCGAATAGAGTTGCCAAACTTTTGCTACAACGATAGAACTCCGAGGCTCTTTTGTTGCACCTAAAGAAGCTGAATTTGCATAAAATTAAAATTCAAGTCACTGTATGTACTAAACCAGATGTTTCTGCATCTCAAAGGTATTCTATTCAGTAAACATGGTATGGTATAAGAACTAATTTATTTTCCAAAGTTACTTAATGCTGAAAAGGTAGCACTTCCGAAATATTACCTTTACGTAAGTTAGAGATGTCAAAATTTCCTTGAAGATGTAGTACTATCTGCCATGCAATGTGCTTATGTGATATCTAATATGTCTCGAACTATGAGCTATTTGATGCATTTATAGTCTACATTATTTATTAATATTCTGTATAAAAGAAATCATTTCAAAATTATATGGTTTGGCTTCCTAGGCAGAGTCTATATCTTAATAGTGTTATTGTTGCTTGCAGGTTGGTGATCCTCAAGAGAAGGCTGCCATCGAGGGGATATATTGGAGTTATAAATCCAATGATAAGGCCATGCCTAATACGTAAGCTATCTATTACGAGTATTTTATTTATTTATAAATTCTGGTTCGAGTATATTTATGTGTTTCTGAATGCTACATGCAATCAGTTTTAGAAACTTTTTTGGTATTCATAATTTTTTCACATTGTTTGCAGCGGAGTAGGCAGTAGCGTCAAAATTGTTCAGAGACATCACTTTGCATCTCATTTGAAAAGAATGGCGGTTATCGTTTGTATGAAAGGTCAATTTTATGCATTTGTAAAGGTATGTTAAATCTCATTATAAAGTAGATGGTATACCACATACATAACTGTTTCCCTATGTGTGCGCCAGGCATACATCTTACGACTTAAGTGTGTACCATGCAAATTATTATATGTGTTATTGTAGACTTCCAAACCAAGGTTATTTTTCCGCTAATCTTTGTTTTGATGTTGATATGCATAGTGTGTGAGAAAGTGGAAAGCAAGGGAAGAACCACCTATAATGAGGTTAGTGAATTCAGTTTTCCGACCGTATGGTTTTTCTAAATGTTTCAATGGTAGTCTATGCTGTTTTTACTTTAAGTTCCAGTTCTAATCGAGCCGGCCTCATCACATCATGTTCTGTATATAGTGGTCTGGCCATATAGGTTTTATTCAGACATTGCGGAATAGAAGCACTCTCCGACCGACAATTATAGTGGATTTGCCACAATTATACCGGATAATGTGATCAACTAGATAATGTGATCAACTGCAGCATGTGTGTTCTCATCACCCTTTGTTGGCCCATGATACAGAAACTGAGCGTGGGGGATCTATGAATGTCTAGGCTCATGGTGAATAAAACTTTCTTATTTTTTTACGCCATTCTGTTTATCTCAGTATATCTTTTTAGATTTCAGTATATCTCACATATTGATTATGTTTTATTTTATGATTTGCGATGATTTGATGCACATTGTACTTCATATTGCAGTATTAGGAGAATCACTAGCGTTGCTTGAATACTTGGTGAGTTTAATGTCCAAAGACGACTTGGAAATTCCAAATATAAATGATGAAACCGCCCTACATATAGCAGCTATAACTGGAAATACTGAAATAGCTACAATTCTGATACGTGAAAATAACAACCTGCATGATATCCCTGATCGTGATGGAAAGACACCAATACCAGACCGACGCAGAGAGGAACGTGTCCACATAGCCGCTTTATGTAGAAAACATGATATGGTTGATTTTCTGTATAAGGAGTCTCAACAAATGACTGGTGAATTCTGGACTGATGAGAATAGGGGTTTGGTTCTTATGAAATGTGTTGAGGCTAATCTATTCGGTAAGTAATTATTTTACATATGTTTTACCTTTCTAATTCTTTTATTCTGGTCTATTTGAAGACTTCAATGCATGAATGTGGTCTATTTAAGGATTTTGGATTTTCAATGGTTTCGATAACCATAATATTCTGGTTTACTGTACCACTATCTGATGGTCACACCGGTAGCAACTATAATACAAATCAAACTCAGCCCAATAAAAGCAGCTACAACGGCAATGGACAACAATACAACATGGGTAGCTATAATGAAACTCAACCGCGGTACAATAATATAAGCTACAATGGAAATGGACAACAGTTCAACAACGGAGGTGGAATGGTAATGGGTACGGACAGCAATACAACAATGGAAGCTATAATGGCAATGGGCAACAGTATGGAAGTGGACAACAGTATGGGAATTGGCAGCAGAATGGAAATGGCGTGCAGACCGGCGGTCAGCAGCAGCAACAAGTTAACGGGGAGCAAGGGTATGAGCAGCCTCAAACTGGTTCCGCAGCAGCTTAGGTACGCTAGAGACTAATACATTGTAAGGTATTTTATTCGATATTTTATGTTTTTCGAATAGGTAAAGGAGAGGGCAACATTATTATATTTGCTGAGAAATACATGTCTCACCTGCTAACCGTCACCTTTTGCAATCACTGGGCTCTGTAACTAGAACATATTTATATTATTTTTATTGATTGGTTATTATCTAATGTGTGTATTGATTGGTTAAGTTGAGTATGTTCATGGTACCGATGGATACACTTGCGAGTAGGATTAAAAATGTGTAACTCTTTCAGTACATAACGGGTTCTTCTCTACGCTTTCATAACTACAATTTACTTTTTTTTCTCCGACTTGGGACTTTTTCAAACAATATGACTGCTTTTGGTTTAGCTTGTATTGGGTTATGGTGGTTTAATAGTACTCCTTAGTTTCTTTTGTGTGCGTCATTATTCAAAATGAAATAATCATCATCTAATCTTTCTATAGACTAGAAAAGGAAAAAATGATATCAGTGTGTATGTATATTATTGGTGAAAGCAGCAGGTCATGAACTCAAGTAAAATTATGTCTTTGGACCTTGTATTGAGACTATCTAAACCATCCAGGTAGCAAGCTTATTGTGTTATTCACGCTATATACCAAGTAAAACAATGTCGCTTTGACATAACACATATTGTATCATGGCTATTATATCCATATAAGCTTTTAAGTAATTAAAACTATTGTAGTGGTAAGCTTAGGTTGTATGCTGTATTAACATGAGGTGTATGATTAATGTTGTGCTGATAAAATATTTTTCCATAAAGATATTAACTTCATTACTAACATCATCCTTATTTTTAATTAGTTCAGATACTGTCAAAATTTTTGAGGTCTGATGATCATCATTTTCTAGGTATACCTCACGTTTAGTAAATTGAAGTTTACTTGATCTTCAAGGTTCGTCACTGAAGATTAATGACTTTTCTTTGCTTTTTTCACTAACCCTTCATCAAAAACATGTTCATTGAGTATAAAGCTAATAATAATAATAATAATAAGCTATAATATGCATATAATGTATTATGGTGTATGTTGTAATTATAAAAAAGCTGTTGGTTAGAATGTTTACGATCACAAAAATATGCTTCTTTTGCTAGCTATACAATATATCGATATAGTTGAGATTTGTCCATACAGGTTACTACACTTTTCCAATGTTGAAGCAAAAAAGAGATTTGAATTTTTGGTAGAAGCCACATTTTAATTTTAGAACTTTTTAGATATTTTTTGATCTTTAATCATTTAAATTAGTTGGCTTATTTATCACGTTTCAAGCTGCAACTGCTATTGTTGAATCAGATCTTCCGCCTACTAATCTAATCAGACATGGCTTGGCTTTGAGCTTCTCCATTTTTCACTGTGAGATAATGGTCTATACTGAAAGGTTTGTCAACGTGTCATTCCTACCGTTACTATTTAAGTTCGTATGTAAATCCATATCAAATTTAACAGTCAAGTGTAGTTTGTTGTTTTGTCACACAAGTGAAACTCAAGGGAGGATATAGTTTATTCTTTGCTACCGAAACATCATTGCAAAATCCCTGTGACAATGGTGTTGGGGGTACAGGAAGCAATGCTGTTAAGATGAGATGGATACCAAGGTTTGTTGAAAGTGTACTACACTATCGCGTAGATAAAAAGTCTTAAGCAACTAACTGTTGGAACAAAATGGGTTGCATTAACCGGTTTCCCCAAAACTATATATTAAGAAAAATAGAATGCTGATTTAAAAGGACTATTAAGAAACATTTCTAGGCTATGTAGAAACACTTCCGGGCTTCGTCTATTTTCAAATCTTTTGACCCGTTTTCTTATTTAGCTGTATATCTATTTTCATCTATTTGAACATTACCTGAATCAACCCATTTATAAATAGCGCATCAAAACTGCCACATGCATTATCATAATTCTTTCAGGCGAGTCTTGGTCGATGGATGATCAGATTTTGGTGTAATATTTTATTATTCAAAACTATTTTTATTAAAAAGTATAGTTATGTTATGTCGAGTACTTATTTTTTAACAGAAATATATTTGTTTGTACAATACTTTGGTTTGATGGGTATAGTGGTAATTGTTGTTCTCATTACCGTTATTAAACAGACAAAATAAATGTCACACCCCCAAATTACCTGTTTTGCAGCGGAATGGAATTCCTGGGGATTGACTGTCATAGAATCACAGTTACAGATATATTGAACGACCTAAAGTGACGTTTGGAAAATACATCGTTTGATTTAATAAAATAATCAGAGTTTACAAAGTGTAGGTCCCAAATGAAAATCAACTTGTGTGGAAATAAATTTGATACAAGCGAAACGATGTTTTTAAAGTGTATAAATCCCATGTGAGACGCGTCGTCACCACGACACTATGATAAGTCCACATGCATGCCATGAAGTGTATGCCTTAGATACCTGAGATAAAACATGCTTAAAAGTGTCAACACAATCGTTGAGTGAGTTCATAGAGTTTGCTTTGAAATGTAAAGCCTTTCAAAATCATTTATGCAGCAAAGGCATTGTAAATCCACTCAGTTCCAAGTTCCGCCCATACTAAACTTGCAACCTGTGTGTTCACAACCCACTGCCAAGATGTGTATAATTTATGTTCAAGCAAATGATGTCAAATGAATTCACAATAGTACCTAACTCGACGTAGAACAATAGCACATAATCAATAGTACTTGACTAAATGTATCCGTAGTCAACTGGCATAGAACATTATTCGACGTAGAACTATAGCACATAATCAATAGCACATGACTCAATGTATCAGTAGTCAACTGATATAGAACATAATTCGACGTAGAACTATAGCACGCAAACAAGAACAATTGGTATAGTACCACATTCGGTTTTTGAAACGATGGTAATCATGATAGAAGTTATCCTTAGAAATTTAAGGTACTTATGAAAAATAGTTAAGCATGTATCTCCCCCAAAATAGTTCCAAACATATAAAAGTAGGGGCTACGAAACTCACTTGGTACAATGATGCGATGACAAAAGTGAGTACACTGAAATGAGACGCAAATCTCTAACCTTGACCTATTATGAATGATATGATACATAATAAGTTATGATGTAATGTTATGCATGCAATTAGTATGATATCTATACCACTTGTGAATTTTTGAAAATAACACTTATCGTCGAAAAATAATCTGATAACGTCTTGACAACTTATAAGTTACTGTACAAGTATTTATAATGAAATGATATCCTACGATAGTCATTTAGTGATTTATTATGAAACTATAACTTTTTGTCGTAAAATAATGTCATTTGACAATTTCATGAAAGTGACTAAATAGCCTTGAAAAGCTAGTCGTAAAATGGTGCACGTCGAGCGTTAGGAAACAAACTCAACGGTTTTGGGAAGCTTGTATCATTATCTCAAAGTTTTAGCATTTAAGTTTTCATCCTAGAAGTCTCGATCATGGAGAAAAATATAGGTAAAGTATGGTACTTGTATCCAAAATATTGTTTAAGGGTGGTTTTCGGCAAAGTGTAAGTGACCGTATTTTATTCGTTACAACTCCGCTTGGCGAACGGTTGGACATTTTGGAAAATATGCTAGGCGAACTTATTTTTACTAGAAGACATCATGTTATAAAAAGTACTACATCAATGTTAAAAACGACCTCAACATGGTCATTTGTGGCCGTAATATTTGTCTAATAGAAATATATTAGTTTTTCTTATATAATATAGTTACGGCAACTTTATGTAAACACGTGTAATTTAATCGTTACAAGTCCGTTTTCTACGTTTTATATGTCCTTAGTTTCGTATCAAAGTGTACTAATATATTTTTGATAAGTCGACACAATTTATAACGCCTAAGCCTCATTTTTGACTCGTACAAAGTGGACGTAACATGCTGAATTTTCTGGTTTTTATAATTTTCGTCGTCAAACTTGAAAAATTCATATCTTCTTCGTTATAAATCCGTTTTAACCCATTCAAGCGGCCACGTTTTCGTTTTAGAGTCTATTTTCTAAATATCTAGCCCAATAATTTTTACTCACTGACGAAAATTCCAGATTTAACAAAAACCAACAGACCGTTAATTATAGTTGTCGAAATGAGTTTTTCTCGCGCAAAACCTATTATAACCAATTCAAACCAACTCCGAAGCTATTCTAATCCTACCATACACCTTCTTAGGGTGTCATGGGTTCCTAGACATCACCAAAAGTGATATGTTTCAAGGAGTAATTATAGGATGATGAATACATATATAACTCTTAAAATCAATAAAAAGTGGTATAAACATCATTATGACTTGCATGTTTTTCTTAAATATAATGAAATGAACATAAAAATAAATATGAAAGATGAATATGGATATGAGATGCTTACTAGTGACTTGATGAGGTTAAATGAACAAAGGTTAATCCTAAACACCCTAGGTTTTTATTCCAAAACCTTGATTAAGAGTATGCTATGATTGTGAATTTACTTGTCTTGAAAAAATTTGTGATGTCCTCCCTTGAACTCCTTGTGGCCAGTTTTATGCAAGAGAAGAAGAGAGAGTTTTGCAACTTTTTGACTTTAGAAAGATGTGTTGTATGTGTATATTAGTGGTATATCATTAAAATATGTAAGTATAGATGTAGACATAAGATATTTTTGTGATCAAGATGTTGAGTCATGCCCCTAATGTCGACATACATGAGAGAAAAAGAAATGAAACACTTACTTGATAATATAATATATAAGTAAATTAGTAATGTATAGTTATTTAAGGATAGATGGTAACTTGTGTACATATTTAAGCTTTTAGGGTAGCGTTAGCTAAAAATAAATTTTCATGGATCAAAATAATATATATTGAAGTCATAAAAATTATAAAAATACAATCCTTACAAAAATTGAGTGAAATAATAATTATCGTGTAGTATTTACGAAAACCGTCGTAGTTATATAAATTTAACCATTTATATACAAAATAAATTTAGAACACCGGGTAAACTAATAATAATATTTTTATAATCTTAATATGAGTATAAAAATATATCGGGATAATTTTTGGAAGTGTCGGATCAAATGTTCAAAATAATTAATTACGCGATAGCGTTTATTTAATATGAAATTATACGTTTAATGTAAAATGCAAAACCATGCATGAACTAATATGATGATAATGATATGTAGACTAAACATAGTCTATATGAAATGTCCTTGATGATTGTTCATGAATTCGCAGCTAAACCATTAAGGTTACGCGAATTTGATACTCGTAAACCTGGTTTACGATAAACGATGAAATAGTGAAGCATGAATAGTGATTTTCTCCGGGAATGAATAGTGTTTCGTGAATAGTAAATTTTTGAAATACGTTCTCAGAATATTAGTTTGACTCCGAAAACGGTGAATAGTAAAATTTTGAATAGTAACCGGTGAATAGTAAATTCCCGAGATGAATAGTAAATTTGAGAAATGACCTGAAAGTACGAGTTGTCACATTCGCCCATCCAAAAAGGAATTCAGTCCCTGAATTCAGTTCGTGTTGGTCTCTCATGTTTAGGGTTTGATGTGGCAAACTTTCCCATTCTCGAGCAAAACCCTCAAAAGACTTTTAGGTAACCAATTTTTACTTAATCTCACAACTCATCAAACGAGAACTGTCATGAGATTAGGCTAAATTGGTTTGAAGGAGGTCTTTTGAAAATTTGGCTCGATTACGGAATTGCTTACACATATGAGACCACTACTCCCTTCATTGCATGATTCTTCCTGAATTAGACATAGGTGATCAGGCTATGTATAATTTAGGAGTAACAATGCAATGCTTGGACTAATCGACTCATATGATGTTTGGTGTTGAGTCAACTGATGTTAAAATTGTGATAGGGAATGACAGGGCATTCTCCACGTCAGAGTGATAGGATGGGTATTTAAAGGCATCCATGTGACAATCGATTTGAAATGAAAGTAAACAACTCGAAAAATGTGCGTATAAACCGCATGTAAAGTGACTATGCACTTATGATGAAATGATGAGATGCTATGATGATGTAGTTATAGTCTAGGGTCAATGATGCAACCTAGTTCTCTATAACCGAAGCTCTGATGCCAATCTGTCACACCCCCAAATTACCTGTTTTGCAGCGGAATGGAATTCCTGGAGATTGACTATCATAGCATCACAGTTACAGATATATTGAACGACCTAAAGTGTCGTTTGGAAAATACATCGTTTGATTTAATAAAATAATCAGATTTTACAAAGTGTAGGTCCCAAATGAAAATCAACTTGTGCGGAAATAAATTTGATACAAGCCAAACGATGTTTTTAATGTGTATAAATCCCATGTGAGACGCGTCGTCACCACGACTCTATGATAAGTCCACATGCATGCCATGAAGTGTATGCCTTAGATACCTGAGATAAAACATGCTTAAAAGTGTCAACACAATGGTTGAGTGAGTTCATAGAGTTTGCGTTGAAATGTAAAGCCTTTCAAAATCATTTATGCAGCAAAGGCATTGTAAATCCACTCAGTTCCAAGTTCCGCCCATACAAAACTTGCAACCTGTGTGTTCACAACCCACTGCCAAGATGTGTATAATTTATGTTCAAGCACATGATGTCAAATGAATTCACCATAGTACCTAACTCGACGTAGAACAATAGCACATAATCAATAGTACTTGACTCAATGTATCAGTAGTCAACTGACATAGAACATTATTCGACGTAGAACTATAGCACATAATCAATAGCACATGAATCAATGTATCAGTAGTCAACTGATATAGAACATAATTCGACGTAGAACTATAGCACAAACAAGAACAATTGGTATAGTACCACTTCGGTTTTGAAACGATGGTAATCATGATAGAAGTTATCCTTAGAAATTTAAAGTACTTATGAAAAATAGTTAAGCATGTATCTCCCCCAAAATAGTTCCAAACATATAAAAGTAGGGGCTACAAAACTCACTTGGTACAATGATGCGATGACAAAAGTGAGTACACCGAAATGAGGCGCAAATATCTAACATTGACCTATTATGAATGATATGATACATAATAAGTTATGATATAATGTTATGCATGCAATTCGTATGATATCTACACCACTTGTGAATTTTTGAAAATAACACTTATCGTCGAAAAATAATTGATAACGCTTGACAACTTATAAATTACTTTACAAGTATTTATAATGAAATGATATCCTACGATAGTCATTTAGTGATTTATTATGAAACTATAACTTTTTTGTCGTAAAATAATGTCATTTGACAATTTCATGAAAGTGACTAAATAGCCTTGAAAAGCTAGTCGTAAAATGGTGCACGTCGAGCGTTAGGAAAAAAACTCAACGGTTTTGGGAAGTTTGTATCATTATCTCAAAGTTTTAGCATTTAAGTTTTCATCCTAGAAGTCTCGATCATGGAGAAAAATATAGGTAAAGTATGGTACTTGTATCCAAAATATTGTTTAAGGGTGGTTTTCGGCAAAGTTTAAGTGACCGTATTTTATTCGTTACAACTCCGCTTGGCGAACGGTTGGACATTTTGGAAAATATGCTAGGCGAACTTATTTTTACTAGAAGACTATATGTTATAAAAAGTACTACATCAATGTTAAAAACGACCTCAACATGGTCATTTGTGGCCGTAATATTAATCTAATAGAAATATATTAGTTTTTCTTATATAATATAGTTACGGCAACTTTATGTAAACACGTGTAATTTAATCGTTACAAGTCCGTTTTCTACGTTTTTTATGTCATTAGTTTCGTATCAAAGTATACTAATATATTTTTGATAAGTCGACACAATTTATAACGCCTAAGCCTCATTTTTGACTCGTACAAAGTGGACGTAACATGCTGAATTTTCTGGTTTTTATAATTTTCGTCGTCAAACTTGAAAAATTCATATCTTCTTCGTTATAACTCTGTTTTAACCCATTCAAGCGGCCACGTTTTCGTTTTAAAGTGTATTTTCTGAATATCTAGCACAATAATTTTTACTCACTGACGAAAATTCCATATTTAACGAAAACCAACAGACCCTTAATTATAGTTGTCGAAATGAGTTTTTCTCGCGCAAAACATATTCTAACCAATTCAAACCAACTCCGAAGCTATTCTAATCCTACCATACACCTTCTTAGGGTGTCATGGGTTCCTAGACATCACCAAAAGTGATGAATACATATATAACTCTTAAAAACAATAAAAAGCGGTATAAACATCATTATGACTTGCATGTTTTTCTTAAATATAATGAAATGAACATAAAAATAAATATGAAAAATGAATATGGATATGAGATGCTTACTAGTGACTTGATGAGGTTAAATGAACAAAGGTTAATCCTAAACACCCTAGGTTTTTATTCCAAAACCTTGATTAAGAGTATGCTATGATTGTGAATTTACTAGTCTAGAAAAAATTTGTGATGTCCTCCCTTGAACTCCTTGTGGCCGGTTTTATGCAAGAGAAGAAAAGAGAGTTTTGCAACTTTTTGACTTTAGAAAGATGTGTTGTATGTGTATATTAGTGGTATATCATTAAAATATGTAAGTATAGATGTAGACATAAGATATTTTTGTGATCAAGATGTTGAGTCGTGCCCCTAATGTCGACATACATGAGAGAAAAAGAAATGAAACACTTACTTGATAATATAATATATAAGTAAATTAGTAATGTATAGTTATTTAAGGATAGATGGTAACTTGTGTACATATTTAAGCTTTTAGGGTAGCGTTAGCTAAAATAATTTTGACGGATCAAAATAATATATATTGAAGTCATAAAAATTATAAAAATACAATCCTTACAAAAATTGAGTGAAATAATAATTATCGTGTAGTATTTACGAAAACGCGTCGTTATATAAATTTAACCATTTATATACAAAATAAATTTAGAACACCAGGTAAACTAATAATAATATTTTTATAATCTTAATATGAGTATAAAAATATATCGGGATAATTTTTGGAAGTGTCGGATCAAATGTTCAAAATAATTAATTACGCGATAGCGTTTATTTAATATGAAATTATACGTTTAATGTAAAATGCAAAACCATACATGAACTAATATGATGATAATGATGATAATGATATGTAGACTAAACCTAGTCTATATGAAATGTCCTTGATGATTGTTCATGAATTCGCAGCTAAACCATTAAGGTTACGCGAATTTGATACTCGTAAACCTGGTTTACGATAAACGATGAAATAGTGAAGCATGAATAGTGATTTTCTCCGGGAATGAATAGTGTTTCGTGAATAGTAAATTTTTGAAATACGTTATCAGAATATTACTTTGACTCCGAAAACGGCGAATAGTAAAATTTTGAATAGTAACCGGTGAATAGTAAATTCCCGAGATGAATAGTAAATTTAAAAAATGACCTGAAAGTACGAGTTGTCACAATAAACACCACCAATTTATTTACAATTTTTTTTATTCAACCTATCTATGTCCGTAGGATAGGATGAGGGACATGAGTGGAGATATCACAAACAAAAATTTATTTCTTACTTATTTGTTTCTTCATGTCAGTTGCATTGGTCAATATTTAGTGCAAGTTAGATAGAGGCATATTCTGATGTTGACCAAGTATATATTCTGGATGGGCTCAACTTATGGTTCAGTTTAGTGACAAAAAAATATGCCGATAATGGAAAACAGGGAGAACAAAACAAGTTTTTATGTTTAGTGTTTATTTATCAGCTATATTGTTTGTTTATTCAATGACTGAAGATGCCCAAGAAAGTAAGCAAGATATTCCAAAACCAGGACCTCAAAACGTGACATGACAAGTAAGTTTGATAGAATTCATTAAGAAAACATGATCATAACTTTGAGTGGGCCATTGTGTACAATAGTGTACTATGATAAACTTGCTGATCTTTTTCAAGGTCAAAAGCAACCACTTCTGCGAATCAGTGTAAACAGAAAATTGCACAATTTTTCAGCTCAGCTAGAACAGTAAGCATGCTTCTCTTTTGTGTAGAAGATGACGAGAACGACTTTGGGTCAAATGCAAGCAGTCCAGCAGCTTCAGAAAATGATGAGGATGACCAAAAAGTCATGCTTTCACCAACACAACCAGGTTAAGTCTTCTTTATCAACAAGACTCCAAAGTAGTAAACCCATAATCTGAAATATGTGGTTTATTCATATTGTTATTTGAGTCAATATTATCGATGAAGATTACAAATAATGAATTGAAGGAACATGCTTGCAAACATTGATTGTATTTGTCTCTCTATAGTTTTGGTTATCGGTTGCAACAGATGTGATACAAGCGGGCAATATATTTGTATCTATCTCAGTTTGCATCTCTTAAGCCGTGAAACTGTTTACAGTAAGAATAACACTATTAGTATAAAATCAAAAGTGTTGATCGGTCATAAAAAAGTAGACCACTCAAAATTGTTTTTGAGATGTTACATTCTACCCATTTTATCACAAGCTCTATAAAGCTTCAGAATTATTTATGCTTTCAAGTTTAGTTTTAGGTCAGAGGAGTTGTTCTACCTATTAGATCAACACTTTTTTGATGCTTGACTAGATCATCCATAATTTCTTTAATAGATTAATAACTTCCTTCAAGCCAATCACCATTTTCAACGAACTGCATTGGCAAGATTCAGAAAATCAATGATCCGATTTTATCGGGCGACCTTATAAGAAAATGCGTGATACGACGAATCATCGACATCAAGAATCTTGAGTAAGTTATCACACCTATTTCATTACACGACCATGTGAACATCACCATTGACCAAAAAATCCCTTTGATTTTTACAATGGTGACAAATACAAGTTACTTCAATAGGGAGTGAGTCACCCATTTCTCAGCAACATGATGTTGTCACAGATAGTAATCAAATATCAAGAAACAATCCTGATTGAATATGTGCTAGCGACAGATGGGATGGGATGGTACTATAAATCAAGGTAAGTGAACTGTTTAGTTATAGGTGTTAATGGATTACTATTCGAAGTTTGTTCAGTTCTCACACACTAAAAGTGTAATGTGTTAAATGCTCACGTATGGACCCACAACATACGAGCCGCATTTGTAGCTTAAGTAAGAGATGACAAATCAGAGTCTCCTATTTCCGACCCTGTGAGACTCTCCATTATAAAACAAATGCTTTTTAATGTGCTTGAAGGGAACAACAAGAATTGAGAAGCGAAGTCCGTTTTCTCAAACAGTGGGACCTACACCAAGCGCATGATGCACCAAATGATGCTTGACGACCATGGCTTTGAAAGGGATAATTGTTCAAGTTTCATGGAAATGCCAAAACGTTATGTGATTGTTGTCAATATGTATGATAAATATTGTTCAGTGGTCACTATCAGATGCAAAGATAGGCCTAAACTATTGTTTGACATCATTTACACATTGATTGATATGGAGTATGTTGTGATTAACGGACACGTCAATGCCGAAGGACTTGAACCTTGCCAGGTTCGTTAACTTTTCAAGGGATTTTTAGTATATTTGATATCAATTCGTGATAAAATGCTCATGATGTGCTTTTGTGTTTAAAAGAATATTGTATTAGACATGCAGACAATTCACATGTGAAATAAGAAGTCGAGAGGCAAAGAATGGTCCAATGTACAGAAGCAGCCATAGAATGTAGAGTATCTGAGGTAAGACAACGAAAAATAAAATATATATGCAATTATCTATATTACAGTATGTTTTTTTAGCGCTATGCTCAATGTACAAAAGTTAGACTAATGGTTAAATGTTTGTGTAGGGGTTGAAGCTTGAACTATGTAAACACTCTATGGAATGTGGTGAAGCGGGATAAAAAAAGTCGTCCAATTATTCTCACCAGTATACATCTATTCAAATTTCTAATTTCTTTTACTTGTGAAACACCATTTGGGTGCATGCTGCACATATATGTAGTAGAGGTAATAATTTGGTACAGTTACATATGAATAGGGTGAGTCTGGTTATGTTAACCTGTTAGATAGGTGTAATAAGAATACAACTAAAATGAAAACCAAACACACATCTGGCCCATTTAGCTAGATGACCCGTGATGTGTTTGTTTACTGGTATAAGCATTGATGCTGAAAATCAAATTTAGCTGCGAGCTATGATAACCAACATGTTGTGGTTAAATGTAAGTTTTATATTGAGCTCACACTTGATCTGTTACAGCTCTAATGATCAACTCTTCCATTTAGTGACTTTAAGTTTGTCAAATGTGAAAATATGCCCTATGAACAATCTTACAAGTCAATGAGGCGGTGAAAAAAGTAGGAGCTAGAAGAACTCAGAAAAAGAGGAGTATAGGTGAAATGATGTGACTTTAGTAATTAGTTTACCTTAACAATAAGTCCAAAGTGTCTTTTAACATTGGTATCCAGTGATACAAATATGTTACCTCAAAAATCAGTGAATGGATTACGAATTTCTTTAGAAATCAGTGGTATTTAATTAGATATAAAGGTCTTATGCTTCTATTTTGGTGCAATTGTACACGCTTGCAACTATGAAGACCTGCAACTGCTTTTGTGGTAGTACATTAACTAACATTTTGTAATGTTGAAAAGTTTATAGGCATGTAGTATATAATTCAATATGGGTGAAAATGGTTATTTCGAAGTGCTTATAAGGTTTAAGGACTTTTGATGTTCATACCAAAGTAATGACGCAGACCTAGATCACTGCATTATTTATGTCATCTCTATAGGATATGATATAAGAGTAATCTATCGCGACCCCATCTGCAGCATCAATCTCCATTATATTCACACCCGTCATAAACGGTTTTCATGTGAAAGGCATGTTATTAATTTTTATCTAAATTTAATTAAGTTAGTCAACTACTTTATTGTTCTATTCTTTATTATGCTTATGATGGGAGTTATGTTGATCGATAACCATAATTTTTATGATTTATTTAGTTTAATTATCATGGATGATGTTCTTCCATTTCTCTATTAATATAAAAACATTAATAGTTGTTATATTCGTGCATTGTTATGTTTTAAATATGTCAAAAGTGAATGTATGGTTTTCCGTAATGCAGCTCCAATTTTTGGAAGAAATAACAGAGACACTAAGGGAGAGAGGCTCAAAGTTTTGTAAAGGCAGAGACACTGAAGAGAGTAACTTGATTCTCTTTTTGAGCTAATCAAGCAATGTTTGTATAATTGTATCACAATTCAATAATTTGATAAGTAGTTTTACCAGCAGTCCCAAACACCCTTTTAAGTTTTGACATACTTTTATTAGCCATGTGTGATAGTTTATTTGCAGTTATAACTATGGAACCTCTTATAAGGCTACATTAGAAGATGGTAACATGGTTTAAGTGAAAAGGCTTAGAGAAAAAGTCACCAAAGTGCAGAATAAATTTGAAAAAGAAGCATCTGAACTTGGAAAGATTCGGCGTGAAAACATTTTGGCCCTATGACCATATTACTTGGGACCTAAAGGTGAAAAGCTTTTCGTGTTCAATTACATACCTCATGGAAGTCTTGCCTCTTTCCTCCATGGTATGTTACTTCTAACTTCTGATGCATTATATTTAATGATTTAGATATGTCAAAATGGGTCAAAACATGTACCTTTCTAAAATACATGTCAAAACGAAAACTTTTTTGATGGGTGGCTGCCTTCAATATTTGGTGTCAGGTGTTGTATATAGATATATGCTAGATTAGGTTCGACACTGGTAAATTTAGATACTTGTCAGATTGGGTTTGAGATGTATTGGATACGGTTAAAGAATTTGTTCTATTTTAAACAATTGTGAGGGGTCAAACGTTAAAACATTTTTTTAACAATTTGTTTGAATTTTAAATATACATTCTTTTTACCTAAATTGTTTAATTGAGATTCATGAAGGTCTAATACATGGTCGTTAATTTTGAATTTTCTTGCAGCCCGTGGCCCTGAAAGTGTGACAAATTGGCCAACACGAAAAAAAAAATATCTATGAGCTATTGTATACCGGATGCACGAAGATAAATCTCAAAGTGCAAAGGTTTAATCTAAGGTCGAATATATACAATTATTGGTTGGTATTGTTGGCTTTTTACTGTGCTGTTGAACTGTTGTTTATATTGATGATGGTCATTTTAATCTAAATGTTTATGTAAGTTCCCATTGTGAAGTTCATGTTGCTTCTACTATTACCTATTAAGAGAGCACGTTTATCATCTACTTTAATTAAACATAGAAAACAAATGGATTCCAGCTTTTTTATTACTCTTATAATCCTAAAGAATGGGCCATTTTGGGTTTCGTAATTGTTACATTTACTGAATATACAGGTGCCACTGATATGGATGTAACTCTGCCACAGTTAACATTACCAAGAACAAGGTTATCGATGATCTAAATGCTGATAATCATGTTAGAGCAAGTACGTTCCTCTGTTTCTACCTAAGTTTTTTCTTAAATACTTTACATGAATTACTACAAGTGCACAAGTGCTTAATTTCATTCGTACTTTACAGGAGTTACTACAAGTGCACAATTTCGGTCGTATTCTTTTCAACTCTTATTTATAAAGATGCAAAATTTAAGTGGTTTACATGATTCTCTAAGTGTTTATATATGATGCGATTTTGGCTATTGATAAGATGTAAACTCTATTCATCTATTCGGATATCGAACTATCTAATGTTGTTTAATTTGGTATGGTTAAAAGGTTGGTTGTTGGCCGGCTTGGAGCTATTTTTGAATAGGTAGTTTTGACTAACTTTTACTCAATATGTTACTTGTGCATAAAATAAAGATTTAGTAAGGGTTACAATTATTCAACTCAATAATAATAGCGTCACAACCAAAGTCAATATGCAACCTAAGTCTAATGGATCTCATATGCCTCACCAAGTAATCAATTTTTTAGTGTTTGAATCTCATGTAACATGATAAATAATGAAGAACAGTTCGAAAAAAAGTTCTATTTGACTATGTGATGACTAGAATCATTTATTACGTTGATTGTCATTGTCGTTCTTTTTCAGTGCTCAAGGTATATATCATGAAAGTATGGTGCAAAATGTTATGGCATCATCCTGAGCCGCCGAGAGGGACCAAGAGCTTGCTGTTGCACGAGGACTTAAAACCAGAAAATAATGTTACTTCACATATAATGAGCAATAAGGTTAATTCAAAGACATTGGACAAGATACGTGACGGGTTTTTATCTTCCTAATTGGTGTTGTACTGCTAATTATATAAGGTTATTGAACTCTCCACATTATCTAGACTGAAAGAGAATGAGCAGGACACTCCCACAAGAAAAGTTTAGGTTCCATTTTTAGTATCATATCTATTACATTTCTTTTCTACTTTTATTTAGTTTCTTGCCTCTACATATCTATATGTTTGCAGTCGGTATTCAGCAGGAATTTGGGGATATCCGCATAGTAATCTTAATGACATTAACAGAATGTTCACTGAATAATCGTTTAAACATGAAGCTGAACAGCATGCTCACTGAAGCAATCGCTTAAACCTGAAGTAGAGCATAGTAAATGGGAACAACATATAAGCCTATTAAATTGGTATATTCAGTTATGAAAATTTGGGATGGTAAATTCTGTCATGCAATTTTCTTTTGCCATTCAACTTAACTATATATACCGTGTGTCCCATGTTTCATGTAAATATTTTCAGCCATTCAACTTAACTATATAGTGTGTGTCGCATGTTTCATGTCAGTATTTTCACCATTTCTAACCAGTTAAGAGACCAACTATTTTTGTTTCAACTATTTGCTAAAGTTCCACCTTAGTTGCAAATCAAGGTCGAAAAGTTCCACCTTAGTTGCACTCCTTTACGATTACCCTCCTTCTTTCGCTATAGGAAATTATGTCAACGATAATTATAAGACATGCCCGCTCATTGGGCGGGCTTCGACCACTAGTATATATATATATACACACATATAGAGTAGGGATCCATAGAGAAGTAAATTAAAATAAGAAGTGGTGAGAATTGACCAAAAATACGTATTTGAGATGCAGCGACTTGCATTAGATGAATTTCTATTCATATAGATGCAACATCTTGAGTTTCAAAAGTTAATTTGATGATAGATGGTGCAAACTGATTTTCATGATTTCGGCACATGCAGAGGAACAAAAAATAAGATAAATCATGAAATGCATCTAATATACGTATATGCATCTGATTAAAAGCTAGAAAACACACTATGGTGCGTTATAATGCATCTAATTTAGGTCGGTGCATCTCAGATTTGCGGTTATAGTTCTTCTTATTCCTTCTTATTTTAAGTAATCTTCTTATTTGATCCTAACTATATAAATATATAGAGTAGGGATCCAGTGAGAAGTAAATTAAAATAAGAAGTGGTGAGAAGTGACCAAAACCACACATTTGAGATGCAACGACTTGCATTAGATGCATTTCTATTCATATAGATGCAACATCTTGAGTTTCGAAAGTTAATTTGATGTATAGATGGTGCAAATTGATTTTCTAGATTTTGGCACGTGCAGAGGAACAAAAAACAAGAGAAATCATGAAATGCATCTAATATACGTATATGCATCTGATTAAAAGCTAGAAAACATACTATGATGCGTTATAATGCATCTAAGATTATAAGAATGCATCTAATTTAGGTCGGTCAATATCGGATTTGCGGTTATAGTTCTTCTTATTCCTTCTTATTTTAAATAATCTTCTTATTTGATCCTAACTCTATATATATATATATATATATATATATATATATATATATATATATATATATATATATATTGCTAGAAGGGTACCCGCGTAATGCTTGGCGCGTAGTACCGGTTCATTTTAGTTTTATAGCAAGCAAATGTTTTTCATTTATACGTGTTTTCTAACAGTAACTTTAGGAATGAATGACAACTTTTAATTAAAATAACTATAAGCAATAACAGTGCAAACTATTTCATCTAAATAAAAGTTGTCATTCTATTGCTATAATCCGAGAAGCAAAGCTTATTTATTTCTATTGTAGGTTACTGAACATAAAGATGAGAGTAAATTTATCGTATTTTGTGTGTGTTTTTTTATTGGTGCTCGGAAAAAGAAGAGAGAGTGTGTTTCGTATTGGTGTTTGTGTTTTTAGGTTGGCTTATATACCATTGAGGTTTGAGCTATTACAAGTCGACACTTAATGGACTGTATAAATATTTGACTGTATTAATGGATTGTATAAATATTTGAAGGCTGTTACAAAGTGTATGAAGGGATGCTACTTTTTATTTAGGAAAATTGTCATGAAAGCTATATGGTAAGTAACATTAACTAATGGCTTATTAATTTCCTATTAAAGAAATGTTTTTGGTCTTAAAAATTTTAAGACTTCTTTATTTAGAAAAGTCTTAACACTTTATAAAGTAGTATATATATATATATATATATATATATATATATATATATATATATATATATATATATATATATATATATATATATATAATTATATATATATATATATATACATATATATAATATCTTATAAAGGATTAGTTTTGTAAATGTTTATAAGTTAAGGGTATATATTGCCAATTTTAAAACTTAATTGTATAAATGAGATATTTTCTTATAAATTGTCACACCCCCAAATTACGTGTTTTGCAGCGGAATGGAATACCTTGGGGAGGACTGTCATAGCATCAAAGTTACAGTTATGTCGAACGACCTAAAGTGTCGTTTAGAAAATACATCGTTTGATTTATTAAAGCAATCAAAGTTTACAAAATGTAGGTCCCAAATGAAAATCAATATATGCGGAAATAAGTTTGTTACAAGCCAAACGATGTTTTAAAGTTTATAAATCCCACGTGAGACGCGTCGTCACCACGACTCTATGATATGTCCATATGCATGCCATGAAGTGAATGCCTTAGATACCGGAGATAAAACATGCTAAAAAGTGTCAACACAAAGGTTGGTGAGTTCATAGAGTTTGGTTAACAAGTAAAGCTTTTAATAATGCAACAAAGGCAAAGTTTTTGGTCATATAGAATAGTTCGCAAAGCAAAGGCATCGTAAATCCACTCAGTTCCAAGTCCCGCCCATACAAAACTTGCAACCTGTGTGTTTACAACCCACTGCTAAAAATAGTATGTCAATCTTGTATGCATGTATCATAGTAGTTAAAAGTATCAATGTTACCACAAGGGTCTTCCAACACTCGTGTTGGGATGTATCCATAAAAATGGCCTTCCAACATATAAATGCTGGGATGTTCCTCCAACGCTCACGTTGGGCTGTATCCAAATTAATGGCCTTCCACCATATAAATGATGGGATGTTTGTTTAAGTCTAGTCACCACACGCACCAAGTCTAAAGTATAAGCAATGTTGTTTGGCAAAAGAGTTTAAATGTTTTGACCGGCTCCCGCAGGAGTTAACCAGTTGTTAAAGTATGTATGTTGATGCATAATAGAAAACAAGTTTAACACATTAAGGCAAAGATCGCAATAAACCACACAAATGTCCAAAGTGTATAAGAAGTATAGTGTAACACAATTGTATAAATGGTTTGAATATTCGAAAGAGTAAAAACAAGTATTTAAGCATGTATCTCCCCCAAATAGTTTGTAAGAATTTAAACGAGTAAAAGCGGGGTATGAACTCACAGTAGTATGTCAAAGTTTAGAATATTTGTGAAAGTTAATGAAAATAGTTTGAGCATGTATCTCCCCCAAAGAGTTTGTAAGACAAATAAGTAATAGAAAGTGGGGCTACGAACTCACCTGGTATGATTGATATGCTAACAAAATGAAGTGCACTAAAATGAGGCTCGGAGACTATCCGCGACCTAAATGAATGTCATGACTTGAGTTATGATATGTTGTCGTGAATGCATGATAGTGTGATACAATGATGTGCATGCAACTCCATATGATATTCATACCACTTGTATGTTTTGGAAATAATGTTTATCGTCAAAATATGTTTATGACATCCCGTCATATAATAAAATACTTTACAAGTATTTACGTCAAAATGTCATCCTACAATAGTTTATTAATGTTTTATAGTGAAATTATAAGCTTTAGTCTGGTAAAACAATGTCGTGGAAATTTCCATGAAAGTGACAAAAATGGCTTTGAAAAACTAGTCGTAAAAATGGTGTACGTCGATCGTTAGAGAACGAACTCGACGGTTTTGGAAAGTTTGTATCGAAATCTAGAAGTTTCAGTTCAGGAGTTTTCGTCATAAAGGTCTCGATCATAAAGATAATAAGGGTTAAAGATGGTGATTTTGGCTAATATGTTGGTTAAAAATGAGTTTCGGCCAAGTTTAGACATCCATAAATAATTTACTACAACTCCGCTATACAAACGGCTTGTCGTTTTGAAAAATATGCTCGGTGATCTTGATTTTATTAGAAGACAATTCGTTCCAAAAAGTTCCACATCATGGTTAAAAACAGCCACCAACATGGTCGTTTTAGCTACCGTAACTCTTGTCTCGTAAATTAATATAGTTTTTCAGAAAATAATAGTTACGGCAATTTTATGAAAACGTGTATATATTTGTCGTTTCAAATCCGTTTTCTACGTATAATACGTCCTTAGCTTCGTATCAAAGTATACTAATATATTTTTGATAAGCCGAAATAATTTGTAAAGCTTAAGGCTCGTTTTTGACTCGAATAAAACATAAACATGTTGCTGAAATTTTCTGAAAAATATATATTTCGTCGTCAACTTGAAAAATTCATTCCTCCTTCGTTATAAGTCCGTTTTAATCCGTTCAAGTGGCCACGGATTCGTTTTAAAGTATATTTTCTAAATATCAAGGCCAAAAATTCGTGACTATAGTCGGATTTTCCAGAAAATGATTTTAAGGACAGACCCTTATTAATGTTTGTTGAAAAGTGTTTTTCTCGTACTAAACCTATTCCAATCCCTTCAAATCAACTCCAAAGCTAATCTAATCCTACCATACACCTTCTTAGGGTGTCATGGGTTCCTAATCATCATCAAGACCAATATATACCAAGGGAATAATTATAGGATGACTTTATATATATAAACTCTAAAAATCATGTAAAAATGGTATAAACAACACAAGTCTTGCATGTTTTTGCTCAAAAATGATGAGATGAGTATGAAATGAATATGTAAGATGAAAAATAAACATGAGATGCTTACTAGTGATATGATGAGGTGATTAGAACCAAGGATTAACCTAAACACCCTAGGTTTTTTTTTCAAAACCTTAAATAAGAGTGTAATCTAGAGTGTTTTAACTTGAGCTTGAAAAATTGTGATGATCTCTTCTAAACATCTATGGAGGCCGGTTCTAGAGGGAAGAAAAACCAAGAGAGACTTTGCTTGACTTGTTGAATGATTGTGAATGATAAATGTGTAGTATCAATTTTTGGGGTGAAGTGTAGAACTAAATATGTAGAAAAATTTACCCATCAATAAATGAAATCACCCATAGGGCGGTTTTAGGATCTTTGTCATAAAATATCTTTTTAAATGTTGTAAGTATATACTTGTATAGTATTTGCTAAAAGTGTAAGTAAATGTGTAGTTAAATGTAACTTGTAAGGTAAATGGTAACTTTTAGGTAAAAGAGATTTTTAATAGATCAAAGTAGAATGTAATGAGATCATAAAAATTGTAAAAATACATTCCTTGTAAAATTTGAGTGATAAAATAATTATCGAGAAATTTTTAAGAAAAGTAATTTAACTTTAACAATTTATGTACCAAATAAATTTAAAACACTAGGTAAACTCAAAATATAGTTTTATAACTAAATGTAAGTAATAAAAATATGTGGGATCATTTGAAAGTAACAGGATTAAATGCCAAAATAATAACTCACGCGATAACGTTTATTTAATATAAAATTTACACGTTTAAGGTGAAATGAAAAATCATGAATAAATTGATATGAAATGATGAATATGGAGTTTGAGAAATGACCAAAAATTTAGAATTGTGACATAAATTAAAAGCCTATCTTTTTATTTAACAATGTATCACAATACTAGGGAGCTTCATGTGAGGGGTTTCATTTGGGTATACATTTTGATGAATTTGGTGGGTTTACGACTTTAAGTGTCCTGGCTCCTCAAACGTTTACTACATGACCTCTGAATTATGATGGCCCAAATAGTGTTAAGTGTTATCTAAAATCTAGTGAATCTAAGAAACAAATATTTCAAACTAACTTTTGAAACATAGACAAACCAACAAAGACTTTACATACACACTACCTGAGGTTGCGTGTATAGGCCGTCTAATATCTGAGTCACTTTTGACATCAATCAGATTTCCCTAATCGAAGGTGAGTTTATAGCCTTACTTTTAATTGTTTTATAAACCCGTGATGGGGATACATGCTTTAAACCGAATACAATTTTTTTCCTGATTGATTATTGCAGGAGTACCTCCCTTGCCACTATTACACACAAATTTCATGAACCATAATCACTTGCAAGTGAACGCGAGTATAGTGGATAAATCTATCTGGATTTTGACAACTCCCGTTGGTGTGCCCCTGCCGGGTACCAATTAGCACTATATTTGAGAACTAAGAGGTTGACCTTGGAAAGTTAACCTTACGTCTAGTTACTGATTGGTCCGCAGTGCCATCATTGGACTTGGACATGTTGACGTGGGGTGTCATGAGCATAGTGCAATAATATTACTATTTTCCTTGATGTGTGTAACAACTGAACCTTGTGGAACTTGTATTCAAACCTATTAAAACTAAACCTATGGATTCACTCAACCTTAGTGTTGAATTTTAAGCATGCTTTCCCAAGTAACTGAGCCCTTTAGGACTTATGGCACAGAGAGACATTGGACATGAGGATGTACAAACTTGTTATCATTCATCCTCTTTTGCTTTAAAACATATCTTCGGGACTTCTCTTTTGTAAAATTTTATCTTTTACTGTAAAAACTCTGAAGAAATAAATGAATGATAACTTATCAATTAAAAACGTCTCTTTTTGAGTCGTTTTCTATTATTGAGACTATTGTATCATGAAGTAATACCCCAAGATTTAGCTTCCACTGCTATTTGTGAAAATAGGGGTGTTACAGATTTGTACCAGAGCCAGGGTTATAGAGAACGAGGTCTTTACCTAAACTATAACCACTTTTCTAAAGAGTCATCCGTGCCACTACATTCCACCACTATGTTCCCTGAATAGTATATAGGAATGATAACCTTGGTTATTACTATATTAAGTACGTATGTACTTATATTACTTTCCATCGGGTTGTTACAACACTATGTCTTCCCCCACTCACTCTATCATTTTATATGATACCGATGATGATAATTCCTCTTCTACATAATATAGTTCTTCTTTTGAGTCTGATTCTTATATTGAACCTTTCCCGCATGATCCTTATATACAAACATATAATGGTTATATGCAAGCATATAATGGTGAAATTCCTATTGTTTCCTCTTTATCCCCAATTCCACCGTCACCACTCTTTGATCTCTGATAATTGTATGTTCCCTAAGTAGTTTCCCCACCTCGTAAGAAAATCCGTATTATACCACCTTCCTTGTTGGGTTTTTGGTTCCTTGGATCAAGAATTATTCTAAGTACTGGAACTACGGACAGAGTTGATATAACCACGGATAGAAGAATGGAACCACGGATGAAGACAAACCGCGGCTAGTAGTTTTGTGTAATCACTGATAATGTAATGAAACCACTGTTAGTTTTTTATAGTCGGTTTAGTATTATGTATTTGATAAATATGGAAAAGATATTTATCTTGTAGGTTACGTATTGTATTATGTATAGGACTTCTTAGCCTATAAAAGGAGGTCCTAGGTTAGATTAGAGGTACGTATGTTTTATGTCTTAGGTTGATACACTTCAAGGTTGTAAAACCCTAATACTTGTTAGAGTATTCGTATTAATAATAATATTGAGGTGCTGAATGTTCATTGTTCTTCTTCTTAAGATTAAGTATTAAATTCCGCGTGATACTTAATAAGTTCTTGTTTAAAGTCAGTTTCTATATTAGATCATTTGCTCAACTGGGATCAACAAGTGGTATCAGAGCTTGTGATCTAGAAACTGTAATCAAGAAGAAGTCAAGTTAAGTTTTGTTCAAGTAAGATAAGATGTGTATGGAAACACACATGGTTACTGCTTCAAAGGTGCCCATGCTCAAGCATGGTGAGTACCAAATCTGGAGAATGCGAATAAGGCAATACATCCGCATGATTGATTATGCTCTCTGGGATGTTGTGGAAAAAGGTGATACTCTTCCTAAGAAGGGTGATGATGGCAAAGAAATAGCCATTGTTAGTGAGATCGACAAGGCTAAGAGAAAGATGGAGATTAAAGCTCATAGTATTCTCAATATGGGAATACCTAATGAATATGCTTTGGACTTTGAACAATATGAGTCTGCTAAGAGAGCTTATGGATGCAATAGAAACAAGGTTTGCTGGTAATGAAGCTACCAAGAAATCAAGGAAAAATATGCCCAAGCATCAGCTTGAAAACTTCACTTTGCTAAGTGGAGAAAAACTAGATCGCACCTATATGAGACTTCAAAACTTATCATCAATTGAAGTCAGTGGACTACAAAGTTGCTCAAGAAGATATTAATCTAAAGTTCATCGAAGTTTATCACATGGTGGGCTATGCATCTTGTTGTGTGGAGGAACAAGGATGACTTTAAGAAGATGACTCTGGACAATCTCTACAACAACTTGAAGGTATATGAGTCTGAGAACAACATTGCTGGTACATCTTCATCTAGCCAAAACATTGCTTTTGTTTCCACTAATCACAAGATGTATCCACGGCTGCCTATGGTATAACCACGGCTATTGCAAACAATACCACTGTTAGTGACAATGTCAGTGATGGCGCAATTTGTGTTAGGATTTAGTAAATCCTGTAATTAAAGAGTCAGTCACCTCAAGTATATGTAATCGTTAGAAAGCTCGTAGTCGTAGATTATTGTAAGTTAAGTAGTATTTAGTTTAAGTAACACCATGGAGGACGGACGGGTCTTTACCCACTGTATGCGATCCACAGCCGAAGGTGGCGATTTGTGTAATGACTATAAATACTCTCTACCTCCCAAGGTAGAGATTTGGAGCTCATAATAAGATTTTCTTTCTCTTACTAAAGTTCCCTAAACCTCTAACTTTCTCTCTCTAGAACTCATAATATGCCTATTTGATCTTATGGTTTAGTGTGTTTGTGAAATCTAATATGTTACAAATGGTATCAAGAGCCATGGTTTGATCATCTCTAACATATCTTTGGATTTCTAGTGACTTTTAGGTAGTTTTAGAGTTTGAAAAGGTTTAGTGGTTTTGGCATCATTTGGATCATTTCTAGTGTTAAAGTTTGAATCTTGGGTGTTGTTTTGTGTTTAGAATCATTGTATGTGCTTAGGTTTTCATTTGGTAAGCTTTAATCATCGTGGTTGGGTTGTTTTTGGATTGAAAAGTGGTGTTTATGTGATTTTCTAGGTAGCGACTTGAGCCACGGATAAGTTTTCTTGCTAGCGACTTGCTTTGTAATTTGGTAGCGAGTTGTAGTTGAAGGACTTAGCGAGTTGAGCTAGCGACTTGTCTATTGAGACAAGCCGACAAACAGTACACTTAGTGGATTCTCCACTACGGGTAGCGACTTAGTGAAAGTTAGCGACGTGTAGTTAAGTTTGTTAGCGACTTGGTGTTAGCGATTTGGTGCTTAGCGAGTTGCTCTTTAGCGACTTGACAACTTAGCGACTTGGTGCTTAGCGACTTGCTATCAAAATTTTGATAGTGACTTGGTGCTTAGCGAGTTGTTAATTTAGCGACTTGACTGTGTCTTAGCAACTTGGTATTATAGCGACTTGGTGCTTAGCGACTTGGTTCAGGTTTTCGTAGCGATTTGATTGACTCTCTGCAATATACGGTTTTCTCTTGATTTAGTAAAATACCGTGAAAGAATCTATTTCCCAGTTTAATCATAGAGTTATAAAATCCCATTTAATATGTCAATATGTCTACCAACGTTCCTACAATCATCTCCATTTGCAGGATGTTCAAGCAGTGGTTCGATACTCGTCCACCCACCCATGCTTGACAGAACTGACTACGATTCTTGGGCTCAACGAATTAGATTGTACTGTCTTGGAAAGGAAAATGGGATCAACATTCTCAAATCCATTGATGAAGGACCGTATCGGGTTGAGACTACTAGAGACATAATTGATACAGCTGAAGATGGTACATTGATTTACGGAATGGACAGACCAACATGTATGATGAGCTCGATGATAAGGAGAAGAAGAGATTCGATGCATATATCAGGGCTTCTAACATTATACTGTAAGGTCTTCCAAAAGACATCTACAAGCTTATCAATCACAACACGAAGCAAAGGCGTATGGGATAATGTCAAGATGCTTGTCTCAGGTTCTGAATTGACTATTGAAGACAGAGAATCACAACTATATGATGAATTTGAGCATTCAAGATGAAACTGATGAGAGTGTCTATGAGTACTACGTGTGATTCCATAAGCTTGTGAATGACATGAGGAACATCAAAATGACTATGCCGAACATTCAGCTGAACTCAAAATTTGTGAACAACATGAATCCCGAATGGCACAAGTTTGTCACTTCAGTGAAGCTCACTAAAGGATTGAAGAATACAAACTATGAGCAACTGTATGCCTTCCTTCTCCAGAATGAGAGACATGCTATGTTTGAAAAAGGATTCTGGAACAGTTCAAAACCAATCAGGGAGGAACAAGTTCATCTAATGATTCAACTGCCTTCTACTCAAACATTGAAATTACCACCAAAGCATCTCAAGTTATACCCATGGGTAATGGTAATCACAAACTCATTCCCGATCCTATGTTCAAACAAGCAGATGCTGATGCACATGTGGGAAACTTCATTAATCAACTGCTCTCCTGATTAGTCAAAACATGAACTCTCTTCCACACACCAACAACAATCTCAGCGCATCCAATCCACACAATCAAGCCCTGTCAGAGATGGGAAGGTTATGGTGTAGCAGTTCAAGAAAGGCAGTATGAACAAGGAAGAGGTGGAGCTGGTAGAGGTTATGTTGCAAATCAGAATAGGGGAAGGAATGGAAACCAGGGTCAAGCAAAACCAATCAAATGTTACAACTGTAGAGGTGAGGGACACATTGCAAGGAACGCACATCACCAAAAGCCCTCGAAATTCCGAGTACTTCAGGGATAAGATGTTGCTTGTGCAAGCTCAGGGATAATGGTGCACTTTGGATGAAGAGGAGTTGTTGTTCTTCTTGGAGAAATGCTAAGACATATAATGCAGATGTGGATGAGCAACCAATTCAGGAGATAGGCCATAATCATCAGAATTCCTTTCAAGTAGCTGATTGTGATGCATACGACTCTGATGTTGATGAAGAACCCACTGCACAAACCATTTTCATGGCTAGCATTTCTCCAATGGTCTCTCCTAAAGTCTTCATCATACAAAAGCTGGTCCATCCAACAAAATAATTTAGGGTATTAAAATTATACGATGAAGTTGATGAGCAAAAGATACATAACGAAGTCAGTTATTGAAAATATGGGTAATATCAATGTTGTCCTATATGATCAATATGTGAAACAAAGTGAAAGTGAGATTGTACCAAGTAATGTATCTTATGCAGTCAATGATGACTATGCTTTTGACGAATACACTGCATGCCCGATGATTCTTTGGTTCTGAACTTAATGCTTATAAAGAACGTGTTGCTATTTATGAACAACATGCTAGGTTTGAATTAACCACCCGTGAGCAGGAAATGGATGACCAAATGCGTACAACTATTAGAAAAAGTAGGTTTAGAGAAGAAATATTAAAAAAAGAGTTAAACTCCTTACAAGAAAAGCTTTCTAAAACTGCTAAGCAAAAACAAGAACTTTAAGAAAATGTTAAAATGCTTAAGCAAGAATTCAGTGTTAAGGAATCAAAATTTTTGAATGACTTTTCTAGTCTAAAAACCTTGAAAAAAAAGCTGGAAAATAAGTTGTACGTACAAGGGAATACCATTCAAACTGCTCACATGGTCACTAAGCATAGAGTTTTAAGCAACAAGCATAGTGTTCCCATTATAGATAAACCCAACCCTGAGTACGGGAAGATAGCAAAAGCAGCTCAAAATGTAATCTATGATGGCAATGAGATTCTTAAACCTAGACAAAACCTAGCTGCGTTGAGTGCACTGAGGAAGATAAGAAATCAGATGAAGTCACTAGGGAAAAGATGAACAAGAAATTAGATGATCCTAAATGTAAAGAGAAAAAAATAAATATTACACCCCATGATTACAAGAAGGAGAATTGGATTTCCTTGAACATGTTTAAGCCTCAGACGTTGTTAACACCCGAACAAGTGTTCTGGAAAAAGGATTTAGATAAGCAAAAAGCAGAGAATCTTGTTGTAATGAACCCTCCCTTTAGGAAAATGCCCTCGGCGTGTATCCTCCCAATAAACCAATGCATTTAGTTCCTAGGACTATTGCCACTAAAAGCAAGACCTTAATCAGTCAATATGTTATTTTCAACTATTTGTTGATTTTGAGAAAACTTGTAAGAAAAGGATCACACCCACTGGTATAACTGAAGGGGAAAGAGGTTTTGAGCAAACGAAAGAATGTTATTTAACTGAAGTCATGCCTTTCTTTAAACAACTAAAAGATCATTTGGAAAGTCTTAAAAAGGGAATGAATTTAGACATTAAAGAAATGGAAAAGGAATTTGATGCAATGATAGTTGAGGTTAGTGACTATGAGCGAGCTAAAAATATAATGAGATTGAGAGGAAGAACTTGCATACATTGAATGAGACTCTTATTCATGAATGTGTTGCTCAAGATGTGTTTTTCACTGCTACAAATTGTTCCATTAATGCTTCTCAATTTCATGAATTATCTTTGCCACGAAAGTCTCCCATGATCGTGTCATTGAGCTTGAAAAGAAAAATTCTAAACTAAATGAGAAAATTGAACTGGATGATCACGACAATTTGGTTAAACATTTTTCTAAACTAGAGGTTGAGCATTTTAATCTACAACTAAAATATCAACATCTTAAAGAAAATATCAAAACTTCAAATATCAAGACATCCTCAGATGCTCCAGAGTTTGATGCAGTTTTTCAAATTAACAAACGTGATGAACAGATTCAAGCTCATTGTAACGATCGAGAAAGTTGAAAGCCTAAATATCTCAATTAAAGGGTCAAAAGAACAATGTGACTGGCTCCCAAATGCCTCCTCCTTTAGATTCTCAGAATTCTCAAACGTTTCATCTTCAAAACTTAGTAAATGCATTACAAAAGGAAAACGAAAGTTTTCTAGAAGAAAATGAAAAGGTTAAACGTCATTTCAATGAGTTATTTGAATCAATAAAGGTCACTCGTAACAAAATAACGAACAAATAGCTTCATTGCAAAAGGAAATTGAGAATCTGAGCGGTAAAGGGGAAAATGCCAATGACCAATGGGGAATGGTATCAAAGGTTCACTCTTGTAAATATATGCTTTGTCGTGAAATATGTTCCTTCTCATCTTAGGAATAACAAACTTGCCATTCAAACATATTTCTCATACCTTAAGGATAGTCTAGAATGTCTCCATGAGATTGTAGAAGAGGATAAGTTAGAGAAACCACTTGATAATGCAATTGGCCATGCATGCGTATATGCCAAATGATCTCAAGAACTTCTAGAATGCTTAATTACAATATGCCTTAAGTCCTTAGGTGAGAGAGTTAATCCTTTGATTCCTTGTTCTATGCCTAGTGCCAAGCATGAAATCCATTCAATGCCCAATGTTATGAATGTGAACCTCATGGTACCTTCAAATAGTTAGATCTAGCACATCTAACAGGGGCAAAAGTAGCAAAACCAACTAATGTTCCAATCCCCTCAAAAGTGTCAGGTGACATTAAAGCGAGCAGATCAAAGTCTCAAGACAATACAAGGAATGATAGGACCTCGCAAGCTAAGAATGTGCATTGGAAGAGTAGAAGACCAACCTAGGAACTTTAAGCTTGAGTTGAATAAAACGAATCGTGTTGATTCTAGTATTAGCCATAGGCATACTGTAATTAATTCAAATTCTGATACTATTTGCAAACCTTGTAATGATGTGCTGCTTGTTGTTTCTAATCATGAAGGTAGTGTGAATGCTTTGTCTAATGTTGTCAAATCTCTAGTTAACATTGTTAATGCAAAATATCATGCTAAGAAGGCAAAAAGGCATAGGCAAAAGAAAGTTAGAAAACAGTGGAAATCCACAGGAAGAACATTTAGTAAGATAGGTTATCAATGGATACTGTTGGCCATAAGGATAATCAGGCAATTCCCACTAGAAAATGGATGCCTACTGGTAGAACTATTCCCTTAAGAAGTGAACATACTTTGAATAGGGTAAATACACACTAATCTGCATCTATTCATAATGATTCCATTGCCTCAATTTCGATATGAATGTTTCTATCTCGATGTGGGTGTTCCAATCACTTTACTAACCAAATGGAACCCATTCTTGCATGGGGATCCCAATTATCCAGTTATCCATTCTTGTCGTGTTCAACGCAGATCGTTCAAATCGTTCGTGGTTGTACGGGACTCGGCGTTCCAAGCATATGACTGGAGACCAGTCACGGCTCATGAACTTCGTGAGTAAATTCATCGGGACAATTAGATTCGGGAACGACCATTTTGGAGCTATTATGGGTTATGAAGATTATGTGGTTGGTAAAAGTGTGATTTCCAGGGTATATTATGTGGAAGGTCTTGGTCAAAATCTGTTCTCTGTTGGTCAATTCTGTGATTCCGATCTAGAAGTGGCTTTTAGAAAACATACTTGCTTTGTTAGAGAACTTGATGGTGTAGAATTATTAAGAGGTACTCGAGGTTCTAACCTATACACCATCTCTATCGATGACATGATGAAGTCCTCTCCAATCTGCTTGCTATCAAAGGCTTCTAAAACAAAGTCTTGGTTATGGCATCGTCGTCTCAATCACTTGAACTTCGACACCATAAACAACCTTTCCAGAAAGGATCTTGTCAGGCTTACCGATTAAAATATGAAAAGATCATCTTTGTTCAGCTTGCGGGAAAAAGCACGAAATATGCCCACAAACCAAACCACAAACTCAGTAATGGAAGTTCTTCATACCCTTCATATGGATCTATGCGGCCCAATGAGAGTGCAAACTATTAATGGGAAGAGATATGTGTTAGTAGTGGTTGATGACTACTCCAGATTCACTTGGGTTAAGTTTTTGAGGACGAAGGATAAAACTCGGATGTCATCATTAAACTCATTAAACAACTTCAGATCCGACTCAACAAAACAGTTCGAATCGTCGTGCTGACAATGGAAGGTTTGTTAATAAAGAACTCAATGAATTTTATGGAAATGTTGGAATCAGTCCCAAAGAAGTGTCCCTCGAACTCCTCAACAGAACGGTGTAGTTGAAAGACGAAATCAAACTCTTGTAGAAGCTGCAAGGACATGTGATTTACTCAAAGGTTCCAATGTTTCTATGGGCTGACTATACCCTTTGCTTGTTACACTCAAATCGATCTCTAATTCACACTTCGCATGGAAAGAATCCTTATGAACTTGTCCACAATAGCAAACCTGATCTATCATACCTTCGTGTGTTTGGTGCTTTATGTTATCCAACTAATGATGGTCAAGACTTAGGAAAATTGAGAGCTAAAGCGGACATTGGAGTATTTGTAGGCTATGCACCAAACAGAAAAGGTTACCGAATCTATAACAAGAGAACTCGAAATATCATGGAAACAATTCACGTCACGTTTGATGAGCTGACCGGTCAAATGGCTCCGGGACAATCCAGTTCAGGACCCGCACTTCAAAACAGTCCCATTGGTTCATCTCTTGTACCAAACTCATCTCCAGCAACTCCATATGTACCTCCATCGGAAGATGATTTAAAGAAATTGTTTGATCCAATGTTTGATGAACACTATGAACCGAATGCGGATGAAATGTCAGTCCCATCAACGAGCTACTCTATCCTGTGAATGAAGTGAACCCCCGATCTCAATTTCTTCAATCATCAAATCTACATCATGGAAGTGTTTCGGCATCATGATGAAGTTAATCCCTTTGCAACTTCTGAAGATGCTCCATTTGAAAATATCTTTGCTCCTGAATCATCATCAGAACCATCTTCATCAAGAGACATCGACTCTGCTACTTCAGTTCCACAACAACAACCACATGAACACCTTAGAAAATGGACACGTGATCACCCATTGGACAACATCATTAGAAACCCCTCTCGCCCAGTATCCACACGGAAACAACTTGCAACCGATGCCTTATGGTGCTTCTTCAACTCCGCACTCTCTAAGGTCGAACCAAAAGACATTAAAACGACATGAATGAAGGCTGCTGGTTCAATGCCATGCAAGAAGAAATTCATGAGTTTGATCGACTTGATGTATGGGAGTTAGTACCTGCTCAGATTGTGCTATGATCATTGCTCTGAAATGGATCTTTAAAGTGAAACTTGATGAGCATGGTGATGTCTTAAAGAACAAGGCTCGATTGGTTGCCAAAGGATACCGTCAAGAGGAGGGTATTGACTTTGAAGAATCTTTTGCTCCTTTGCTTGTATCGAAGCTATCGAATCTTTTGGCTAATGCGGCTAGTGAGAACATGGTCGTATATCAGATGGATGTGAAAACAACCTTTCTTAATGGTGATTTGAAGTGGTTTCGTCGGCATTAGAAGGGTTTGTGAATCAGAACATCCTACTCATGTCTATCTCTTGAAAAAGGCTCTTTACGGTTTAAAGCAAGCTCCTAAAGCATGGTATGATACGCTGTCAAAGTTTCTTCTATCCACTGGATTCACAACAAAGGCAGTTGATCCGACATTGTTCACGGTAGTCGGGCAAACATTTAATTCACGTTCAAATTTATGTTGATGATATTATCTTTGCCTCGTCTGACCCCAATGAATGTGATCATTTTTCAAAGGAAATGGGTTCTAAATTTCAAATGTCAATGATGGGACAAATGTCATTTTCTTAGGCTTACAAATTTCTCAAAGTCCCGGAGGCATTTTCATAAATCAATCTAAATATGCAAATGAGATTTTAAAGAAATTTGGATTTGACTCAAGTGACCTGTTGGACTCCCATGATTGAGCGTAATAAACTAGATGAGGACCACTCAGGGATCATGGTAGACCAAACGAAATATCGTAGTATGATTGGATCCCTAATGTACCTCACAGCTAGTAGACCAGACATCTTGTTCGTTGTTTGCATGTGTGCTAGATACCAGGCTAAGCCTACTAAAAAGCACCTTGAAGCGGTTAAACGGGTCTTTGGTATCTCCAAGGAACCATCAATATGGGACTGTGGTACGAAGACACCGTATGTCACTAACAGCCTATGCGAATGCTGATCATCAGGATGTCAAGATACCGTCGATCGTCGGAGGTGCTCGGTTTTTGGGTGATAAGCTTATGAGCTGGCCTTCAAAGAAGCAAATGAGTACTTCTATTTCCTCTACAGAGGCTGAATACATAGCCATGTCATTTTGTTGTGCTCAAATCCTATGGATGAGATCCCAATTATCTGACTATGGCTTTGAATTAACAAAATCCTCTGCTTGTGATAATAAAAGTGCTATTGCTCTCTCATGCAATAACGTTCAACACTCTAAGCAAAGCACACGACATTGACATCATTTCATGGGAACAAGTTGAAAAAGGTGTGGTGGAACTATACTTTGTGAGAACTGAATACCAGTTAGTAGACATCTTCACCAAAGCTCTTCCTAGAGAACGTTTTGAGTTTATCCTTCCACGACTTGGAAGAGCCTACAACAGAAACACTCAAACACCTTCAAGAGGAAGAAGAGGAGTAAAAGGTTTTCTTCAACTATCTCTTGTAAATATCTATTTGAAAAACAAAATACAAAATTACAAAACCTTAAAAATCAAATAGAAAAATATAAAACTTTCAAAATCCTTAAAAATTTGAAAAATTCAAAAATTCTCAAAAATATATTTCACTTTTTCATGTTTCTCTCGATTCGACTATATCTATGGTCTTGATGTTGTCATTCAAAGAATGACACGGGACTTTAGATGTTGTTAATTCTTTAAAAATTGAGAGAAAGAAAAACAATGGTTTATTGTCATTTCGGCAATAACCGCTTTTCAAAGATAGAACAAAGCCATACTTTATCTTGGTTTTCAAATTCCTTGCTCTGATTCTTTAAACTAATCCTTACTATCTAATGAAAACTAGTTGTTTTGAAAAATAACTCGGACTCTATTTTTGATAATCATCTGGACTTAAAAGTTTGTCAAAATATCTATCTCTCAATCAACAACTTATGTCATTGATTGAGGGGAGAATGATTTCAATTAAATCAAAAGGTTATTTGTCATACAATTTTTTTCAAAAGATAATCATGTATGTTTAATCAATGGAGTTTAAAGTCTTAAAATCCGATCCTTATCAGATAAAACGCTTTCATAATCAAGTCACAATTCTCCTTAAAAGTTTTCAAAATCAATTTAAATCCACAGAGATCACAAATCTCAAATGATTTGATAATTGTGAATTTGTGATTTAAATTGGATTTAAACTGATTATTCAGTAAATGGTTTGATAAGGATGTACAAGCTCTCATTCCCACATGTGCCAAACGATTTTAAATTTTCCATGCACATGTTGAGGGGGAGCATCTATCTTAAACCACAAATTTTTGAAACGTGATCAATTTATCTCAATGTGGAGTCTTTTCCTAATATGTGCAAAACATTCTCAAGCATCTATGCACATATTGAGGGGGAGCAAGCTTATGAAAACCTCATCCTTCCCCAAAATTCTTTATCTTCTTGATTTGATTTGGGAAGTGATGTTGATATTTTTTTAGAAAATGGTATTCATAGAAGATAATTCTTTCTATTGCCTCCGTGTGCAAAACGATTTCAAACACTTGATACACATGTTGAGGGGGAGCTCTTGTTATAAAAATATCAAAAACAATTCAGGTACAAAATGCTTTGATAATATATCATAAGTATCTGGATTGATTTTCAAATGGTTTTCAATTGGTTCCAATGACTGATGAACAATACCAAATAGACCGACCAAATTTACTTTATGTTTGGTGATATAAGGATGATAAGGTTAGGTATTAGTTCCCACGATCCGCCAGAACCGGAGGGAGGATCTACGGGACAATCCACTAGATAGTGTAGAGTCCTTAGGTATGTTGAAAAAAAGGGAGAAAAATGAGAATATGGGAAGAGTGCGGACTGAGACGAGCTAGTCTTGGAATAAACCCAACAAGGTTCTTGTTATGAAGTCTCGGTAAGCAATGAAGGGGTTGAAGAATGAAAAAGAAATGAATATGAAAAGGGTGAAAAGAAATAGCCCTCCATTATTCAACCTTAGGGCGAAAACCGGGTTCAATTCATATGCTCGGTGTTTACTAAGGTAACATCGGTATTGAAGACAAGACGTCATGGACAGTGGACGCACTGCACTACAACATCCCAAACCACTCAAGTTCCTCTTAAAAGGGCTTGTTTCATTCTCACGGGAACCTACATAATCTATCGACTTTCTCTTAGAGATTGTTGATATTGAAGAAGGAGGCCGTCTCCCTAGTCTCCGATATAGGATCCAAATATGCACAAATTGAGTCTAGATCCACAAGATCATCTATAAATCTCTTTGGGACACTTTCAATGAAGACTCTCTGTCTCACACAATGTGGAAAGGGAGATTATATCTTGAGTCCTACGCATTATCCTTGTGGTATTGCCAGACATCAGTGATATGCAAACATACTCACAATGAAGATGGAAAGCCTTCTGGAGCCAACATCTAACAAGCTCCTGGTAGGTGGCATGTGAGATCTATTATACAGATCAACCATGTGACAACTGAACAGAAACAATGGGGCGATACAATCTTTTGAATCAATCCTGGTTCAGGTTATGGATTGATGGATACCTTTGAAAAACCGGTCGTTGTGCCTAAAAACTCTTTTCTTTAGCACTTCAACCGTGTACGAATATTTCATATCAAAAGGTGTTTATGATTGATAATTGATTTTCATTAAAACCTTCGTTGTATTGCAAAAACAAATTTCTATTGAGCAATACACGATTGTTTTTTTAAATCTCTTTTCATCAATCAGTGAATCTCTATTCATTTGGTTCACTCACTCGTGTTGTCTTCTTTGAGACGTTCGGTTTGAGAACAGCTAGAACATTGCGAAACCCCTCAAGGAAATTCTTCGGAATTATACGATCCGCGAGCGTACTTGTACTGATCAACGGGGAACCGTGGGCCGTGTACCTCAATTCAACGAAAGTGCTCAAAGACACTTTCGTGCGATTTATTGCTAACTGTTGTATGCAGGTACGCCCTACGTTTGCACTAATCGAGAATGAAGCGGTCAATCCATAGCTGCATGCTCACTCACCACATTCATCTCGAAAGAAATCATGATTAGTGCATCAATGACTCTGATATTTTCACTCCATGCTTCGGCTACGCTGCTGCCAATATCATGAATCAACGAAAGCTTCCACTACTCTGATAAGAAGAAATCATGATCCAGAATGTGAACATGTCGGTCCGTTTGTCACAACTTCACATAATACCAACACCACAATGGATGTCTCAGAGATTTTTTGTTAACTGATGGTCTCAAAAGGTGGGTCAAAATGATTATCACGTGGATCAGTAAAAGACCTCCACTTGGATTAACCATACATGCAATAAGAAGAATCAATGACTACGAGCTTCGGAGCAAAGTACTACAACAAGAATGCAAGAACAATCTATTAATATAATATCTGTTTGTATTCAATGTATGATTAATGTGTGTTTGAGGTGACCTCCCTTAGGGGGAGATTGTTAGGATTTAGTAAGTCCTGTTATTAAAGAGTCGGTCACCTCAAGTATATGTAATCGTTAGTAACACCGTAGAGGACGGACGGGTCTTTACCCACTGTATTCCTGATCCACAGCCCGAAAGGTGGCGATTTATGTAATGACTATAAATACTCTCTACCTCCCAAGGTAGAGAGTTGGAGCTCATAATAAGATTTTTGTTTCTCTCACTAAAGTTCCCTAAACCTCTAACTTTCTCTCTCTAGAACTCATAATACGCCTATTTGATCTTATGGTTTAGTGTGTTTGTGAAATCCAATATGTTACAATTTGTGCTTTTCTGGCTGATTTAACTACCAGTGTTACTGTTTTGAATCAAGATCTAGATCAAATTGATCCTGATGATCTTGAGGAGATTTATCTTCAATGGCAAATGGAAATGTTGACTCTTCAAGCAAGGAAGTTTCGAGAGGAAGGGAAGACAGGTCAAGTATGATGGTAAAAGAAGAGTTGGGTTCGACAAAAGCAAGATGGAGTGCTTTAACTACAAGAAGAAGGGTCACTTTGCAAGGGACTGTCGAGCACCTAAGAGGATTGAAGGCATCAAGAAGACCACTGAAGAGTCCGCTCCTTCCCAGCATTGGTGGCTCAAGATGGTCTTGGTGATTATGACTGTAGTGATGAAATTGAAGAAGGACCCAATGCAGCTTTTCTTGCTACTGAAGCTTTAAAAGAGCAAAACTTTGCTCTAGTGGCATATGCTTCATCTTAAGTTCGGATCGAGTATCTAATGATTCTACTTGTTCTTTTAAGTCATGTCATGATAACTTAGAATCTCAAATATCGAGAGTTTAAGAAAGAAGTAGAAAGAATGTCAATGGACAACCTAGGTTATAGAGTTGGTCTAGAAAGTGTGGAAGAGAAGCTAAAAGTCTGTATTAAATGTGAATTTGAGTATGTAGATAAGATCAATATACTAGGTGGTGAAATTGATCTTAAAGATAGAGAGATTAAGATGCTTAAAGATAAACTAGCAGAGGCAGAGAGTGTAAAACAAAAGGCCCTAGAAGAAAAAGAAAAACATGTTGTAAGGGTAGCTAAAACACAATTTGCTTCTGATATGGTTCATAAATCTTAATGAAAAAGGGGTCTAGGATAGGATACAATAATATGCCACCACCCACTCTTATGCAACATGCACCACCTGCAAAAGAGCTCTCATTTAGTAGTGAATTTAGTTTCAATAAACCTATAGGTGAGACTAACAAGATTGAATCACCTAAGATAGGTTCTGATAAGTCATCTGATGCTCCCATCATTGAAGATTGGGAATCAGTTCGAGGAAGATAGATCTGTATCAACAAAGCACGAAGATAGAACCTCTTAAGGAAGTTGATACTAAGCAAGCCAACCTTATGCCTAGATTTGGAGCTCAAATTGCAAAGAAAGTAGTAGAGTACAAGGGAGTACCTAGGGAACAGTTAAAAAGATATATACCTAGGGGAAAACAGAGAAACTTCAATGGACTAATTTCAAATAGGTTAGGAGATGAGTTTCAATGTGTTAAAAGGCTTGTTTTTCATGTGGTAGTTTTGAGCACTTACAGAGATTATAAAAAGCAGACCACAAGTTTGGAATCATTGGATGAGGGTAAATCACCAAAACTTTTCTAAGAAAACAAACCCTCATCCTAACGGAAACATGATTCCTAGCGATATTAATGAGGAATGGAAATACAAAATCAATTGTCACTGCGCACCCAAATGGGTTCCAACCACGCTAAGCAAGCATGAACAACTGCTAAGCAAAATATCACCAATGATACAAAAGAAGTTTTAAAAATTCCAAAGGTGATAACTCACACAGTGGTTGGAAACCATTTTTATCTGTAAGGCCTCAACTAGTTGGAAATGGAAACCTAAGACCAAGGTTTTACATCATGTCAACTGTGCATCAATGGACCTAAACAAATTTGATTATATTGATGCAGAGACCCAAGTCGATATTGGCTTGGGCCCACAAAAGAAACTAATTTGTTTAAATTCATGTGCAGGGCAATCTACAAGATGAGCTAAAAGACAAAGGAGTTTTTGATAGTAGTTGCTCTGGGCACATGACTTGGGATGGGAGCAACCTAGAGGATTTTGAAGCTTTTGATGGAGGATATGTGGCATTTGGTAATGATCCAAAGGGAGGAAAGATACTTGGCAGAGGCACTATTAGAACTAGGAATTTAGACTTTGAAAAGGTCTATCCAGTACAAGGACTTAAGTATAATTTATTGTTTCTCAAATGTGTGATAAGAAAAAGCGGGTACTTTTTGGTGAAACAGGTGTATGGTGTTGTCACCTGAATTTAAGATGCCTGATGAGAAGTACATACAGCTAAGGGTACCTAGGAAAGGAAAATATATATTGTTTTGATCTTAATGATGTAATTCCTAATAGGTCCTTAACCTGTTTGTTTGCTAAAGCATCTGTGGATGATTCTAAGTTATGGCATAGACGGTTAGGTCATCTAAATTACAAAACAATCAATAAACTGGTAAAAGGCAACTTAGTGAGAGGGTAACCTTCTAAGGTTTTTGAGTGTAAGGAACTGTGTGTGGCTTGTCAAAAAGGAAAAAAACATAGAGCTTCTTGTAAGACCAAAACTGTCAACACCATTACACAACCACTTTTATGCTTCATATGGACTTATTTGGACCTACCTTTGTTAAAAGTTTGAACCATAAGCGTATGCCTAGTTATCATTGATGATTATAGTAGATTTTCTTGGGTATACTTTTTGGCAGCTAAGAGTGAGACTAGTGAGATTCTCAAGAGTTTTATTACTAAGATAGAAAATCTAGTAAATCATAAGGTAAAGATAATCGGATGTGATAATGGGCCGAATTTAAGAATGATGTGATGAATCAGTTTTGTGTAGTTAAGGGTATAGAAATACAATTTAGTGTTGCTAGAACACCACAACAAAATGGTGTAGCTAAAAGGAAAAATAGGACACTAATTGAGTAGGCTAGGACGATGTTGTCGAGTCCAAGTTACCTACTACCTTTTGAATGAAAATGTAGGCCTTGTTATGTGCAAAATAGAAGCAAGGTAGTGAAGCCTCATAACAAGACCCCTATGAGCTGTTACATGATAGGAAGCCAATGATTGCATTCCTAAAATCTTTTGGGTGTCATGTTACTATCTTGAATACCATAGACTACCTAGGCAAGTTTCAAGAAAAAGGCTGATGATGGATACTTTTTAGGCTATTCTTCTAATAGTAAAGCCTTTAGAGTATACAATAGGAGGACTAGAATTGTTGAAGAGACCTACATGTTCAATTTAGTGAAAAGACTCCTAGTGTTGAGACCAAGGACCGGACGGTCATTAAACATTGATATGCTAAACAAATCTATGAATTATGAGCCTATCATTGCAGGAACTTCCACTAATGTTGATGCGGTACTCAAAGGATTCATTTAGAAGCAATTTCTAAGGAAGTTGATTCTTCTCAAGAGTTCTATTTGTTTGAAAAGTGGAAAGCTAGTTCTGTCTCACCCATCATTGATAAGCAAGGTCCTACTGATGATGATGTATTGAATACTGGAGGCAATGTTGATCATCATCAAGATAAGGATGAGTTGTTGAAAGATAACTCGGTGTCGGTAGAAGAAATTGAAAAGAAGAAAGGCATTCTGAAGCAACTTGCTAAGCCAAACCAAAGCCGGAGAGCTTATAATGAAAGCAGCGCTAAGCTAACTTCTACCACTACCAGTATAGTGAAACCACGTTGTAAGTACTAATGATAGTACTTTCTTTGGACCAACTGCAAAGCCATTATTTGGTGAAGAGGAGTATCCACATGATCCTAATATGCTGACTTGATTAAATTGATACTCCTACTGATGATGATGACATGGATGATTTCTTCAATGCTGATTTTACTAATTTGGAACATGTCATTCATGAAAGTCTTGTTACCTCAACAAGGATACATAAGATTCATCCTAAGGAACAAATACTTGGAAATTTGAACACCCTGTTCAAACAAGAGGCAAGGTTAGAATACAAAACCCTTCCTAAACAAGGTTTCTTTGCAAGATCACTTCACAAAAGAAATTGTCATAAAGATGCAAAAATTTCTTGTTTGCATGTTTTCTGTCTCAAAAAGATCCCAAGAGAGTTGAAGAAGCATTAAGAAGAAGATTGGGTAGAATCAATGCAAGAGGAGCTTCGGTTCAAGCTTCAAGAGGTTTGGACATTGGATGATCTTCCAAATGGTAAGAGGGCAATTGGGACAAAATGGGTGTTAGAAACAAAAGGATGAAAGAGGTATTGTTGTGAGGAACAAGTCAAGGTTGGTTGCTCAAGGATACACAAAAACTGAAGGCTTGGATTATGATGAAGTGTTTGCTCCAGTTGCAAGAATTGAGGCTATTAGAATGTTTTTAGCTTATGCTTCATTCAAGAATTTTGTTGTGTATCGGATGGATGTTAAAAGTGCATTTTTGTATGGCACAATTGATGAGGTTTATTTTGTCAACCTCCGGTTTTGAAGATCGATCATCGACAAGGTTTACAGGGTGAGAAAGGCTATGTATGGGTTGCATCAAGCTCCAGGGCATGGTATGTGTATGCGTCTACTTATTTAATGGACAATGACTTTAAAAGAGGTTGATTGATAAGACTTTGTTCATTCAGAAGCACAAGGATGATATTTTACTGGTTCAGGTTTATGTAGATGACATCATCTTTGGCTCAACCAATAAGGAGCTATGCAAAGATTTTGAGAAGCTTATGCATGATAAGTTTCAAATGAGTTCTATGGGAGAACTCACTTTCTTTTTGGGGCTGCAGGTTCAACAAAGGACTGATGGTATCTTTATTAGTCAAGACAAGTATGTAGCAGATGTTTTGAAAAAGTTTGGGTTTCAGGATGTGAAGAGTGCTAGTACACCTATGGAGACTCGGAAACCACTGCTACCAGATGATGGAAGTCGAGTTGATCGAGAAGTTGTGCAGGTCCATGATTGGATCTTTGATGTATCTCATGCATCTAGGCGGATATTATGTTCTCAGTATGTGTGTGTGCAAGATTTCAAGTAACACCCAATACATCCCACATGAATGCTGTTAAGAGAATATTTAGATACCTTAAAGGTCATCCTAAACGGGCCTTTGGTACTCTAAGGATTCTCCTTTTGACTTGGTGGCCTACAGAGATAGTGACTATGCTGGTGCTAGTTTGGATAGGAAGTCTACAACTGGAGGATGTCGGTTTTGGGAAGCGGACTTATTTCATGGCAGTGTAAAAAGCAAACTATTGTGGCAAATTCTACAAGTGAAGCTGAATATGTGGTGCGCGCTAGTTGCGTGGTCAAGTTCTTTGGATTCAGAATCAATGGCTGTTTTGGGTACAATTTTTTGCATACTAAGATTTACATTGATAATAACAGTACAATTTGCATCATTAAAAATCCTGTTTTTCATTCTAGAACTAAACATATTGAGATAAGGCATCATTTTATTAGAGATTGTAATGAGAAAAGATTGATTCAAATGGTAAAAATCCATACTTATTTCAATGTTGCTGATCTTCTCACTAAAGCTTTTGATGTGGGGAGGTTTCAATACCTTGTTGTTAGTATTGGAATGATTAATCACTAACTATCAACTTGTTTTGTAAAAGTTTGTATAAGACTTGGACTATTATTATGTGATCTTAGTATTGCTATTTTTGTTTCTAACCCGATAGTTTTGTTCAAACCACTTTGTTGCTCTGTGTTTCACTAACCATTTTGAGATAAAAGAAAGTTCATTAGAAGCAAAAGAAGAAGTTAAATTGTTCATTCATTCAAGAAACAGTTTCTGACTTCACACTACAATTAACTTCAAGTGCAATTAAAAGACTAGTTCTGTACATGATTTCCTACTACTATCCTAGCTCATATCGTCTATTTCAACTGCTGGATATGCATGACCATGATATGCATGACCAGTATGACGGAGGGATCAAAATGGGAAGGATGGATTGATGAAAACGAAGATGATGAAGATGAATATAGCAGATGAATGTGAGATATGACATTGTCCTTTGTGCTTCATCTACTGGTTTCACCAAAAAGCAATCACTCCATCTTCCTTTTACCCTTACCCTTTATGATATGTGAAGAAGCACCACAACATGGTGTAGAAAGACCAAGAACCACCTCTCTGTTCTTTGGAAGTGGTGGATTTTTGGCTCGTGGCCTTGGTTGAGGGTGAGAGGATGAAGGTTTTGCTTTCTGCTTCCTTTTGAATCAACCTATTGAAGGTTGGCTCCAAACGCTCAGTGGAATCATCTGACCCTCTTGATGACTCACTCGAATCAACCACACTATCGTCTTCAGATGATGAAAGAAAAGGGGATTTTCTTGGTCTTGGTTCTTGTGGAGGAAGATACAGCCGCCATGGGTTTGAATCATCACTTGATGATGATGATGATGAGGAGGAGGAGGATGTTAGATTGATGACCTCTGGTTTATTCCAACTGGGATTCCACATGGTGCTTGATTGTGGATTTGTGTGGAATTAGGGTTTTTGGTAACTGAGATTTGGGTTTCTTTTATAAGCAGAGATAGGGCTTATGTAAGTTAATGAGGGGCAGGTTAAATGTGGTTGAGAAGTTAATAAGGTGGTTTGACTTTGACTATGTCTTGGAAGTTGCCATCTGGACTTAGATATCTGCATTTTGGCTAATCACTAATAGGTCTCTGGAACCACTTCTACCCTTTTCTAACCACTGATAACTCTCTTCTCTGTGTTTGGTTCTTGTTTGTGTCTTGCAGGTATGAAGGATTTGTGTACATTGGCGCTTATGCTGTCTTTAGCTGCTAATGTTTAAAAAAAAAAAAAAAAAAGAATTGTGAGAATCCTTCATCTTTTTGTGAGATATCATTTGTTTTGACCAGATTTGCTTGAGTATCTCTTTGTGAGATATTCTTTGTGAGATATCTCTGGTCAACTGCTGGTGACACATTGTATCCATTGATAGTGTGTTTCAAACTATGGACAGCAGTTCTGAAACCTCTGATAGAATGCTGCTTATTTTTGGATACTACAGGGGCTGTTTGGTAACTTTGGAAAAAGTATATTTATCTCCCCAAAGTCACGGATGGATCATTCAATTGGTCTTCTAATCACTTCAAATTGGCTTCGACATTAACCCAATCACTTTCCTTTGCAGAATTCACATAACCCACATCTTACCCATCATCAAAAACAATGGCGACCCAGTACTCCACCACACATAACCTTGTTGCTAATCTTGTCATGAATGCTAGATCTGAAGGTTTTCATCAAATGATTGATTTCCTTCTTCACGTTCTATTCACATATGCCGTTACTCCAACCATCCTTAAAGCCTACATACATCAGTTCTGGAGGAATGCTAAGCTTGAAGAGGTTGATGGAATAAGTGTTTGCTGTTGTGGATGGAATGCTATTTCAATCACTGAGGAGATCATTAGAGAGGTTTTAAAATTTGATGATGCTGATAGTATTGATAATCTTTCAGATGCTGAGATTGTTACTGGTTTAGAAAGATTAGGCTATACACACAGGGGTGCTAAGGTACAATTTGTTAAGAGTTTGTTTTCACCACAATGGAAGTTTTTGATTCACACCTTGTTGATGTGTATGAGTAATAAGACCACAGGGTTTAATGACTTTCCTTCAAAGATTGCTACTGCTATTATTTGTTTGTCTGATGGAAGGAAGTTTAATTGGTCTAGGATGATTTATGAGGGGTTAGTACAGAACATTAGGAAGAAGGGTAAATACTATTTATATCCTAGGTTTGTTCAACTGATTATGGAAAGTCAAATAGAGGCCTTGTTGAGCATTAGGGGAGTATGAAGTACATCATATGCTTCCTAAGGTCTTTGCACATATGAGGAATCAGCCACAAAATTTACAAATTAGGGATGTTCCTTTATTTCCACATATGCTTGCTTTGCCTGCGATCTGAGTTTGATGAAGGTCTTGAATCTCAATCTATAGTCATCTGAACCACTGTTTGTACAACCGAACCCCACTTCTAGTGCACCTCAAACCACTGGTAGTACACTTGCAACCACTGTTAGTGCAACTCAACCTACGTCTAGTCAAACCCAAACCACTGTTAAACCAATTGTATGGACGGCGAAGGGCACCAAGCTACCTGGTGGTGTTAGTGGTGTTGATCATGAGGTCATCCAAGGTGGAGGTGACATGATTGGAAGGGCTTCCACTACATGATTCATGCTTAGATCTGTCGAGGATAGTGGAAAGATACTTAAGACCCAACCTTTGGCAACTCCTAATGCGGAAAGTTCCTTGGAACTTAACACAGGTGGAGGAATCCCTAGCGCCCGGCTACTAAAGGGTGCATAGATGATCGGGAAAGGTCGGTGCTATGTTTACTTTATCCAAGGATTCACCTCTCGGAGCGATTAACACAACTTCAAGTGATGAGGATAGATTGGAACATGAAACGAATTGACGGATCCCGAGTTTGTACATGATGACTTTTCCAATGAACCACTTTTCGGACCAGTTCACACAGGTCGAAGTGGGGAGGATATTCTTTAACGATTTAATGAATTGACGGCTAAATGTACCAAATTGGAGGATACCGTATCCATCTTAGGAGTTTGTTGCATTTCAAGGGAAAGATATTAAAAGACTAAAGCACAGGGTATTGGTTTTGAAAAATATGATAAGGCCTATGGTTGCTGCTTTAAGGCCATTAAGGAGAAAGAAAAAGAAGGTGGACTCCTCTCCAGCTCTGAATGTGGAGAATGTATCCAAATAGGGGAAGAGTGATGGCATGACTTTAGGGAGGCGTAGATGTATCTATGGAAGAAGATGTTGGTAGTGGAGATCAAGAATTTTTGGTATCCGATAAAGCTGGGAATGAGGCATTCTTGAAAATTTAAAGACTGTGGTAGAAGATGAAGTGATGAGAACACAACCAGTGTGTACGCCATGGATAGTTTTCTTGAAACCACTGCTGCAGTTTGAAATGGCTATTGTACCACTAACATTCTAACTACTTCCACCATTGTTACAACCATCTTTGTATCACCACCTAAAACTAAAGAAGTTGAAAAAGAAGCTGCAAGTACATTGGTTAATCTAAGTAAAACCTCGTAGATTTGCACATCCATCATTTCTGTTTCATCTATTAAATCACCAACAAACCCAACAAAAGTTTAGTTATTTGAACCTTTAAGAAAGAAGGTAAATCAATCGGTTGTTGGAAAAGGTAAAGGAGTTGCGAAACCGAATTGAAATTTAAAAGTAAAGCATAACAGGTTGCTTATGATGAAGAGTATGTAAGAAAGATGTTAGCTGAAGAACAAGCAGCTTTAGAGAAAAGGAAGCAAGAAGAAGAGGAAGCTAGTCAGAAATGGTTAGCTACATGGTATGAATCACAAATCTATCTTCAAGCTTCTCAACAAATACATGATGAGTATACTGTACAAGAATGGGCATTGTTGGATGATGAGGAAAGAGCTAGACTTTTGGGTGAATGGGCAAGGAAGATCGAAAGAAAGCAAGTTATAAGAAAGAAACCTCCTACCATTGCACGGATGAGGAATGTATTGATGAAGATTATTAAGAATTCAGGAATACATATTTCTGATAATCTTAGTAAGTGTTCATTTGAAAGAATTCATGAGATATATCCGAGATGTATGAAGATTAATAATGATGATTTACGTCAATGAATTCGAAAAAGAAAAGGTGGATTCTAAGCACACAAAAGAGAAATCGAGGTTCAGGAGACATCTGATTCTAAAAGATTGAAAATAGTTGAAGATGGTAATCAAATTATTTCTTATGAGTTTGAGCTTAATGGAAGTGAAGGATGTTGAAAAATTCAAAGACTCAACAATGAAGTTTATGAGTATAATAAATTTTCACTGATGCTTCAGTATTGTGATAGAGATGATTTGATGAATCTTTGGATACTGTATAAGAATAATTTTGGTGAAGAACATCCAAATGATTATCATGAGAGACTGGTTTATCATCATTTGAATATTTTATTTGAACCTACTCATGATGAACCTGAATGGAAAGGACTCTACAATGGTCAGGTTACAAGATGGTTTTTATATCAAACTTGGAGTTCATGTTTTAACGTTTCGGAGAAGTTATTCATATGCTTGTAGAAGGTAATTATCCTCAATTGAATAAGTATCCAGGAGTTATTGCTCGATGATGAAGCTGGTATTATCAAGATGTTGTTACCTATGATTGTCAAGCTTACAATTTGTTGCTGAAGTATGAGAATATTCTTAAATCTAGTAAGTGTTTGGCTACATCCTCCAATTCAGATGTTTTGAGCTTAAAAGAAACTTGATAATTCTGTTTGAATGTATCAAGTTTAGGGGAGGATTGTTGGGTTTTGGGTTCCTTGGATCAAGAATTATTCTAAGTACTGGAACTACGGACAGAGTTGATATAACCACGGACAGAAGAATGGAACCACGAATGAAGACAAACCGTGGCTAGTAGTTTTGTGTAATCACTGATAATGTAATGAAACCACTGCTAGTTTTTTATAGTCGGTTTAGTATTATGTATTAGATAAATATGGAAAAGATATTTATCTTGTAGGTTACGTATTGTATTATGTATAGGACTCCTTAGCCTATAAAAGGAGGTCCTAGGTAAGATTAGAGGTACGTATGTTTTATATCTAAGGTTGATACACTTCAAGGTTGTAAAACCCTAATACTGGTTAGAGTATTCGTATTAATAATAATATTGAGGTGTTGAATATTCATTGTTCTTCTTCTTAAGATTAAGTATTAAATTCCACGTGATACTTAATAAGTTCTTGTTTAAAGTCAGTTTCTATATTAGATCTTTTGCTTAACTGGGATCAACATTCCCCACCTATAGTGTTAGAGATCGGAAATAGTTTTTATAAGTCACCTTTAGAAATGCATGAGGAGCAAATTGAAGACATTTTGAATCACTTAGATGAGTTATCCTTAGAACGTATCGAGGAAGTAGAAGATAATATTTATGATCTTGGAAAGGGTCGGGTTATCATCCAAAGAGATTTTTATAGGTTAGAGACTGAACTAAAAAAAGCTAGTGCCCAGATTTCAGACTTACATAAGAAACAAGAGGGATATGCCGATGAAATTGTTCTAGCCCATGTTAGGGATTCTACTCTTGAAATGATCATTGAGGATATCCAAGTTAGTCATCGATAAGATATAATGGATCTTTTAGATGTAATTCAGGAGCTTAATAATAACAAATAAACAACACCAGACTACTAGCCCTAATATCCTAGAAACCTAAGTATGTGCAGTTTTTGTACTAAACCTAGTTACAGGATGTGTAATATAAATAATGGTACTTGTCAAATTTTCACCTTGTAAGATAAATAGGAAAGTTGTTTATGATCTAATGAAGATATAGTTTACACATACCTAGTTCC
>OU343220.1:74713435-74731607 GCA_910596185.1 Chrysanthemum makinoi
TTTCAGGTACAAAGGATCGAAAACAGGACAAAAACGGACAGAAATGAGCTCGGATTGGAAAACGTGCTTTGTAGATGGAGCCGGAAGCGGATTTTCTGCATTTTCAGAGCCGGATTACACATTTGGGAGTGAGCTTGGGGAATCAGATCAAAAACCTATCCCTAAATCCAAATCACCATTTTACCCTTCGACTCGAACCCAAATGACTATTTTACCCTTTTTATCAAAATTGAAAACTACTCTCTTAAACTCCATTTTTATTTTACAACAATTATTTTTTTAAAAACCAATTTTATTAAAATTATTTTCTTTCTAAAATAAATAAAAAAAAAAAAAAAAAAGTTTTATAACAAAAATACACAAAAAAAAATACATTTAGTTTTTATTAAAAACCCTTATGAACCCCTCCATTTATCTCACATGACCCCTTTTCTTTTTGGACCTCTTCCTTTCTTTACCCAAATCAGATAAAAAGAATACCCTGCTCCCATCTTCTTCTTGGCGCCAAAACACCAAAACCCCACCCTTGTCTTCTTCCCAACATATCACTATCTCACCCCCTGGTCCCCAGCTCATACTCTCCCCCACACCCACATGGTCTCACTGCCAAGCTGGCAATCCCAAGCTAGCTCATTGGGCATCAAAAAGGGACGGCTAGGATTGATTTCCTTGGGCTCCAAGATGGATTGATGGCTGGGATTTGCTTCAAGAAAGCACAAGTGCTCCAAACAAGCTCATTGTCTCACACAAAAAGCACAAAAGCTCAAGCCTTTGAAGACCCTAGACTAGTATAAATAGAACCATTTGTAGCCTTTGAAAGGCAGTAGGAGTTTTAGTTTTAAAATAGCTTTTAGTTTTATTGTAACTTGTTTTTTTAAAATCAATGAAATTTCTTTTCTTTATTGTCCTTTTATTCTTGCTTATTTAGCAAATAAGCACTTTAGTGCTTATTTGTTCCTTACCTCTCCTTATTTGTTTTTAAGTTGCAATCCAAGTCTAACTTAGTTTTACAAATGAAAAAGCCAACTTGAGTTTTTAAACATCATTTTTAAAACAGTTTACACCCTGTCAAGGGGTGTTTGGCTTAAGCTTATTTGTTGTCTAAAACCTATTCTTACCCATTTTGACTTTTATAGTCAAAGGTATTTTAAGAGTACTAGTTAGTTTTTACAAGTTGAAACTGATTGGGCAATTGTTACAAAGTTTGGGTAGGTGTAATTTTTTTTTTGGTACTCTTCTGTCCTGCACACCAAAACTGCAACAGCAGCCTGCTGTTGCAGCCCCTCTTTTGAAGCTTATTTTTCATCAAAATCTCTTCCAAACTGCTTTTCTTAAGATCCTACATACCCATCTTTATATTTCAGTAGCTTGTTTGCACTTAGGATAGTTTTATTTAGCTTAAAATTGCACTCAAAATCTGTCCAAAAACCCATTTTCAGCAAACTGTTTCAGCAGATAAGTGTCCAAGTGGGCTCCATTCTTAGATTTTTAAATTGCTTATTACTTGACCTTAGATTATGAAATTTGGTATGCATGATGTTCACTGGGTGGGCTAGTCAAAAGTGATTTTTGTTGAATTTTACAACAGCTTATTAGAGTTTAGTTTTAAGCTCAAAACAGCCACTGTTTGGGACTGTTGCAGCAGCCTGCACACATCCCTCTTATTTGCTTATTCCAGCTTCTAGTTAGCTTATCTAGGATACATTAGTACTTTTTAGGTAATATAGATTAGTTTAGTTAGTTCCCAGCTTATTTAGTGCTTATTGTAGTTTGTAGAATAGCTTATCCTCTTATTGCATGCTCCTTTTCCATTGTTACTTTAGGAACTCCCAAACTGCTTATTTTCCCCATTAGAGTAGTCCATTTCCTTTATCTCCAGCTTATCATAATTCCCTTTTATATGTTTTATGCTTGTTCCATTTTCTCAAGTGCTTATTTGCTTATTTGGTGCTAAGAATAGTTCTAATATAATTCTTGTTTAGTTGTAAGTGAAACTGAAAACAGTAAGCAGTCTTAACTGCTTATTGTTTGCCTTTTAAAAGTTTAAGTTTTTGATAAAAGTGCTTATTTTGGTCTTATAGTTTGGTTGCAAAAAAGAAAAAGTTAAAAAAAAAAAATTTGTCTAGCAAAAAGGTACCACAGGAATCGAACCTGGGACCTTCTGCTCACAAACCCAACACACAACACATAACCATCACGCCCTAGGGTCTTTTCATTTATAAATTTGCATCTTTTATTAGTTAAATACCAAAACAGATTTTTAAGCTTGTTAGCTTATTTGCTTATTAAGTGCTGATTCCAAAAAGTAGTGTACTCCTTTTTTATTTTTCTTAAAATCAGTTGGGCTTAAAGTATTTTTAGTGAAAATTTCAGATTTTTATAAAATAGTTTAGAATTTTTTATAATTAAATTAGATTAAAGTAGTTTTTACATCATAATAATTAATTTAAAAGTCGAAAAAATACCCGGCTTTTTCCTAAAATTATTTTTAGTCGTTTAGAACGTAGGGAAATTAGTTTCACATCCTTAGGCCTTAAATTGCATCATTTTCACTTTTTGAGGCTCGGAATTAGCCCGGGTTTTCACGTTTTTGCATATCATCACTCTAGGACTTAGTGTAACTTAATTTTATTGTTCCGTATGCTTAGTAGTAGTTAGATAATCATTTACTTTGTTCCCGTAGCCTTAATTACTTTCCCTTTAATTAATTTGTAGAATACGTAATCAAAAACAAAAAACCGTAACATCGAGCATTTTAATAACAAACCTCAAACGAGATTCTCAATTCACACCTCGTTGGGAAACGACCCGAATATCCTTATCCGTATCATATATCTCTAACGGATTTGATTGACTACCCTTTTCCTAAAGGTTTTGATTCGATTCAGCGTTTATTTTGATATTGATATTATCATACTATTTCATCCACACACCACCCTTAACCACCTACCGAATCAGTGTCTGAACCGTTTTAAGTTTCTTACGGTTAGTCATTCACAAGTGGCTAGCTTGGGTGAGTAAACTTGACGTGTTTCGGCATTGAATCAATGATCTAATGAAGATATAGTTTACACATACCTAGTTCCACAAGTTGTCTCTCCCGTATTAATATTTACCATAGGCTATAGTGTTGTGAACCTAGGAATTACTATGGACTTTTTACCACCAGGTTTTCCCGAGCCTAGGTATATAGGACTCATGGTTGCAATTCATAGTCAAGAAATTAAGCAAGCGACTTTACCTAGAGATACCGAAACTTATGACAAATCTATGTCATCCTCCGTAGGATCTTCTCTACCACCTAGTCCATTAACCTCCGTAGGATCTTCATCACCGTTTATACCAAATACACCACCGCTAGATTATTCCTTCAATGAATCTATGTTTTCGGAACTAGATAAATCACTATGGATTATACTGAGACCCTTAGGAAGTGAACTAGCTCCCGAGGAACCTAATTCTCATTAGTATAGCATCCGTCTCTATTTTTGGATTTCCAAATCCTCCGTTATAACTTACAATTTTCTAAATGTTAGAACTTTGTATTTTCAATCCTCCATTATACCATACAATGTTCTAAATGTTAGAACTTCTATTTTCAATCCTCCGTTATATTCTACAATGTTATAAATGTTAGAAGTTGTATTTCCAATCCTTCGTCATAACCTACAATGTTCTAAATGTTAGAACTTGTATTTTCAATCCTCCATCATATCTACAACATTCTAAGTGTTAGAACTTGTATTTCCAATTTTCCTTCAGTCTACAATGTTCTATTAGTTAGAACTTGTAAAGAATATCTATGTCGAATATTCATAATCCTCATTATGTTCGTCCTATGATATTATTCTTATCCCGTCCTATTATCGCTAAGAATTCCTCGCACGAGATCCTCAACCTTTGCTACTTCCGCCATGACTCAGGATGCCATTCGACAACTAGTCACTGACAGTATGATTGCTGCACTAAGATGGAAAATGCTAATAATGCGAATAGAAACCCTACGCCGAGGGAAGCTCCTGTAGCGAAGAAGAGTGGCCACAAGGAGTTCATGAGCTTCCAACCTTTCAATTTCAAAAGTACAAAAGGGGCTGTTGGACTAATCCGCTGGTTCGAGGAAGCGAATCAGTATTTTCCCATAACAACTATAATGAGGACTATAAAGTCAAGTTTTCTACTGGTACTCTTACATAAGAGGCTCTATCTTGGTGGAACTCAAATTCCCAACCTTTAGGAATTAATGAAACTTATAAAACCACCTGGACCGAGTTCAAGAATCTTTTGAATAAGAAATATTGTCCCTGAACTGAGGTAAAGAAAATGGAAGATGAGTTTTATAAATTGACTGTGAAGGGGTATGATATCAAAACTTACATTAGGAGATTTCGGGAATTGGAAACTTTGTGTCCTACAATGGTGCCAACTACTGAAAAGACAATGGAAGTTTTTATCGGAGGTTTGCCTTCAAGTATCGAAGGAAATGTTACTTCCTCTAAACCTCAAACTTTATAGGAAGCCATTAACATCACTCAAAGGTTAATGGATTAAGTAACAAAGCACAACTCTGTGCCAGTTCCCCGAGATAACAAATGAAAGTTCAACGATAGAAGAACTTTGAACAAAAACTACCGTAACACTAACACTAACACCCGTACCCCAAATCCTTACCCACAACTGAATAGAAGGCAAGAAGCTACTAGAGGTTATGCTTCCACTCCAACTACAGGAAGTGGTTATGCTAGAAAATCCCCTATGTATAAGAGATGTGCTTTACATCACACAGGACCTTGCTTTATTAAGTGTAATACTTGCAACAAGTTAGGCCCGCCACTGGAAGCAATCAGCTACCAGTGATGATCACTTGTCATGCATGTGGAGAGAAAGGGCATTATGAAAATCAGTGCCAAAAGAAGAATGATGGTTCCCATTGGAGAGCCTACATGTTAAGGGATAGGAACGCTACGCAAGATCCCGAATGTAGATACGGGTACGTTCCTTCTAAATCATCATTTAGGTAGAGTACTATTTGATTCTGGAGCAGATAAAAGCTTCGTATCCCTATCTCTTGCTTCTAAACTTAGGATTCCACCCCTTGCCTTAGAAACCTATTACGATATAGAATTGGCTAACAGAAACTTAGTTAGTACTAACACCGTTATCTAGGGTTGTACCCTAACCTTGTTAAGCCAACCTTTCAAAATCAATCTCATGTCGATTAAAGTCGGTAGTTTTGACATTGTCATTGGTATGGATTGGTTGTCCATGAATCATTCTAAGATTCTGAGTGACGAGAAAACCGTTCATATTCCCATTAACAATGGTGAGACTTTAATCATCCGAGGAGATCAGAGTAAAACCCGTGTAAATATCGTCTCCAATATTCAAACCGAGAGGTATATATCTCGAGGTTGTCATGTCTTTGTAGTCCAAGTAATGGAGAAGAAGCTAGATGAAAAACTACTGGAGGAGATCCCTGTAGTCATGGAATACCAAGAAGTTTTTCCTAAGGATCTACTGGCCTTCCTGCTGTTTGTCAAGTATATTTCCAAATCGACTTAATTCCCAGAGCGGCACCTGTAGCCCGAGCACCCTACAGGTTAGCCCCTTCAGAGATGAAGGATCTCTCTGAATAATTCTAAGAATTAGCCGACCGAGGTTTCATCTGTCCAAGTACATCTCCCTAGGGAACTCCTATCTTATTCGTTAAGAAGAAAGGCTGATCTTTCAGGATGTGTATCGATTACCGTGGGTTGAAAAAACTCACCATTAAGAATCGTTACCCATTACCCAGGATTGATGACTTATTCGATCAACTTCAAGGTTCGAGCGTCTATTCGAAAATCGACTTTCGATATGGTTATCATCAACTGAGAGTGAGGGATGAGGACATTCCTAAGACCGCTTTCAGAATGAGATATGGACACTATGAATTTCAAGTGATGGCATTTGGTTTGACAAACGCACCTGCGGTTTTCATGAACCTCATGAATCGTGTGTGTAAGCCATATTTGGATAAAATTTATAATGGTGTTCATAACTGATATTCTCATCTACTCTCGTAACGAGGAAGAGCACGCCGATCATCTAAGAATAATCCTTGAATTAATCAAGAAAGAGAAACTTTATGCTTTTTGGATTAACATCGTGCAATTTCTCAGATACTTGATTGATAGTCAAGGAATTCACATTGATCCTGCCAAAATAGAAGCCGTTAAGAATTGGGCATCTCCCACTACTCCTACCGAAATACGGAAATTCTTAGGACTCACTGGTTACTATCGAATGTTTATCGAAGGTTTTTCAAGGATTGCGAACCCTTTGACTGAGTTAACCCAAAAATAAAGGAAGTTTATCTTGGAAAAGGACCAGGAGTCAGCCTTCTAACTTTTAAAGAGAAATTTGTGTAAAGCTCCAATTCTAGTATTACCAGAAGGAAACGAGGATTTCATTATTTACAATGATGCCTCTCATCAAGGTCTAGGAATTGTGTTGATGCAAAGAGAAAAGGTCATTGCCTATGCATCACGACAACTCAAGACACATGAGAAAAACTATACCACACACGATCTAGAATTAGGAGCATTCGTGTTCGCTTTTAGAATATGGAGGCACTATCTGCATGGCACAAATGGACGGTTTTCACCGATCATAAAATCCTATAGCATATTCTTGATCAAAAAGAGTTGAACATGAGACAACGACGTTGGCTAGAACTGCTTGCTGATTACGATTGTGAGATTCGTTACCACCCTGGTAAGACTAATGTTCTAGCAGATGCCTTGAGTCGAAAGGAACGAATCAAACTTCTTAGAGTTAGGTCATTAGTAATTAATCTTTATCCTAACATACCTTCCCAAATCCTTAAAGCCCAAACGAAGCCCTCAGAGAGGAAAACCTCAAGTCTGAGAACTTGTGAGGAATGGACAAGGCTTTTGAAGTACGTCTTGATGGAACTGGTTGCATCAAGAATCGGAGTTGGTTACCATATATTGGTAATTTAAGAAACTTAATCATGTACGAGTCCTATAAATCCAAGTACTTTATTCATGCAGGTTCTGATAAGATGTATCATGATCTGAAGAAACACTATTGCTGGCCTAACATGAAAGCCACCATTGCTGATGTCGGGATCATGTGTAACTACTATCAAGTGTCAGTCATTAACTATGTAATAGGTTGCTAAGTATTTAGGCTTATATGTTAGTAGTTATGTCTAGGCTTATGAAGGAAGCCTATGGGCCAATGACAAGGTCCAAACACATAAGAGGAAGGGACTAGAAGTGTTGCCCTAGCTCCCTATCCTATATAAACACATGTAACTCTCATTTGAGAGTGTTGGTTCTTTCATATTGTTACTAAACCTTTGCCATTTATTCTTGTGAAAGTATCGACCAATTCTACCTTTCTCTTATCATTCTATATCATCGTTATGCTTGTGTTATCATGAATATGGCGACCTAAAAGTGGTATTAATCGCCAAATAGTTGTTTGGAATGTGTTTTGTTTGAGTTTTTGGTTATATGTAGCGTGTTCTATTCGGTTTCTACATTTCTTATGCATAAATATTTGTTTATTACACTCAAATCTTGAAGCTTGGAAAGTTTTATAGTTGATATAATGTTTAAAAGCTTAGATTTTGCAAAACGTTTAGAAGTTTATTGTTTTTAAAGTGTTTTTCATCTCGTTTCTATGATTTTTCAATCCTTACAAATTAGCTCAAATTTAATTTTTGGTGTTAAAGTTTAAAACTTTCTAGTTCTTTAAGTGTTTTTGAAGCTATTTGATTAAAAGAAACACGTAGAAATCACGTTTTGAAGCTAAAAAAGTCGTTTTGGTAATTCTGGTCGCATTTACGAATAAGAAAACCCTTTTCTTTCGAGTAATTAAAACCCTGATGTTATGAATAAGCAAACCCTGATCTTACGAGTAAGCCTACGAACATGGTAAAAGTTTACTGCTAAGCATCTTTACGAGCAAGGAGGAACTTTACGATCAAGCACTATTCATCAGATTCATCAAATTTTGAAGTGACTCAGTACTTCCCTTGCTTGGATAATCTTGTGGAATACTTCGACTTGTGATATCTTTCAAACTTGGATAAGTTTGTAAGATTTATTGGTTTTTACTGATTCTTACGAATAAGGTTTACTCTTACGAGTAAGACCTTTATGAATAAGATTTATATCTTACGAGTAAGGATTTTTACAACTAAGACTTTATCCTACGTGTAAGCCACCTTTCTTACTTGTAACACAAGCTTACGAGTAAGTCATAGTTTACGAGTAAGGATAGTTTACGAGTAAGCCCAAACTTTACGACTAAGACCAACTTTCAACATCAACGCACATTTCAATCATCTATAAAGATCCATCAACAACAGAAATTTTACAATATCTCAACCACCTTATTTCAATTACTTTCCTCAGTAGTATCCTCAACAACAATTCCCACAACAACAATCATTTCAACAACAACCACCAGTTCCACAACAACAATTCATTCAACAACAACAATTTCCTCAAAAACAACAATGGTTTCCACCTTAATATGCAATGCAATCATTCACTACAATCCCACCAAAGGAACCTCATTGGTTTGCACAAATATGTGAGGCTATCAGCAGTCAACAATCTATTCATAAAGCTGGATCACTTGATAGAACTCAAATGCTTACTCCCATAAATTACGTTCAATGGCGTAAGTCGATTCTTTAGGTTCATCGAACTCAAGAAACCTCGCGACAAATATTTGAAGAAGGTAATCCTTGAAGGTCCTTTTCAAATGCCAACTGTGACAATTTTCGGAGATCCAACGGCTATTCCACTAAGACTTGAAACCATCTCTACTGTCCTTGAGAGTCAACTAACTGCAGAACAAATACTTCACTGTGAAGTTGATGAGCTTGCAATAGAGTATATTCTTTTGGGCATACCTAATCCCATTCTTTAAAGTGTTGATGCTCAGAAAATAGCAAAGGATATGTGGGAACATGTTCACCTCTTAATGGAAGGCACTGAACTTAATCAAGAGGACATGGAATCCAAACTTTATCTATCATATGAAATGTTCATGATTGATCCATGGGAGTCATTAGAGTCTTACTATCATCGATTCACAAACATCATCAATGACTTGGGTAGACACAACATCATCTTACCCAAGATTGCTATTAACACAAAGTTTCTCAACTGTCTCGGTCCTGACTTGCAGAAGTATGTCACATTTATTCGTCAAGTTAAGAACCTTCATCATGCTAAGTATGGGTTGTTGTATGATTTTCTGAAGCACCATCTAAATGAAGTTGACAAAGATTAAGCTCTTCATGGAATATATCAACCTTTACCAACTCTAAATTCACTTGCACTGATGGCTCTGTCTTTTGCTCCTTAATTTCCTGAATTTCTATAGTCAAATCATGCTTTTGTCTAACAACAACAAAACTTTACCTATCCTCAACAAGTACCGTCACCCTAGATCACTCCATCTGATTCTTCACAACAACCAAGTCACACTCAATTGGTTCCATATAGTAATTCTGATTCAACACTTTACATTGAAACTCAAAATGAAGATGAGGAAGCATTCAATACATTGAATCAAGGATTTGCTCTTATTGCTCGTGCCTTCGGTAAATTTGCAAACAAATCCAACAATCTTCTTCGTAACTCGTCAACCATAAGGAATCAAGTTGTTATCCAAAATGGAAAGGTTTAAGCTTAGAATCGCAATTATGGACGTCTGATGGGAACTGGTGGTTATATAGGAAATTTAAGAAGTGGAAAAGGGTATAATGCTACTGGTAGGAACAATGTGGGTACTCCTCAGCAAAGGGTTGAAATTTTTGATAATGGGAATACACAGAATGGGAAAACAATCATTCATTTTTTACTTTAACGGCAAGGGTCATCTGGCTAATGCATGTCCAAAACCAAGAACCAGAGAAAGTGCATATCACAAGCAGGCATTACTCTTGGCTCTCAAAGATGAAGTTGGTGGAACTCTCATTGAAAAAGAACACAACTTCATGGATAATGCACAATGATGATGATATGGAGGACTTGCAATCTAATACATCTATGATGTTTATGGCAAACATGCAGGAACTCCACATGAGTGATACAGGCCCAGTTTATGATACTGATGGCTTGTCTCAGGTACCAGATCCTAATATATGTCTCATACATGATCTGATATCTCCACCTGTATCTACATCCAACAAGGAGCAAGATGTACAACATGAGCCGTCAACATCTCCTCAAGACGATGACCAAGTTAACCCTGTTGTTACATTTGATGATCTAAAGGATGACTGTGTTGATGTCACATTGAAAAAATTAAAACTTCATCTGATCCAGATCGAGAAGTCATGACCTTTCTTATGACCACTGATAAGGATTTAAAACGTACGCTTTTAGGGGGTCATTTAAGCCCTATTTCGACACATTTTATATCCGTTCCTGCTTAATTTCGTTTCTTTTTACTTTTTAGGTCTTTTGGAAGTAAAATACTGGAATGAAGCACATTTGGATGAAAAAGGAGCAAATACATGAAGAAAATGGCAAAGTCAAGATCGAAGCCACTTAAGACTGATCAACAGTACCTGACGGCGTCCCAACCGAAGGGCGACGCCGTCCCTCTATGATGACTTGATCAAAACATGCACGCGATGGCTCAGTGGAAATTTTGGTCACATAACCTGACGGCGTCACGCCTTAAACATGGAGGGTGTCACTCACAGTTTTCAACTCTGACGACTCAGATCTAGAATCAAGACGACGTCTCAACTGAAGACCGATGACGTCACAACTCTAAGGTGACACCGTCCCATCGATGAATTGGCCCAGACGAAACCTTAATGACAGCGAGCTGACGGTGTCCCATGCAAAAGGTGATGCCATCATAGTTGTAAATCTATATATAGAATTCGATTTTTCAGTATTTAGAAAGGTAGACTTTTGGAGTAAAAACCCTAAATCGTTTGTAGTCCGAATTGGACAATTTCTTAGGGTCCCACACCCTAATTCACACATCGAGATAAGTTGTTTAATCCAAATTATCATTATGTCTATCTCGTATTCGATTGATTGTATGTATGCTTGCTTGTCTATCATGTCTAGCTAAATTTCTTATGTGTTTGCTTAGATCTGTGAAACCTAGTTATTGATTATTGTTAGGTTGTTTCTTATCTCAATTGAAATTGTCTTAGGAGTGCAACTAGGCATCTTCGTTATATTTAATGCTTGAGTATGCTTTATGATGATATGGTCTATGGATGAAATAGCCAAGGCTTGCCGATTCTGTAGGTTGTATACGAGAGATAACCTTGAAGAACTAGGGACTACGCATACCCTATGACCTTTAGGAATACAACACATTAAGATAGGGCATGACAACTCAACCGACCAATAAAAGATAACTAGAGAGTAATAGTATCTAGGTAAACACATTTTTAATCATCATACGAGCATACCTCAATTAGACATAAGCTACAAGTAGTAATAGATAATTAGATAATTATATACAGTAGAGTAATTGGTAGAATTACCACCCTAAACCAATTGCCCCAAGATATTTACATTGGCTTTCTAAAAAAACCATAAAAAGATAAAAAAAGAATCATCCTCAACCCCACCTTCTCGTCATATATTACTTACTAGTATTCCTATTCCCCTAGAGAACTATATCAAACCCCGAGGCTTACCCCATAATACACTACAACGATTAGGTTCACTGCCTAGGAGGTTGAAAAACTTGCTCGAAGAAAAGGAAGTTTCCTTTGACCCCGAACGTGCCTTCCGCACTCATCAAGTTTTTGGCGTCGCTGCCGGGGATTAGAATAGCTAGTTATATCTCTATTTCGTTTAGGTTCCCTTGCTTGATTCCTATCAAGTAAGATTTTTTATCATTTTTATTTGCCTCCTTGTAGTCTATCCCCCTTCTTCGTGTTTTTATTCGTAAATCTCATCACTCACCATGATTCGCATCTTTCGCTAGAGAAACTTTGCACTACCCACTCCCAACCCGACAATGGAAAATGCAATTCCACAAAACCTTTCACCCGTTCACCACTTTGGAAATTACCTAGGGTATAATGAAATAAATTGGTAACATAATAGTCCTTTCTATGATTTGGATCCCGATGAGGAATTTGATGGCGGAGAGGCAATTGACAATTGAGAAGTCATCAATGAAGTTAGATTTGAGATGGAAGAAGACCGCTCCCAATGTTTTGACCCTAAGTGTAGAATTGCGGTAGATAGTCCCTTCTACATGCAATTCCCATGTAAAATAGGATTTGAAAGTTTTGATGCTTACTTGAATTCATTCTTACCTTTAAGCTTAATCTCAAGGAATCTATATAATAAAATTAAGGTGAATGAGTTAGTTTATCAAGGGAACAGTGTTGTTGATGCGGTCACTCACTTGCACGTGTTTGTTGGAAGTTTTGCATATTTGGTTGAATTCATGGTTTTAGAAAACTTAGGAGAATTTATTGATGGAAGCCTCACTCAAGTGATATTTGGAAAACCCTTTAAGAGAATGACTAAGTTGAATGAATAGATGGTTGATGGTTTATTCACATTCTTTTGTAAAGTTGAGGATTTTGTATATCAAATGCCCCGTACGCATCCTAGGTTTAAACACAAAGATATAGAGGCATGTAATCGGATGGCTCCCATTCCAATACTTAGTGAAAGAGACAAACAATGGGACTTAGACATACTTATGAAAAAAATGAAAGGTACTATAAAAAATGCCTAGACTTAGGAGAGGATTACAAGAAAGATGAGAGTACATTAGAGTGGCTTAGATATGGGCATGTGAGCGTGCATGAAACAACGTAGGAGTACGACTTCGAGTCTAGCTACAAGAATCAGAAATAAACAAAAGCGCTTCATGGGAGGCAATCCATGGTTAATTGTTTGCTTGTTTTGTTTTTCTATTTTTGAGTATCTTATATATTTTTCATTGTTGTTTATTCTCATGTTAGACTTTGTAAAAATGCTTTATTTTGTCTTTAACCTCGTCTTAATTACATATAAAGGTATTCTACGAAAAGATAAGTGTAGGGAAGATGATGGATCTAGACACACACCTTGTGTTAGTGATACTTTGAATTATATTAATAAGTACGCGAAATATACTTAGTAATACTCAGAATATGGATTGTATGATGTAATGTAAGTGAGAACAGTATAACACAAAGCTTCAATATTATTAATAATAATACGAGTGATCTTGCTTATCACTAGGGTTACACCTTGAAGCATACGTACCTAGAAAAATGACCTAGGACCTCCTTTTATAGCACAAGGAGTCCTTTACAAGATAAGTATAATGTTAACTATATAGAATATACACAAGATATTTTCTATACTTATCTAATCATGAATACATAACAATTATCCAAATAGCAGTGGTAATAATATGTACTAGCAGTGGTAATGTGTTTCCACTGCTAGTGCATTCTTCAGCAGTGTCTTCCACAAGCTTATCAGTGGTAATTGTTAACTTTATTCCCAACAATCCTCCCCTAAACTTAGTATTTCTTTGCAAATCAATAAGTTTCTCCAATCTGCATCATCTCTAAGGATTTAAGGAATTCTACCAAACACTTCACTTTCTTTTTAAATCATGAATAGCTCTTGAACATTGATCTTGAATCCTATGTATCAAAGCTCTGACCTTCTCATTATCTTCATGAACCCTTAATATTGTAGACAACATTACAGTGAGAATTCTAGCTCTGAGTGGGTATTCTTTCTCAGCAAACATAAATGCATCCACTCCAGTGTTTGTAGAAACATGATGAAATTCACATGAATCATAGCAAGTCCATGTAGTACCAACACATTAAGCTTCAAACTTCCAAAGATTATCATTAGCATCTGGTTCATATAGCATTCTTAGATCAACCCATAACTGCATTTCCTTCATATCTTTAAGCTTATCAGCATCAAACCTTTCTTGAACTAATCTCCACAATGTATTAAGATCAACTCTATCACATGCTTTGATAAGTTCTTCAAACAAAATGAATGATGAAGTTTCACCATCTAGCCTTAAAATCTTCCATGTTGGAGCAAAATTGCTAGTATATACACTTCCCAATCAACAATTGGATGTCTGACTTGTAGTGGGTAAGAATAAAAATCTTCTTCTTCAATCAAAATCATTCCAGTCAGCTGTTCTTCTGTGAATTTCTCAGATTGAACTTCTTGTTCTTTAGCAAATTTTGTTTTCTTGAGTATCTGAGGTTCACTATCTTTGGCTTTTCCTTCAGATGAGGATATCTTCTTTCTTCTTCTTTAGAATTCATAGGAATAAAGTCACTATCTTGTCTTTTATCCCTGTAGTAGATACCTTCAACCCTATAGTAGATACCTTCAACCTGCTCATCAGTCATCCCTTTGAACTGATTCTTTTTCCCGCCACCAACACTGCAACAATAATCTTTCATCATTGAGATAACTTGTGCCTTGGTTGGTTGTCTTTGTTAGATATAGGATTTCACAAACACATTAAACCATGATCTAAATGGGGAGTACAAGTAAGTTTAGAGAGAGAGAGAGAGAAATGTTCTAGTAAGAAAAAACTTATGGAAGGTTAGATTCCAAGTGAACATCCAACCCTCTACCTTCGAAAGGTAGAGGGTATTTATAGGTTACAAGCTAAACGACCTCCTGACGGCCTGTGGATCGGGTATACATTGGGTAAAGACCCGTCCTTCCTCCACGGTGTAGCACTAAACTAAAAAGCTAACTAAGTAACTAGTAAATAACGTAATGTCTACGAGCTAACTTATGCTAGATTACATTTGGGGTGACCGATACTTTACTATGGAATTTTCTAATTCCTAACAGTCTCCCCCTAAGGGAGGTTACCCCATATTTTACATTTTGAATCCTAGCATTCTATTTAATCTTCAGTCTTGAGCTCTGATATGTGCTTAAACACATATCTTTTCATTATCAAAATAAACCCAAAATAACCAAGAAAGAGCCGTTTATTGTAATATTTGCGTGTTTCTTGAGTTTATGCATGTGCAGATACGGATATGACAAAACAGACAAAAGAAAGCCAAAACCGAAGAAAACCGAGCACAAGAGAAAGAAGAATGCTAAAAACCGAGGCTGGGAAAGGAATTTGCATGTTTGGACAATAAATTCTCATAATGGCAGTTTTAGTCCCTAAAGATTCAGAATTGTCATGTTTGGTCCTTGAAGATTCAAAAGTTGCATTTTTAGCCCTTGGATTATTTGAGAATGACATGAATGGCCCTTGGAGAATGATTTCAAATTTACAGATTTGGTCCCTGGATTTTCAGAATTAACATCTTTAGCCCTTAAAGTTACACCTTGGATCAAATTAAATCCTAAGTCCAAACTTAATCTCTTTGGCCCAAAGAACCAAACAAACCCACGGCCCAGCTATTTCATATACCCGGTCCAGCATTTAACACCCGGTTCTATCCCATGACCCGGATCCCCTACCCGTTATATACCCAGGTCAACCCAACTTACACCGGTCAAACAATTGAAATACTATATAAAAATCCACGCGCCTAAATCCCCCCTAAAATACCCAGGTACCCAAGAACCCTAAAACACCCCTAAGATCAATTGGCTACAATCACTTAAATTAAGGGTAAAATAGTACAATCCCTGACACCCTCTGACACACGGATGCCATGTCACCAATCCGTGTGTCATTCTACACCCATTCTAGCCTCTGATTGGTGGAAGTGTCGTGGCAAATTTAATCCAAGGGATGAGATGAGATGGGATTGATCTAATGGTGATAAACGTCCAAGAGAAAGCACAAATGATGTATTCCAGATCCTTCTGAAGACCTCAAGAGCTCAAGCGTGGCTATATATACCCTTCATTCCTCACAGTTGTAACCTATGTAGAGTAGGAGTAGTGTAGAGTATAATTTCTGAGTAGTTTTAATGTTTTTAAAACGTTTTTAGTTAAATTCCAGTATTCGTAATTTCATTGTACTCAGATTGTATTAATACAAGTTTTATTTTTCATCAAAATTCAAATTACTGTTTCATTGTTAAATTCAGCTTATTAATGTTTTTTACTGGTTACTTAAGCTTATATCAAATCTCTTGCTTACTCAGAAGTTACTCTTAAAATTACATTTCAGTCAATATTAATCAAACTCTGATTCATGGTTGAATTGCATCTGGATTCTTGAATCAGAATGATATGTGTTGAATTTGATCTGAATATGGGTTGATAATGGTTTAGGTTAGTGGTTACTTGTGTTGTATGGCAAGCAAATGTGGCTAGGACTTTTGTAAGTTCTTTTTACATATCTGTCATATATGCAAATTTTAGATTAGTACTCTTTTGATAAGTAGTTGATATTGTTGCATTATTTACCCTTATTGTCATTACCTGAATTTGTTTTAGTTTAATCATGATTTAGAATAGTGATTTTAGAGGTGGTTATTTGCAAATCTGTTGCTCAACTAGTGTTTGGTATAAGCTGGTTTTTGGAAGATTTATAGCTTATCAGTGGTTAGACTCAGTTGGTTAAGTCTGATTTAGGTTCACTATAGTCACTTTAGTTAATCATTTACACATTAGAACTTCATAAGTCAAAATTACATTTTATCAGATCTAACAATCTGTTAGGAATTGTTAGATCATTATCTGTCATTAGGTTTAGATTTAGATAACTTAGCCTTGAATAGTTGCATTCCATCTTATAACATCATAATCAGTTCATAAATTAAGCTCAAATCTCAATTTAGTCAAAGTTTTTGTTTCATCTCAAAAGTCAAAATATCATCAAAATTAGTTTTTACAAATGTTTGTGAAATTTTCATGGATTCAGTTCTGATCCAAATTAAATAAGATTTTGGGTTTTTACAAGTTCAGTTGGTCTAGTTTCTAAAACACATTTTTGTGGAATTTTTAGAAGTTATTTTAAGCACTTAATAAGCTGCTCAATAAGCCTTATTTGCCCTGTTCACTGTGATCAGGCTTTATTTCAGACCTTGCACAGGGGTCAAACTAGCTTGTTAGGTTCCCTAATTTGGTTTATTTATAGTTTGGTTGGTGCTCTTGAGTTCCCAAGTTCTGGTTTTCAGTTTGGCTTATTGGATAAACAGTTGCAATAGCTTAAAGTAGGGTAGTATAAGCTGTTTTAGCTTTTTACTCATTTGGTCTAATCAGCTTATTCAGTACATTAGAGGTTTAGAATAGCTGGAACTAGTTGCTTTTAAGTTGTTTTAGCATAGGTTAGCTTCTGTAGCAGTTTGGTATCTTTTACTATTCATTTGCTTATTTCCTAGTGCTTATTCATAGGCAGTTTCACATCAGTTTCATTTCCTTACACATAAGCTATAGTTTTTATATTTTTAATAGTTTTAGAATAATATTTTAGATTTTCCTGAATTTTCATATTTTCTGATATTGTTTACTATTTTTTCTTGATTTAAATCGTTTTAGGACTTTTAAATAGCTTTTATTACAAATAAATCAGAAAAGTTTTTAAAAAATAAGTTTTCAATTTTTATAGATTAAGATAAATATAAAAAGCAAAAAAATAATTTTTCTAGATTTTTCATAGTTTAATTTGTAATTTTTAGCATTAAAATTAGTTTTATATAGATTTTTAATTCTTAGAAAATGAAAGTTTCAAGAAAAATACAAAAATAGTTTTGAAAAGTCTTTTGAGTTATTTTAGATTTTGAAAATAGTTTTCATAATTTTCACTTTTTTGTTTCATAATTTTAGTATTTTAAATTTGTTTTATTAGTTTAAAATTAGTTTTAATTCAAATAAATTCAGAAAAATCATAAAATTAGTTTTAATTCTTAGATAATTTTTCTAATATCATTTTTAGAGTTATAGTAATTTTAGATCATATTTAGGATTTAGATTAGACGTAGTTGCATTTTATTTACGTTTCGTTTTAGTTGCGTATTTAGGATTTCCCGTAGTGTAATTTCCATTTTATGCTTCCCTTGCCCCGTAGTTTAAGAAAACTTCAAATTAGCCCTTTTCCCATTCAAACCGTGTCGCGACGTGAGTTGGAAATTCCATTCAACCTCGTTCGGACGATCTTGGTCTTCAAGCTAACACGTTGAGTTACACCATCTACACTCTTATCTATTATTGATTTTTAACGAATCAAGCTCGCAGACTTTTCT
>OU343220.1:74731707-74839057 GCA_910596185.1 Chrysanthemum makinoi
CACCTTTATAGCTACCGGAAAAAGCGCATAAAAATGCATCCTTTTTGCCCTGTTTGACCACGTGAAGATGAGATATATTTGAGACCAGGTTTAAGACCACAACAGTTGACTATTTGTTCATATAATGATACAAAAACATCTCAAAAGATGTTATACAAAAAGAGTTTGGACATATTTTATGACTCAAAACAGATGTGAGATAATAAAAGATATCACCTTTTGGACCAAAAACATACACATAAAAACTTGTTTGTAAAGACAGTTTACCCACAAGATAATACCAAAATGATACAAAAGAACTTGTTACAACTGTTTTCCCAGATAACATGAAAATATATTTTCCGATAAAAAAATAGTACCCAAAACAGTTTTTAACAAGATACAAAACCACAATAATTCATCAAAACACAAAAACCTTGGCTCGATAATATTTATGGTGTTGATGATTCGGGTGGTCTTGGATGATCAAAATACATGTTTTCCATGTTTAGAGAGAGAAAGATAGAGAGGGTGTTCTTGCTAGAGGTTTACCTAAAAGGAAAGGTTAGATTGAATGAGAAGCACCACCCCTTCCATGGATGGAAGGGGTATTTTTATAATTATACAATACCGACCTCCTACCGGCCGTGGATCGGGGCATACAGTGAGTAAGACGGAGTCCTTCCTCCCGGATGTTGCACTATGCTAAATAAACTGATAACTAACTAATAAACTGATAAATAACGATATGTCTACGAGCTAACTTATGCTAAATTATATTTGGGGTGACCGACACTTCACTATGAAATTTCCAATTCCTAGCACATCCTCTGGGTTGTTGATAGCGGATGTTGCCGACACATGACAGGCAATCTTAAACTGTTATCAAACTTTGTTTCAAAGTTCATTGGCATTGTCAGATTCGGGAATGATCAGTTCGCGGCTATCATGGGCTTCGGAGATTACATCAATGGGAACATCGAAATTAGCAGAGTTTATTTTGTGGAAGGTCTCGGTCACAATCTCTTTTCACTCGGTCAATTTTGTGATGAAGATTTGAAGTTGCTTTCAGGGAGAAAACTTGTTTTATTCGTGATCTACAAGGAAACGATCTTATGTTTGGTCAACGCACATCAAGTCTTTACACAATCTCTATGCAAGACATGATTGCTTCATCTCCCATCTTTCTACTTTCTAATGCAACATCTACAAAATCCTGGCTATGGCACCGTCGTCTCTCACACCTAAACATTCAAACCATAACCAACCTTGCACGATTCTAACTTGTTGAAGGTCTCCCATGATTTCGGTATTCTAAAGATCACCTATGCTCCGCTTGTGAACAAGGAAAAAGCACTCGTGCTCATTTTTCTTCAACAGTGGAACACAACTCACAATATGTGCTTCATCTTCTTCACATGGATTTGTGTGACCCGATGCGCGTGCAGACGATTAATGGCAAATGTTACATATTGGTAATTGTTGATGACTACTCAAGATGGACTTGGGTTTATTTTCTTCGAAGTAAAGATCAAGCTCCACAGATGATCATCTCCTTTCTCATGAAAATTCAAGTTCAGGAACACATCCGGACAATCAGCAGACAAAGACAATTTGTGAATCAAATTCTTCGTGCATATTATGAGAAAGTGGGAATTGAGCATCAAACATCAATTGCACAAACACCGGATCAAAACGGAGTTGTTGAAAGACGAAACCGTACGTTAGTGGAAGCTGCAAGAACGATGTTAATAAATGCAAAACTTCCAGATTACTTGTGGGCTGAAGCCGTGTCAACTGCATGCTACACTCAGAATCATTCAATGTATTTGGATTACTTATGAGCTTATCCACAACCGTAAACCGAATCTCAAACACTTTCATGTATTTGGATCCCTTTGTTACCCGAATAATGATCGTGTTGACTTTCGTAAGCTAAAAGCCAAAGCTAACATTGGAGTCTTTGTTGGATATTGTGAAAACTCTAAGGGTTACCGGATCTAGAATCATCGTACAAAGGAGATTATGGAAACGATTCATGCAAATTTCGATGAGCTTACAGAAATGGCTTATGAGCATAACAACTTGGAACCCGGACATAACCGTCTAAACTTCCCTCAAACCCCATCATCAGCTGAACCAAGTGTACAACTTCCTCGACGTCAAATGGAACAGATATTTGCTCCTTTGTTTAGTGATGATCTTGATGAACGTGCTCCAGCTGTATGAAATGTTTCCGCTGCTCAACCTGATAATAATCCAATACCTGATACACCGGCAACAACAACTAATGTTGAGGAAGCACCACCAATTGATTCTACAACAACAGTCGAACAAACCGCATCCAATCACGCTGAACCAGCTGATGATCTTCTGAACAATGAAGTACCCCCACCTGCATATTATGATCAAAATGCGTTCTTTAATCCGTTTGTTAATGAAACTGCCACATCTGATGTTGCAGAATCATCCACAAGCCATTTGAATCCTCCTAATCTACAAAATGTATTTCAAAATCAACCCTCCACACATCGTTGGACGAAAGACCATCCTCTTGTGAACATTATTGGAAACTCGAATCAACCAGTCATAACTAGACAACGCCTTCAGACTGACGGTGAACATTTCATTTATGCACTCACCGTCTGCCAAGCCGAACCCAAAAATATTAAGGAAGCCATGACATATGACAACTGGATTGAATCCATGCAAGAAGAACTTAACAAGTTTAAACGTCTTGAAGTATGGGAATTGGTTGCAAAACCAACTAGGGTCTATGTTATTGGTCTCAAATGGATTTGGAAAAACAAGCTGGATGCTGAAGGTATGGTTATCTGAAATAAGTTACGTCTGGTGGCTAAGGGTTATAGACAAGAAGAAGGGATTGACTACTAGGAATCATTCGCACCGGTTGCTAGACTGGAGGCTGTTCGGATTTTTCTGGCATTCGCGGCTCACATGAACATCACAGTCTTTCAGATGGATGTCAAAACTGCTTTTCTGAATGGAAAACTGAAAGAAATGGTCTATGTTAGCCAGCCAGAAGGATTCGTTGATCCAGAGTTCCCTAATCACGTCTACAAACTGAACAATGCTCTCTACGGTCTCAAATGATAAGTTGTCATCCTTTCTTATCGCTAATAATTTCGTCAAAGGATCGGTCGACCCTACACTATTCATACAATATCACGGGGCTCACATTTTAATCGTTCAAATTTATGTGGCTGACATCATTTTTGGGTCAACACATCTAAAGTACTCAAACGCTTTTTCAAAACTTATGAAAAAACATTTTGAAATGTCCATGATGGGTGAACTTACGTTCTTTCTAGGACTGCAGGTTCATCAATCACCCCGTAGTATTTTCCTAAGTCATTCCAAATATGCTCTTGAAATTTTAAACAAACATGGAATGCAAACCTGTGATACCTATGCTACACCAATGGCACATACCAAGAAACTGGATGCTGATTTGCATGGGAAATTGGTTGACCCTACCAAATATTGAAGTATTATTGGGTCTCTTATATATCTAACAGCCAGTAGGCCTGATATTGTATTTGCTGTATATCTTTGCTCCCGTTATCAGTCGAGACCAACTGAAACTCACCTCTCTGAGGCTAAAAGAATCCTTCTATACATCAAGGGAACCATTAACTTGGAAATCTGGTATCTGAAGGATTCTGGTTTTGAAGTAATAGCTTTTTCAGACGCTGATCACGCAAGTTGCTTAGATTCACAAAAAAGTACTTTAGGAGCTCTACAATTTCTTGGTGATAAAATGGTGTCATGGCAATTGAAGAAGCAGAACTGTACATCGTTGTCCTCAACCGAAGCAGAATATGTAGCCATGTCGGCACGTTGTGCTCAAGTCATTTGGATGAGAACACAAATCAAAGACTATGGTTACGTATTTGACAGAATCCCGATGTACTGCGACAATCGAAGTGCTATTGCAATCTCGTGCAACTCTGTTCAACATTCGAAATCAAAGCACATCGATCTTCGATATCATTTCATCAAGGAGCATGTGGAAAAGGGTACCGTTGAATTATATTTTGTGGGTACTGAATACCAATTGGCAGACCTTCTCACCAAAGCCTTAGCTCCTGCTAGGTTTTCTGAGTTGGTCCACCGGATTGGTATGCGGTGTTTGACTCCAGAGGAACTGAACGAACTTTTAAAACAATCTTAAAACCAGTCAAACACCAAAACCTCTTTTGTAAATATTTTTCAAAAACAAAATACAAAAATATAAAATTTACGAAATTCAAAAATATTCTTCTCTCTAAAATTTCTTTAAACATGGCAAGTACAAATCTTCCGTCAACACCTTACTCTTTCAAAATTCAGTAATTTTTACGTTCAAGTGTTGAGGGAGAGAAAGTAAATATTTTCTGTTTCATAAAACCTTGTACTTGCATGTTACCTAATACCGGTATTATCTTTGATAATGGTGGACTCGTTTCTTGGTTCTTGACACTCCTCGGGTTCAAACTTATAAAATTTCAATATTTTCAAGGTCGAGGAGGAGTGTTGTCAACTTTTTTTCCAAATATCATGCTTTTCGTAACCAAAATGGAAGTTATGGGCGGTGGAGGGACCAAAATTGTCAAATGTTTATACCTATTTTAAACAAAACCCTCACCTAATAACTCTTTCACATTTATTACATCATTTAAGATTTTACCAACCATCATCCACGCTCCAAAATCAAAACGCAAATCCGTGTTATAAACCTCCAATCTGTAAGTGTTTTTAGCATCATTGAGTGTTTTTTAAACAAAGGTTTTCAAGTGTATGAAATTCAAACGGTTAGTTTTCTCTCTAGGCGTGATTATTTGTTCTACGCATAAGCATATGAACACATGATCATGTTTGGATGATTCTGATGATATGGGTCATGTTTTCAACGTTTAAATCAAGTCTTTAAACCATTTTTATGATAAAAACCTACCCAGAAACTGTTTTTAATCACTTTCAATATTAGGGGTTATGCGTATGATTTAGGGGTTTTCTTGTGTGAGAGTTTCTGGACAATTAGATGGTTGAATAATGTTTGTGACATGCTTAATTGACTAATACCACACTTGAATCATACCCAGAAACATGAATTGTGCAAAATTTGTGATTTAGGGTTTATACTCGTATGAATTGGGTATCTTTGATTCGTGTGGTTTTAGATGTCAAAACTTATTGGAAACGTATCATTAGGCCTCTAAGTTATCCCAGAATCAATTTGGTGCACATCCTATGGCTAAATTCCTTAATCGTAAAATTTGAATGTTTAGGGTTTTAAGTGTTACGCGTATGCAAATCTTACGCGTAACTGCTTATGAGTGTGATTATGTGTGTGAAATTGAAAGGGATTGAATTATATGTTAATGGGACATGTTATGATAAATTTATTTCAGGTTTTACACGTGCAAAATTCAGAATCAAGGTTAAACTGGATTTCTACGCATAAGGATCACCTTACGCATAGAATGTTATTCGTAAGAGAAATCTTACGCATAACCTTTACGCGTAAGGTTCTACAAAGGGGACTACGCGTATCCTGTGAAGGATATGCGTAAACTTGAGTCTTACGCATAAGGTTTACCCTTACAAGTAAACCTTACGCATAAGCTCCCACATGCGCTTACGCGTAAGCTCTATGCCAAGGGTTCTTTTCTTACGCGTAATATTTCTTACGCATAAGAGGAGTTCCTACGCATAAGTTTATGCGTACGCGTATGGTCAACTGTTTACGCATAAGCTTGCAATTTCTACGCTTAAGCCTTACTTTTAACCATAATCATGAATTGTTACGCGTACAAACTTGTAAATAAATAAATCATAACGTCACGAAACCAAAATGTCACTAATAAGCTTCAATGGTAAATATGTTGTGTAAATGTGTGAAAATTTAGATTTTATACTTCAAAATTAATAAACTCACGAAACTTATCACGACTACTTTGGACTATTGGACAAACAAGTGACGTTAGACTCGTAACATTCATAAACATAACATATTCAATAATTGGACAACAAAATCAATTGTTGACTAACGTAATGTCTTTCGATATGTTGGTTCTTTTGGATCAATATCTTTTAGATCACAATATGGACGTCACAATACAAAATGTTGATGCACCAAATGTTCTCACAATGGAAGACATCTCCCCCCCCCCCGGTTACATAATGAAGATTGGGAAGAACAATCTCAAAGTCGACTTCGATAACTTCACATGTTCTGAGTCTTCTTGTGTTATTTCTGTGGATATTCTAAAGGCTCATCCATACAAGAACATGCTCACAAACTCTGCAACAGTACCGGAGATCTATATTCACCAATTCTGGCACACCATGCAGAAGATCGATGGTCAAGATGCTGTGACGGTGACACTCAACAACAAACAAGTCACCATCACTGTTGAGGACTTAAGAGCAATTCAACTTCTTCCCGATGTCCATCCTGATACTTATGCTGCTACTCCTTCTGAAGAGACTACTCTCCAGTTCATGGTCAACATTGGCTATGATGAAGCTGCTGGGATTATAACTAAACATTCTTTAGTGGATCGAAAGAACATTCCTCAGCCATGGAGAACTCTTTACATCATTATTGCCAAATCAGTATCTGGACGTGATAGTGGTTATGAGCATCCTAAGCTCATGGAACTACAAATATTTTGGGGCATGGTCAACATGATGTACATCGATTTCGCAAGTCTGATTTGGGATGACATGATGTCATATCACAGGTAACCTGGCACCAAGATTCCCTACATCAGATATACTAAATTGTTGATCCGAAAAATACTTGGGAATAATCTGGACATTCCCCTGAGACTTGATGACCCCAACCATCACTCCGAATTGTTTGAGCCTACGCTAAACGTTGTCAGATTCAAAGAGTCAACTACAAAGACACAAGGTGCGGTATTGCCAGACTACCTTCTCTCTGATGACATAAATAATCTTCAATCATACAAAAGATATCAAGAAGCTGTAGCATCAGGAAAAGTTGGCTTCATTGATGAAAAGACTTCCGTTGTACCATTAAAGAAGACAAGGAGATCGGGCAGTGCTGGAAGTGCAGCAAGCACTGGGAGTACCCGAAAGTATCCTAAGAGGACTCATACCCTCAAAAGGAAAGTTCCATCAAAGGTTGCTATCCCTATTCCTAAACCAGAACCCAAAATGATGGATGAGGACTCTGACGATACTGAAACAGATGAGGAGATTGTCTACTCTGAGTCGATTAAGGATGATACGACTACTGTTGAAAAACCTCAAAGTCCCAAGTCTGATAAAGGGAAAACTCCAGTGGAAGGGCAGGAAGAGGACGAAATCTCAAATGAAGAACCACAGGATGAAGCCAAAGATTACAGAAAGACACTGAAGAATCTCCGACTACAACATGTTGCTCAAGAGTTCAACCTACAACAAACTCGTGGCCTTGGAGGGTTAAGTGGCGGTGCATTAACCACACCAGTTTTCGATGTGGTTAATCAACCCGATAAGGGAACTGGTACCACCACCCACGAATCAGAACAACAGCAACTAGAGGATGAGATTATCTTTGATTTTGAGGAACCAGAAAAGAAGAAGGAGTAGACTGAGAAAATTACTGATGAAGATGTTGAAGCAGCTGTCAAAGAAAAAGCTGAAGAGGAAGCTCTAGCAAAAGCAGCAGAAGAGGCTAGGATTAAGGCTGAAGAAAAGGCTAAAGCTGAAAAGGAAGCCTATAATTATCTTCTAGATAGTCCCTTACGTAGCAAGGAACAAACTTCTAAGCCACCAAAGGACCCTGAGCCTCCTCGCGACTCATCATCGTCAGACGCATCTTCTCATTCATCACCACCACCATCCAAAGCCACCACCAGATCCGCATCCAAATCGGTAATGAAACCGACCGACACTTGGATATCACGTGCTAAGACAAAGATTGTCAAAGCTGTCAGGCTAGTAAGGAAGAAAGACGTGGTCAATAAGAAACTGAATCAACTGGCCGACAGAGTTAACATTCTTCAGGAAGTGATAAACGAATTTTCAGAAGAAAGAGAACAAATCCAACAATTTCTTAACAGAGATATCCAAGGGGAAATGGATAAGACAATCAAAGAATACACTCACAAGTTTCTCCTCGACACTGTCCCTGGAGTGACAAGAGAGATGTTCACCAGACAACTCTATCCGAATCTCATGCAATTGGTCAAGCAAACAATGCAATCTACTCCTGTAGCAATGCAAATCAATCCAATTGAGCCTGCGGTTGTCTCTGATGCAGAATTGATTTCCAAGCTTATTCTACAAATGTCTAAACGATCTGCAACGTTTACTTCTGACGAAGCTCGCGACTCTAGTCTAGCACTATGGACTCGCACACTCACACTCGCTAAACATCACGAAAGCCCGCACTCACACACGACACACTGGCATCGTAACACCTCTTGAATCATAACACTTCTGGTATCACTATACGTCTCTGTTTATGTGAAATTCTTGGTTATAGCACTTGAGCATAGTTCGCCATAAATCGGGTGAGACCCGATTGGCACTATTTTATCCGAATTGTTTTTTGATGTAAGACTCATTGATCTTATCCGAGCATTTGAAACTGCTTTGAGCTGTTTTGGATTGGGTCTTGACTATTTTGGATTCGGTTTTGGATTTTGGTCTTTGGGTTTTTGAAATTGAGATTTTGATCTCGTTCCGAGTTTTAACTCGTCATTTGACTTCGAGTCATCGTTTGGCCTCGAATTCTTATTCGGCTCCGTTTCGTTGATAACTTTGTTAAAATCATTTTTCGACCTATAAGCGGTACTCGATTTTGAAACGTCGTCCGGTCGCATTGCGATAGTAACGGTATTGGAATTATTATTCCATCGCATTTCGATAGTAGTCTAGTTGGAATTATCATTCCACATCGTTTCGGTAGTAACACTGTGGATTTGTCATCGAGCCTCGTTTCGTGGTAACCCTGTTACCGACACTTATACCTCAAGCCTAGTCTTGAACCGATTGTTGAGAAAACTTCTGAAACCTTACCATTTACTCGATGTTTATTTTAACGACTTCATCTAGTCGACGTTGTTCATTTTCTGAACCGATAATATTGTGGTCGACGTTGCTTCGCCAACAGCTTTCAGTTAAGGTAGTATACGTCTTTGTTGATATAGTACCTTATCCTCTATGTAGGAACCCCTATCGATAACGATCTAACGACTTGTTTTAAGTGAAGTTGTTCACCAAGGATTATCCTGAGATATTGTTTCGTCGATGATTGACTCTAGCAACATTTGCACCCTCAACATTGTTTGTCAACAATAGTCTGCTATGTCACACCACCGGTAATGGTAATACCTACCCTATTTTATCAATATGGTACCTTACACACCATAGATGAGGAATTCTCTAGCATGCCTACTTAGAGCCATTGACGTTCACTCGTATGTAGGAAATGATTTGGATATCGATTGGTAGTTGAACTCCTTATGGAGATTATGATTTTGGAGTTGAACCTTGAAACCTTTTGAGTGAAGTGTTAAGTGCACCAGTAAGTCAATCGACAGGCTGTGGTTAGTAACAAATACTCTCTTTTAGGAAGTCGTACTTTCATCTCTAACCTAGATATCATGCTAAGTCAACCGACGATTGCTTGAAGCAATCAACACTTTCTAATAGAGACATACTCTGAACTTCCTAGACTCGTCATCTAGTAGAGATTACGTACTCAGCAGAAATTCTGAAATCTTAAGGAGGAACCTGAACCACATTCACTAGGACAATTATAAAATCCTTCTCTTATCCTTTGAGAAGCACCTGCGAACCTTTTGGACCTCTCACCAAACGATAAGCTACACTATAGACGAAACCTTGGAAGTAGATTCCCGCCTTTACCAAAGTGGTTGTTAGTAGTCTTACCAACCTATTCACCTCCCGCAAATTAGTTAAAAGGAAAAGTATGGACGACAATGCTAGTCTCTCCCCATAAGTTATAGCAGTAATAGAGAATCTCCCTACCTTCTTTTAAGGAGGTGAGAGAATACCTACTCATCAACCTTCAACTCACTCTGACACTCTTCAAGGAAAACGTGTGACCGAAAAACTAAGTTATACAAATGGACTTCTCTACACGTAAAGGAAACCATGTGCTTTAGGAAAGGCTGATTTCTATCCTTTCTGGATTAGGGCAATCGCCACACACCAATTTTTTCATCTATCACTTCCTAGAGCCGAGCAAACCAATCTGGATAATGCTTGCACTATACCATCCCTAGAAAAATGACAGAAGTAGAGAAACCATTCGAACCTTAGTAGAACACGTAGCGTGCCTGATAAGTTTGGCAATAGTCGGGATATACACCTTCCCTTGGCCAACTTCTCCTATAACTATACCTATCATTTTAGTACCTCAAAGGCACCGTAAGAGATCCCCTATGGATGTAAGAGTAAATTCAGATTATTAGGTAGAAATGGAAATATCTAACCTACCAACTTTGAACCTATTAAAAAAGACAACAAAGGAAACCGTACTAAGTTGAGATGGATATGTAAGTTACTCACAAATCATTTGGAGACATAGACAACGTAAGTCTCTTGAATCCTCCAATATAACCTGGAATTTAGCTTTCGGAGCCACCATGTAATTATGTGAAACGGGTAGTAAACGTGAAAACTTAATCCCCGCTATGTCAATCCTTCGGGAAAATCCTGGCTAGATTAAGACCAGTAGCTTAGAGCCTTAAGCTACCATCGAGACTCAGTAGAGTTCCTAACATTTCGTGTGTAATAGGAAGAAATGACTCGCCGATGAGTAAATCGTTATCTCTTTATGAAATCCTAGTCTTTGGACATTTAAACTTCGTTGACCTATCGAAACCATAGATGATGAAACGTAGCAACTTTAGTAAAGTTGCCTCTTTGTCTTCGAAGTTCATAAGAAACTTGCAGTAAGACCCTAGATTCACGTAGGGAACGCGAAGATAAACCCTCGTGCTCTTGCACTCACCCCTTATAAACTTTAACGGATGACTTGGATTGAATCGCGAGGACGCGATTCCTTTTAAGGAGGTGAGGCTGTGACAACTCGTAAATTCCTCGATGCGTCGTAATTGGAGAAACATTGAATAGAGCGTTCGTTTGATTTAATTTGAGTTAAGAGTCATATTTTATATCGTTTTTGTTGGAAATAATATTTTAAGAACATTGGCGTAACTCTCGTGTCACAAATCATTCGTTTACTAGGTTAAACGAGACCCGAAACAAATATATCAAAAGTTTTATAAAGTTTCATCTAGGGTCCTTTGAGATAATTTCATTTTCGTCCTTGTAATTTTGAGTGTACAAGTCTAGTCCTCCCTTGGAGTATAAATACCCCTACATCTCTCACACACCTCATAATTCACTCACCTACTCTCTCTCTCTCTTAAATAAACACTCCTCCCTCTCTCTACAATAATATCCGGCCACCCCTAGGGTTCCGGCGCCGTCACCGGAATCCGGCCAAATTCCGGCCACCTCTTCTACTTACACAACCTATCCCAAACGATAGATCGGTGTATTGTGGTCACGTTTATGCAAGATAATCACATCCAAACCCCTACACGTGCCTCCAATCTTGAATTCAAGATTCGGATATCTAGGGTTTTATGATAAAAACTTATGTTTTGGTTCAAGGTTGATGGCTACGGGTTGTACCCGTTGGAGACGCCATCAAAACCCTCGCTTTCTTTCTTCTTCCTCTCGGTAACCCCACGACCCATTCATATTTGTTATTTCGTTTGAACAATTATACCTGTTGTGTTTTTGTGGCTTGACAAACGTTTACAAGAGATAAACAAGTTTTGATAAACTTAAAGATAACATTTATAAAAAATAGTCTCGTGTGGTACCTTGTTTTTAAATGGTGCATGATTTAATTTGGTTAGTGTTCGTGGACATAAAAACCAATAAACAGGATAAACATGTTTTAAGAAATGGTTAATAAATATGATGAAATGTTTGGAAAAGTGTTGCAACTGGTTTCGTGTGGAAATATAATTGTTAAGTGGTGTTCGTGGAGATGCGAAGGTATACGGGTCGAGACTAAGACCCGGATTTGTTTTTGAGTCTGGTGAAGTTATTATTGTCATTTCAGGTTGTGTTGGATCGAGTTAAAAACCACTTGGTTCTGATTCGGTAAAAATAGGTCTTATGTCGGTGGCATATTATTGACTTATGATTGTTGTTGGTCTCGTATTAGATTTGTTTCAGCTAACGTTTACGGGTTTGGGGTCAACTAGTGTCGAGGTTAAACAATCATTTAAGAGAATTTGTTTTGAGTTGGGGTTTAAATTGTGACTTGGGTTATTTGTTTATTAATGGCTTGGGCTATGGTTTCGGCTTTCATTTCGGAAAACCGGACTAACGAATAAGAAACTATAAATTTTGGTTAGAGTCTTTATAGTTAAGAGTTTGATTTCAACACTTGGAACAGATACGAGTATTATGACATTTTTATATTGATCGACAAGGATTGGACGTATTGGATTTACGGTATTAGTTATTTGGACATTATGGACCCTTTGGCACACGCGACGGAAGGGTATGCTAGACTCATAAGAGTTTAACATATCTGGACCCGAACTATACAAACGGTCGATAAAACTAAACAACTAATATATACGCGAATGATATGTTCAATTGTATATTATAAATTGTAACATTTAACGAATTGGGAAACTTAACGATAAATTTCATATTATTCAAGAGTCATCATGACTTGGAAATGATTTATAAATGGGCACTTCATGTCGAACATTTCGTAATATCTTTTATAAACTTTTGACAACAATTATATTGATTATTATGTTGTATTCTATTAAACGTTTTGGCTTAAATGAGTTTAGTATGATTGTTTTTGCGATAAGACTAAATATTCCGTTTTCACATCTAAGGTTCTATTGAATTATATAACTATATATATTATGGACGGATATGGTTTAATCTATTATAAACCTTTGTTAAATACGATGGTGACTCATGTTTTATTGCACATGCTAGATTTTATAAACTTCTTGGAAATATTATTTTGATAATATAACTTATTGAACTCATATTGATTTGGAAACGTTGGATAAACGAACGTGTCATATATAGTACACTATTTACTATACTGTATATAAAGTAATTTCTGTTAAACTCGTATGATTATGAATAAGATTGAGATACCTTTATTAACTGAGCGATAGAAGGAAACTTGTCCTTTATTATTGAACATGTACGTTTGGGGATTATCGGGTAAATTGACGAAACTTGTCAATTTAAACTATTTATATTACATGAATAGATGTCGTCATTTCCTAGTCTTTGACTAGCTTAAGTATTGTCAGTATTTCTTAACTTGGTCGATGTCTTTTCCTTTTTGGCGTGAGTTATGGTCTGTATGTCTTGATTTTGTCGATGACTTCTTTTCCTACGTGTGAGTTGTACGTCGACTCTATGTTTCTTACCACCACACGAAATGTTAAAACTAAACTTTTGAGATATTAATTACGAACTTTTGGAAACGAAATGGACTTTTGAAAGTAACGACATGAATGATCCACGAAAACTACAACACATTACTTTCTATTGATTTCCTTATCATATGAGCCGTATTTTAAGATAATTGTATACGCAATAGGTTGCGTCACTTCTATTCTATCGTACTTGTCGTACGATCTTCTGGATGCCATGGAGATTAGCTTTAGATGCCATTCGTGTCAATAGTGAATAGTGCGTTGCTGTGATGTGATTACCTGTTATCTTCTGCTATTGTTTATTCGTGTATTACTGTGGCTAAGGTGAGTTTCATAGCCCCACTTTTATCTACATTTTAACTACGTTTTGAACTACTTTGGGGTGAGAATCATGCTGCTGTTTTTGGACCGTTAAAACTATTTGGATTTGCTTATATGCTTGACTGTTTAGATAGATGTGTGGTAGTTGTTGCCATAGTTTAGGTTTAACCGTGCCTAACTAAGAATAGACTTCTACATCGACCTAGTCCGGGGTTGGCAATTGTTCTAGATTTTGCCACGACAGTGCTGGACTAGAGTCGCGAGCTCGAGTAGTCCATGGATGCGGGACGTGTGTTATGATTGGTGATCCGGGTAGGATCGGTGTGCAAACGGTATTTATCTATCTTAGGTCTTGCATAGCAAATCAACTCTTACTGGTCCACTATGATTTTGTTGAACTTAAACCTATGAACTCACCAGCGTAAGCTAACCCTTTTAGCATGATTTCTCAGGGATTTGATAGGTGTTTGGAATACGTGATCGGTGGAAGCTTGGCAAGAAGGCAAGGTGCCAGGATCATTTCTGACTCTGATAAACTTTGGGGACCTATCTTATTAAATTATGTTTTGGGCCTAATATTTACACTTTTGAACTAAATGTTTTGAATAACAAATTTTGGGATTGGCTTTGAATGATAAATGACTATCTTTTTGCTATACTTGTGTGCGATACCAATCCAATAGTAACGCCCCAAAAACTTGATTAAGTCTTCTGCTGTACCGAGATTTGGGGGTGTTACAAAGATGATGGAACCGCTAAACATATCTCTCATGAAGACTTTCTTCATTCTTGATTCCACCAACACTCATCAATCACGTGATGATCCTCCTAGCGAAAATACTCAAGGAACCTAGTAGTATTTCAAATAGGATCAATCCTATTGTACTCGTGCTTTATCAATGTAATCATATTTCCTTCATGAAATAAAACATCTTACATTTGATATCTTAGTGTTAGAACCTCCTTAAACCAACCTTGAAATATAATGCATTGTCAAGATCATTGCATACCTTTAGTAAAGGTTCTGCTGAGCAGATGGACAGATCCCAAAGTTTGTGCTAGACGGATCCCTACATTTAAGGAACCGTGGGATCCGGCAAACAGAAAATGCAATTGCAAGCATTGTATTTCAAACATATCCTTAGAACACCTTACACTAAGCTAGACATAGTGTCTTAAGGTAAATTAAGTCCTTATGAAGTTAAGTAGATCCTTCCTACTCACACATAACTCACCTAGATCACACTCAAAGACGTTTGTATATCTATCGTTTAATTTTAATCCATTACTCTTCCGCTCTTAAGCTCACACATCATTTTTCACATGATCCCTCATATCTAGACATTGGAAACCTCTTATAGCAAAATCGATCATAATCATCCTTACAACAAAATTGGTCAAAATTGATCAAATCCTAGTTTTTCCATCTTAAAGTCTCTAGGATATTTTCCAAAGGATTAATTTAAGTCACTATCTGATCTCTAGGATCATTTAGCTTCACTTGACACTCTCAAAATCTTTAGTGTCATTCTTGTTCATTCATTGGTACTCATGAAAGTTCCAATCTCTTCCATAAAAGGCAATCATTAGCTATATCACTCATTACCTTCAAGTACTTAAGCACCCCTTCATTTAAGACACTTAGGAGGACTGAAACACTCAAGATGATATAGATCTTAGACCTTATAAACATCATTTCTATTATTTCATAGCTGCTGAAAACCGGATCCCTAGGATTAGCCTAGACGGATCCCTCTGAGGAAGGAACCGTGGGATCTGGATGACAGATTATGTCAAACCTTGCTAAAATAATCATTTCAACTCATCTTTCTAACTCAAACACTCTATCACATCTTAAATGAGTTCCTAGATCAGTACAAACTCTGTAGTTGACTCTTGTGTATGTTAATCATCACATTCCAATGATTTTTGTGGCTTAAGGCTTAAATGCACTTGCCAAATCTCTTGCTTTATAAACCACATTTTTAGGACTTCCATAGGCATCACCTTCATCCTAATTTTCAGCACTTAAGAAACCCTTACAAACCTCTTGAAATCATCTCATCATGAGGAAAACTCCAAGTAGTAACTTATCCACCAAAGAACCACCGAAAAAAATTTCTCGTGTTGTGCACGAAATTTCTTCAACCGAATCATCTCCGGTCAAGCCAACAAATGCAAGGAACTCTTCTCAACCAATCAAACCAATTCCTAAAAGGATAGTACCCACAAAACTACCTATGCCAAACATCACCATACCTCCTAGGCCAAACAATATCATCTCCACTAAACCATCACCATTGGTTCCTAGAGCTATTTCTTTTACATCTCCACTATCATCACCACACCTCTACAATTTAGAGGATTTGCCTCCTAGGCCGTCTCATCCGCCTCCGCCGACAACATTCTCCTCATTAGGAGGAATAATGGTACAAAATCAAGGTGTTGAGTCAACACTAGCTCCGGTTTCCTTTTCGCCGTTTCCATCATATAATCCCATTTGGATTATGAGAAATCGTCAAAGTCAACCACCTGACCATATGTAAGTTGAGAACTCTCTACCACCTCCATCATTCTTGGTCGAGCCATTCTCAAATGCGCCTCCACCAATCCCTCCGTCGTTTGAAGCTCCACAAGCCGCTTCACTTGATCCTTCGCATCAAGCCATTTCATTTCTTCCACCACCACTACCTATCCATGACAAAGATTGCTATCATTGTCAACATGTTGAAAGTTTGATACATGAAGTACGAGAAGACCAACGTTTCATGTTCTATTATCTCCTCGAACGTTTCGACGAGATTAAACCTAAACAAAACTTGAGCTAGAAGATTTTAGTGGTGTCCTAGCATCAAGCGATAGTGGGTCTAGAAATTCCTAGTCATGTATTTTTTTTTGTTTTTAGAGTCATGTATATCATAACTCTAGTTTTATTAAATGAAATTACATGTTACTTGCTATATTTCTGAGTATATGAGTACGTTGTATTCATATCTCACCTTTGTGATAACATTACTTGTTATATCACCATTGCTGAAATTAATCATCAGCTATACGGATCCCTCAAAATTGCCTAGACGGATTCCTACTAGGAGGGAACCGTGGGATCCGTGAGACAAAAAACTATTTTTCTACTAACTTGGAACACATTTGTAGGAAATTGTGAATTATACTTGCTTTCTAACCTTTGTTTTGTAGTTGTTCAATCTACACTTGAAGACTTTGACACCCTAAAGCTAGGGGGAGCTTTGTGTCAAATCAATACCTTGAAAATTACTTGCAATATTAGGATTACATTTCTTGACATCCTTTTGCAAAATTGCAATTATCAAGGGGGAGCACATTTGTCACTTACACGAAATCTTTTGAAAATATAGTTGCAAACAAACTAGCTTAGTATTATTTTCTTGACGCCCTTACATAGGGATGGACTCGTCAAGGGGGAGTAAAAGACGAGATCCTTTCCCATTACTTGCTCTCTATTTATTTTTATTTCTTTCACATGTTTTTTCCTAAAACAATGTTAGTTTCCTTTCGAAGCTCTTTTTGTTTTGACAAAAAGGGGGAGAAGAAAGTAAAAACTACAAATTCAAAACTTTTAAGAATTTTAGCTTTTCCTTAAAATAATTCTATGTTTTATCATCAACAAAAAGGGGGAGATTGTTAATACAAATAAGCAGTAAAAACGTTTATTTATATTTTACGATCTTCTAATGTTTTGTCGATAACAAACGTAAAATAATTTTAACGAAACAAATAAAATTCGTAAATGGTTTGAACTAATAGTTTCTAACATATTTACATTTTCACATAAAACACTAAAACAAGTATAAGTATTTTTATGATTTAATATTACATATGTACAACAACTAGTGTTTACATATTTGGGTAAAATATACACATAACTAGTATGTAGTATATTGGGTAATATAAATGGGTAGAAACTTAAGTATCATAACCCATTGGGCTAATACATTGAATCTAGTTGGGTACAAACCAAAGCCCATGACCCATAGAGCTTGACCCATAACCCATTGCATGACATCATGCTTATATCATAGATGGATAATATCCATAACCCATGGTTTTGACCCATACCCATGAGACTAGGTGCATTGCACTCAAGAGATACATTGTATCTAGCTAAAGACCCATGGATCAACCTATGACCCATGACCCATAACCAAAATACCCATGGGTAAAAGGGAGCGTCCCACGGATCACTGGATTTACGCTAGACGGATCCCTTGTGGAAGGGATCCGTGGGATCCGAGGAACAGTAGAATTTTTCCTCTATAAATAGTGAGCCATTTCCTCATTGTTTCTTTACCCCTTTCTAACACACTTTCTCCCTGAGTTAAAAACTCACTAACGTCAGATCCAAGAGATCTATGTTTGTAGTTTTGTTTTTGTGTGATCTTCTAGGTTCCTCTTAAAGGCAAGATCACCACCTTTGAAGTCGAGCAAGCTCAAGTCCATGAGTTGTGATGCTTCCTCATCATCAAGACTACTGAAGTCTTCTTGTTGATGATTGTTTTTTCTTTTCTAAGAAGTGTTGAAGACATTTGTGAAAGGTGTCTCAAGTGTCAAGACGAAGATATTAGTGAAGGGTATCTTTCGTCCATATCATAAGCACTTGTGATAAGTGCTTAGAAGTCAAGACTAGAAGCATTATTGAAGGGTGCTTAGAGGTCAAGACACAAGACTTTAGTGAAGGGTGTCTTGAAGATCTAGTCAAAGGAATTAGTGAAAGCTGCCTTAGATGTACATTTGATATGGTGTGTTTCGTTGTACAAGATAGATTACTACTAGATCCAAGGATATTGATATCCTTGATGATGTTGTAAAAAGGAGTTGGTCTCCTTTGGGATTAGTCGTTGGTGTAGTGTTGGGTAGTTGTTCCTCCATTGCAATGGAACTAGGTGCTTAGCCTAGTACCTAATAAAGGGTAGGCGACGTTGTGTAGGTGTGGTTCACCTTGGTGTGAAACAACCCGGTGGTTAGCCTAGCACCGTATAAAGGGTAGGCGACGTTGTGTAGGTGTGGTTCAACTTGGAGTGAAAGAACCCAGTGGTTAGCCTAGCACCGGAAAAAGGGTAGGCGATGTTGTGAAGGCTTCTCCGCCATAAGGAGATTTGTGTAGTGTTTACGAACTCTCGAGTAGGTGACTCGGGGAGTGGAGTATGGAAAGGAAGGTGTCCTTGTAGCCGAACCACTATAAATACTCACGTTGTGGTTTTGTGCTTCTTACTCTTATCTTTCATTACATACCTTTATATGTTTGTTTATCAACATCCAACACACACATCCAAATAGATTGACATAAGTCGATCTAAATATATAAAAGTAAGTTTTAAATTGGTAAAACTATTCAACCCCCCCTTCTAGTTTTCCACACTATCGGCTTTCTCTTAGAGATTGCTGGTATTGAAGAAGGAGACCATCTCCCTAGTCTCCGCTCAGGAAAACCAAAGCGCACTATTGAGTCTAGAGCCACGATATTCATCAAAAGATCTCTTAGGTACACTTGACAATTCATCGCTTGTCGTTCAACAATAAGAACACAAGTGATACATTTTCGAGTCCTTCACAGATCTTAGCAATCTATCGAGAACATTTATGAGGGGTTCACAAATGTGATCCTCAGTGATTGAATGGAAACTCCTGCCAGGGTCAACATCAAACGACCTTGATTGCAGTCCCTTGTAACTCCTTGTGGGTTACGCAGGTAGTGTCTCAACGGTCTACAGTCGTGGGGTGATGCTTTGGTGTACCTCAGCGACTCACCTGAATTGTAGGTGTACTTCGGTACATCGCGTTATCTCACTTGTAGGAATCCAGTTCAGGAACAGCCTTTGTGAGAATTAGAGACGTGTTTTCACACTATGATGTTAACACACTCGAAGTTCAAACTTGTAAGTGCTGGATTATTTCTAACCCATGTTTTATGTCTTCTTCTTATGGATGCTTGAGGGAGGAAAAGATCGTGCATATTCTTCACATGCTCATGCCAACAACATCCCTAAAGAAGTTCTCTCAAATATTAAAGGCAACACAAAGTCACAATGATTCTTCATCAAATCAAAGAATCTACAAAGTTATAAAGACTCGAGAACTACTTCACATCTGGAATTCACTGTCAAATGAGCGTGTGAGCATGTTGAAGAAAGACGTGGAGACGCTGGAGCAACGAAGCTGACCTTTAGTAGACAACAACATACTATCACAACCACCACAAAGAACAAAAGAATCTAAGAACAAAGAAATCAAAGACGTCAAAGCAGAATACTTCAAAAGTAACAAGATCTCTACACTGGGGAGATTGTTGGAATCACGGAACTTCTTCTCACAAGAAAGAAGAATGTCAGACGACGTCAAAGCTACTATTACATCTGCACCAACAACGTTTCAAATTACTTAAGTCATCAATTACTAACACTTAGGGGGAGATTGTTGGAATCACTCCTATACCATTTCTCAAGTGTTAGTAATCAATATGTAATAGTTAGCTTAATTAAGGCTTTTATGTTAGTACTTAAGGCAAGGCTTATGTAGAAAGCCCATAAGCCTTGGCCCAAGCCCAATAAGGAAAGGAAGGGAGCTTGTGTGTTGCCCTATCTCCTTCCCTATAAATACCTTTGTAACTATCATTTGAGAGTTGGTTGTTCATTTACTTTCAATATTCACGCATAACTCTCCTTATATTCATACGCATATTGTTAGTTCTTGTTCATCCGATCCTTCCTTATATTCATACGCATATTGTTAGTTCTTGATGCTTATGTTACAAACATGGTGACCTAACACAATCTCAAGTTGAAAAATGCAATGAAATCAATGTAAATTTAAAAGCAAAAGTTACATCACTGAATGCGGATATTTTGTTCTACAAAACACAACTTGCAAATTTTGAAACACAGACAAAAAGAGAATGTAGTTTCGAAGTTGGTTTTCTCAAATGGAACAAGAAATATTAGAACACAAACAACAAGTTGACATTCTCACTTCTGAACTTCAAAAAACCAAACTTGAGTTGTCATCTTGTCAAGCTAGTTTTTCAGAATTTAAAGAAGTGTCACAGAAACGAGTTGATCTGTATCTTGATGAAATCGTCAATTTAGAAAACAAGATAAAAGAGTTTTAAAATTTTGTTTATAAACATGGTGAATCTGTCACAACGATTGAAAAGTTCACTTTAAAGCCAAATCCTGAAGGGTATGGGCCTTATCTTGCTGACGATAAACCGCGTTTTTTACGCAAAGCACTCAATGCCAATCCAAATTTTTATAGTGCAAAACATCTACTTGTTAATTTTGTTTTGCGTGTTGTTGTATATAATTGTGAAGAGGAACAAGACATGCAAGAAGAGAGTCGATTAAAAATGAGCAATGTCACATATAACAAACCTTTTGATTATTCAAAATTGCCTCATATTTCAGAATCTTTTGTTCCTCAGTGGGAGAAAACTAAAACACCTTGGATTATCACACATATAAATGATTTTTCATCTAAAATTGGTCCTGTTAAACCCGTTGCACAAATAAAGGGCCCTTTACGTTTTTTAAGTGAAATCAAACCATTACCAAAAAGATGTCTTGTACTTAGATATTTTGATACATTCATGGAAGACATTAAACTTTTGGAAGAGGCAATTGAATGAATTTCTGAGATAAAAGCTGCAACTTTTCAATCGGCTTATGCCAAAGAACAAAGGAACATCTTTCAAACACAGTTTTTACCCCATGTTCAACATCTGTGTCTATGTGCAACACATTGGGAACGGGAACTTCAAAATGAAGTACAATCAATGATAAAAACTTTCAATGCAACCGAAACATCAATTTCTAACAAAGAAAAATAAAGTTCTTAAAAATGATGTTGATCGACTCTTGGAAGATATTATTTGTGTTGATACTATCTCTATTGTGTTATATTACACTGCTAAATATTCTTGTGACAATGTTATTGCTACTGATACATCTGATGAGGAAAATGATAATGTGAAACAAATTGAAATTTTAAAAGCTAAAAATGAGAGTATGTCAAAAGAATTGTCTGAAATCAAACATCGTCTTCATTGGTGTCAAAATGATAGCATTGATCGTGAAATATCTTTACGAAACAAAGTCAACCAGTCGGCTAAAAAAACTTTTTAACCAAAACTTGAACGACTGGATGATGAAAACGCGTCTTTGAAATGTCAACTTTTCAAATATGAACAAGAGATTGAACAAGTTAAAAAGGAATATGGAATCATTTTTTATTTGCTCAAAAAGACACGTTCTAAAGCTTCAAATGAACTCGAACATCATCTTGCTTACACTCGTGAAATGGTTTGTGAAAATAGACAATTACTCTCTAAAATTCAAGACAGAATCACATTATCATATATTTAAAAGAGAAATTGGTTAAACTCGAGAAAATAAAATCTAGAAACAAAAATGTGATAGCACCAGGAATGTTTAAAGTTGATACTAGGAGCCCGACTACTGACAAATCACAAGATACTAATATGCCTCCTTCCACTTCTACAAGAATAGTCGCCTCCAGTTCCAGCGTTTGCAAATCACAGCCTAAGAGCACTCAGCAGAAGAATAGGAATTTGGAACGTAAAAGCAGAAAAATAAAAGCCCCTGAAGTAGAAGATCATGTTACGAATTTGAATAAAACACATGTTGCACAAGCTTTAGATATTGCGTTAGATAAATGTAATAGTAAATGCAATGTAACGAATGTTAAATCTTTGAATACTTTGGATGTTAATTTTGAATCTTCTTGTGTGTTTTGTCGTGAAAGTATGCTTTCTAGAAATCATGATAATTTTGTTGCTAAATCTATCTTGTCTCGTAATTGAAAACATATGAATGGCACTACCTCTAGGACCACTATTTGTTCTAAGTTTGTGCTAGGTAAAGAGCCTTCTGTAGTTTCTAAGGAAATCATTGATGAACCCATAGCACCATCATCACCTCCTAGGAAGATACCTTCACCTAGCGAATTCACTAAGACAAAAGCATGCACTAGTTGGACTTGGTAGAGATGGTTACAACGTACACTTGGTTTTAAGTGGTTACCTAAAATTATTCACATGTGTACTACAACTATAACGAAACCCACTAACTCTTCAGGTTCCACCTTTACCTCTATTCCACCTTCATCGTATGTATGTATTGCAGGTGATACAAATCGTCCTCTGGATTGTTGATAGCGGTTGTTCTCGGCAAATGACAGGCAACCAAAAACTATTAACAAACTTTGTTGCAAAGTTCATTGGCACTGTCAGATTCGGGAATGATCACTGCGCTGCAATAATGGGTTACGAGCACTACATCAATGGAAACATCGAAATTAGCCGAGTGTATTATGTTGAAGGTCTTGGACACAACCTTTTTTTAGTAGGTCAATTTTGTGATGGAGATTTGGATGTTGCATTTCGGGAGAAAACGTGTGTCATTCTTGATCTACAAGGAAACGATCTTATGTCAGCCACCCATGAATCAAGACTTAAGACAATCTCTATGACTGAAATGATTGCTTCATCTCCCATTTGTCTTCTTTCTAAAGCAACATCTACAAAATCATGGTTGTGGCATAAAAGACTTTCTCATTTGAATTTCAAAACCACAATTGATCTGGCACGACACAAATTAGTTGAAGGACTTCCAAGATTTTGGTATTCCAAAGACCACTTACGCTCAGCTTGTGACTAAGGAAACAATACTCATTCACATTTTCCTTCGAAGATTGAAAACAATACTCAACACGCACTTCACCTTCTTTACATGGATTTGTTTGGCCTGATGCGCATGTAGACGATTAACGGAAAACACTACATTCTTGTAATCATTGATGACAACTCCAGATGGACTTGGGTCTATTTTCTAAGAATTAAAGATCAAACTCCTTCAATAATCATCACCTTTCTTACGAAAATTCAAGTTCAGCTTCATAACATGGTTAGACAAGTCAAAAAGGACAGAGGAACGGAATTCTTGAATCAAACTCTTCGGACTTACTTTGATAAAGTGGGAATTGAACAGAAAACATCTATTGCAAGAACTCCCAAACAGAATGGAATTGTTGAAAGACAAAACCGAACGTTAGTGGAAGCTGCAAGAATGATGTTGATTAACGCTTAATTACCACATTACTTATGGGTAGAAGTTGTTTCAACTCCATGTTACACCCAAAACTGTTCAATGATCATAAAACGCCACAACAAAACACCTTATGAGCTTGTCAATAACCGGAAACCTAACCTAAAACACTTTCATGTATTTGGTGCTCTTTGTTAACCAAATAATGATCGTGATGATCTTGGAAAGCTTAAGGCTAAAGCTGACATTGGAGTCTTTGTCGGATATTATGAAAATTCAAAAGGATATCAAATCTAGAACAGTCGTACAAGAAAAATTATGGAAACCATTCATGCTAATTTCGATGAGCTCACTGAGACGGCTTCTGAGCAAAACAACTTAGAACCCGAGCACAATTGTTTAAACTTTCCAGAATCAACAGCTGATCAACAAATTCAAATTACGCATCGCTAAATGGAAACTTTGTTTGCTCCACTTTCAACAAAGATTTCGATCAATGTGCTCCTGATGTATCCAACGTTTCTGTAAGAGATTGATTATCATAAACACACTAACACAAGTCTATATAGATCGAATATGGAAGAAACTTAGAGAGAGAAAGTGAGTTGGGAAATTCTAGAGAGAGAAAGTGAAAGTATATTATGAAGCTACAACCCTCTACCTTGGAGGGTAGAGGGTACTTATAGTTTTTACAAAATACGGCTCCTACGGGCTGTGGATCTGGTATACAGTGGGTAAAGACCCATTCGTCCTCCACGATCTTACTTAACTAACTAGTTACTAATGACAAAACGTCTAAGACTACGAGCTTTCTAATGCTAACAAATACTCGGGGTGACCGAGTCTTTTACTTTTGGATTTACTAAATCCTAACAATCTCCTCTATGGGAGGTCACCTTTTTAAATACATTTTGAATTCTAGCATTCTATTACAAGTTCTTGATCTTCAAGCTCTTAGTCTTTGATTCTTCAAAGTCCAGAATCTTTGTACATTAGTGGTGATCTTTGAATGTTCCATGACTCGATGATCTTTGAACTTTCTTTGAGATCATCAGCCACAGTAAATCTCAGGATCATCCTTTGTTGTATCGCCTCCATGTGATATTGTGACTTCTGGACCGACATGCTCATACTTTGTTGGATCATGATATTTTGCATCAGAGTTGTGGAAGAAATTCTTATGGTCTTTAGATTATCATGATTTGTTTAAATGTGAGTGTGATGTTTGAGCATATAGTTATCGATTGACATCTCAATTTCTATCAGCTGCAATCGTCAGGTGTTCCTGCAAACAACAGTTAGCAATAAAACACACGAAAGTGTCTTTGTTCACTTTCGTTGAATATGGTTGCAAGAACTACGTTTCCTCGTTGATCAGTATAAATACTGCTTGTGATCAGGTAGACTTCCGAAGAGTCTCCTTGACAGGGTTTCGCAACATGAGCTAGCCATTCTCAAACCAGAGCGTATCAAAGTACATGACATGGAGTGAGTGAACCAGCGAATTGACATTCACTTATTGATGATAAATTGATTTGAAAAACAATTGCATTTTGCTGAAGATAGAGTATTTTCAATACGACGAAAGTTTTATGAGAAAAATCAAGTTTCAATCATAAATACTTTTGTTTGAAAAATTTAAGCGCATTCGACGTGCTAGTAAAGCAATTGTTGAGCACATCGAAAGGTTTTTCCAAAAGTATACGTCAATCCATTTCCTGGAACAAGGTTGATTCAAGAGTGATTCGCCCCATCGTTTCTTTCCAGCTGTTACAACTTTGATCCATGATGGATCTCACATGTCGACCACCTAGAGATTGTTTGATGTTGGCTCTAGAAGGATTTCCCTCTTCATTGTAAAAACTTTAAGTATCACTCAGATGTTCTGGCAATACCACAAGGATAATGCGTAGGACTCTTAATGTATATTTTCTTACTTTTCACAGTGTATGAAACAACAAATCTTCATGAAAGTGTGTCCTAATGAGATTTATTGATGATCTCTTGGCTCTAGACTCAATAATGCACTTTGGTTTTCCTATGCGGAGACTAGGGAGAGGGTCTCCTTTTTCAATATCAACCATCTCTAAGAGAAAGTCGATAGTTTACATCAGTTCCCCATGAGAAGAAACAAGTCCTTTTAAGAGAACTTAAGTAGCTGAAAAGTTTTGTGCAGTGCATCACTGGGTCCACGATGTCTTATCTTTAATACCGAAGTTACCTTGGTAACCACCAGTAGAATATGAATTGAGCCTGGTTTCTGCCCTAAGGTTGAATTATTGGATGGCTATTTCTTTTCACCCTTTCTCTTTACATTTCTTATTCATTATTCAACCCCTTCAGCGCTTACCGAGACTTCACCACTAGTACCTTGTTGGGTTTGTTCCAGTACTAGCTTCGCCTTAGTCGGCACTCTTCCCTTATTCTCACTTTTCTCCTTTTATAATCATACCTAAGGACTTTTACATTATCTTGTGGATTGTCCCTGGCTAGATCCCTCTGGCTCTGGCGGGATCATGGGAACTTATACCTAACCTTATCATCCTTATAAATCTAATAAAGTAAATGCAAGGTCGGTCTTTGATATACTTCTACGATTGCCAACAGTAACCATTCGCTCCCCCTCAATATGTGCATCGATAAGCGAAAGAGTTTAGCATATATTAGAGATAGCCTACACTTTGAGTAAAAAACGATCACATTTAATCAGATTTCATATTTAAATCACATTCTCTCCATCGATCAAAAATTTTAAACCGTTTGAGATTTGGGATCCCAAGTGATTTAAATAAGTTTAGAAAATGTAGGAGAAAAATGTGGTCTGATTTAATACATGTACTGATAACGAAACATTTTTGTGCTCCCCCTCAATCTATGAGGGAGGGTGTTAGTGTCAGATATGATAGGCATTGAAAGTAGACACAAAAAAACAAAAATTGTATTATCCACTACTTGTCCTGCACAAAGAAAATTTAGGTGGTGGAAATACAAAAGTTGTTTTGGTTGTTGCTGTAAGAATGGAAGAAATATCTGCTAATGCAGTGAGACCTGTGAAGTTGTATATATCAAGCAGACTATTCACAGAGACCTGAAGTATTAGTTTCCTTTTCTTCTTTTGTCGATCCAAGATATAGTTGCCCTTTCCTATCGGCACCCAATCATAAACTAGCAAAATCTGATCATCCAATCTTGTGGGAACAGGAGCGGGAACATTCTCATACATCATGTTATCTGCATACGTTAGTCAATACAAATAGACATACATATAGATATATGGTGGTCGACAACACCCAAACAACAATTGACTAATAAAAGTCAATCCAACATCGAAACTTATTCAATTAGATCATACAAAGACATGGGGATTATATATGAACAACAAACTCGAATAATCTAATCCTAACAATCATATCCTAGCCATTCAAAGTTGGCAAAAACATTTTTCTGTTAATTATAGGATGATTAAATAAGCCCGTTAGATGACATAAATTTAAAACACTTTCCCCCTCAATCAATCACCCATTTTATGAAAAGTTTAAAAGAGCTGAAGTCATTGATTGAGTGTCAAATTTTATGAAAACTCTAAGTCTGATTGATTTTCAAACAACTCATTTTCCACCATTTTTGAAAGACAAATATTTTTATGAAGAATCATAGAATGAAAAAAATTTGTATAGAAATAGCCGTCTTTTTGGCGACAGGCTTTCCTCATTTTTTTAGGATAAGTGCTTGATATTTGACAAATCGATTTTGCATAGCACTTTCCTTTCTTGAAAAAGCGGGTTACAATCTTAAATAACCGCAAGCCATATTAGCCATGTTTTGAAAAAACTTTTGAACTTCTGCTCGTGCTTCATCTAAAGACCCGTGTCATTATTGAATGATATTTCTAGGTCCATAGATGTTATCAATACCAGAAGACATGCCTTGAATTTTTTTTGGTATTTTCTAATTTTTTATTTTTATGGGTTTTTTATGGTTTTATATATATTTCTATTTACATTTTGGTTTAAGATATGTACAAAGTAGTAATTTAATTTAAAAAGATGCTGATATGAGTACCAAGATAAGGATAGCATTCAGCACGTTGTAGAAGACAGTAATCAACATCTCTTAAATTTTCACCACCAAAGCTTTCAAGGCTCCTGAATAGTCTTCAGAACTTGAGCCTTCTCACTGTGAGGCTTTGGTAGCCTCCCCCCAAATTAAAAATCTTCTTTTTTAGCAGTTTCAAAGTTCTCTTTCAAGCTTTGCTTAGCTAAGTGCACATCGGAATTCGTAGCACACCGCATCATAAATATTGCTGCTCCTTTTAAGAATGATCATCGTATTATCTGTGTGGGGTTTCATCAAATGGAACAGCAACGTATCATCTCACGCTTGAATAGTTCTTCTCATATTTCTTCCCGCTGAAGGCTAAAGTGATGCATACCAAAAGTGTCAAGAGACCACTTCCCCCAAGTAGTTGAAGTGATGCAATTAGTCTCATTGTATAAAGCTCAAAAACCCGAAGTACACATGTACCCAAAGAAAGAATAAATGAGAACACCAAAGTAATAGGTTGAAGCACTGATCATCTTTGCGGATATCAACTCCAGAATAAATGATTAAGGCTGATCACGTGAACCTGTTGTGCATTCCCGATGTACACATTTCTCTCCCCTAATGATTGCGATTTCATCAGAATCATCATATAATCGTGTACCTCCTTTATCATCAGAAATTGTTTCTTACATCTCTTAGTTGGAATAATAACACAAAAGTAACAAGTTGAAGCACTGATCATATATGCGGATATCAATTCTGGAATAAGTGATTAAGCCCGATCACGTAAACTTGTTATGCGTCCTAGATGAATGTCTCCTTCCCTCTTGCTGGTTTTGATACCTTAGAATCAGCAAAACATAATACACTCATATACTTGAAATATTGTGAGAAGAATAAAATTGGCTCAAATGTATCCTGTGAGAATCAACTTGCTAAAGAACAATGTGAGCAAATCTAATTAGGGATTAAATCTGGATTTTCACTCTCCCCTAAACTAACAGCCTTTCTGATGAATGCCCTGAATATGAAGAAGTCTTTTGATAATTAAATGCATGTCGTCTTTAGTCTTCTAACACGCAGCGGAAAATGTAAAACATACTGTAGACTTGAGCTTCTTCAAGATTGTCCATTTGGGGAACAAAATATCAACATCTTCATCTCACCAAATGCATTCCAGTTATCTTACATATCACAAATCAGCCCGTAATGTACACATGAAATGGTAATACCAAAGTAACAAGTTGAAACACTGATCATCTTGAATTTGTTGCTCGAAATTGGTGAAGGATGGTAAGGTAGAAGTACGTAGAATAAGATGAGAAGATAAGGAAATAGAATAAACCAATCTCTAACACAGAGCATTTCATAAGACATTAGACTTGATCACGTGAACTTGTTGTGTGTCCTTGGTGTACACATTCTCTCTCCCTTGATGATTATGGTTTATCGGAATCAGCATAATGATGTGTACGTGAATCATTAACTAGAAGCAGTTTATCATTAATCATATATTCCCGTGAGAAGATGTTAAACAACGGCTCTTAGTAGAAACTACATGTGAAGATAACCCGATATGAAGAAACTCGGTTCTTGCACGAGTCCTGAACTGTTGTGTACAAGAGCTGTATGACCATTTTTAATCAAACGTCAATCAACATGTAGTATATTCACACTTCTCACCCTCAAAAATTGCATATGAAGTTGCTATTTTTGATTGAACAAGTGAATATAATCAACATGTACTTTATTCACACTTCTCCCACTGAAAAATTGCATGAGGTTGTCATTTTTTATTGAACAAGTGAATAAGACTACAATCAATGATAAGTAGATCCACTTGATGACTAAGCGAGCATGGAAAAAGCATGAAGCTTGTTGATGAGAATGGTCATAAACAAGAATATTTCTCTTCTTTTGAAGATAAAGCGCACTGAAGCATACACCCTTCTTTTCTTAGAGGAACGAGGCTTGAACTGATGTGTTCAAAGGTCATTAGTGTCATATGTTAAGTGCCGCCTGAATCCAAATACCAAAGGACGATTTGTACGACCTGCGTTGGACAACAGGAGAAGACAGATAATTGGAAACATTGGATCCCCACATGCTAATGGGGTCCTTTTGATTAGCGCAAACAATCTTTGAATCAGCAGAAACCCTAGGTGCTATGGCATTATCACTAGGGGCTGAACTAGTAGAAGCATCAGACTTATTCAAAGGGCATTGTGTGCCTAATGTGACTATTCTACCAGTTGGATTCCAAACCTTAACTTGTACTACTCTAGGCATAGTGGTTCTAGTTAAGGGGCAAAGTTTGCCATGAGTGAATATTCGACCTGTGGGCTTCAACTGAAAACCTACATTGGTAAACACATTCCCTATAGGTTTCCAGGATTGCTTAATCTGCTTCTCTCTCCAAAGTTTCTTAACTGGAGTTTGATTCTTAGACCTCAAAAATTACACAACACATTGATCATGATTACCAGAAAATAAACATTATTTACATGTTTCGCAGACAGCAAAAGACTTCAAATTAATTGCAGTAAGCTTAGAGCTAATACTAGAACCAACACGATTCTTTTTGTTCAAATCAAACTTATTGTCCCTACGGTGTTCTTTCACTTCCTTCTTATGACCAGTTTTAGTTTGCGTAGTCCTATCCTTCTTTGAATTGCCTCTAGGTTTTGACCCGCTAACTTTAGTGTTACTTTTAACTTCTGTAGAAGTGATGATGGGAACGTTAGTTTGTTTTACTACCATTTGATTTTCTAGTTTTGAGGTGCTGGATTCAGAGGTTTTCAGAGGTACATCAAAGTTAACATGCTTGATCTTAGGCATGGAAGAGGGTGCAACAAGTATCTCTCACTTATTATCATTTTTTAGATAAGTGCCAAAGACATATTCTAACATTTCTTGAGATTGTTCGGTGTAAATGCAAGCATCGGCAATATCACTATATAGAGTCTTCTTTATTCTAGCATCTTCAACGATCTCACGAAGAATATCTAGGCTATCCTTAAGGCGAGTGAGATAAGCCTGACACACAGTCCTATTGTTCCTAAGATGAGGGAAAATATACTTAACATCAATTGGTTACTTTTTACAAGCAGAAACCTTTAGTACAATCTTTCACAACTAGTGATTGGCATTTTCCCTTTTACCTGAGTCTTCAGATTCCTAATTTTTTTAAGCAAAGAAGTTATCTTTTCATTTTTTTGTCACGAGTGACCTTAATTGATTCATATAACTCTTTGAAATGTAATTTAACTTTAGCATTTTCAGCTTGAAAACAATCACTTTCTTGTTGCAATTTATTGATGATGTTTTGAAGCTGGAAATTCTGAGAATCTAAAGCTGGTGGTATATGGGAGCCAACCACTTCACTCCTATTTCCCTTCAAATGAGAAATCTGAGCTTTCAATTTTCAGATCGTGTTGATGAGCTTGAATCCGTACATCACGTGAGCTTATTTCAAAATATGCATCAAATTCAGGCGCATCCAAAGATGTCTTGGAATTTGAGGTTTTGATTCTTTCTTCAAGATGTTAATATTTTAATTGCAAATCAAGATAATCAATCTCTAATTTATACAAATGCCTGACCACGTTATCATGATCATCGTTTTGGATTTTCTTTAAGCAATTTTGAATGCAATTGACAAATCATGAAATTGAGAAGCAATTATGGCATAATTTGTGACAGTATAAAACAAATCCTGGGAAATACATATGGCAATCAAATTCTCATTGAGTATGTGAATATTCTTTCTCTCAATCTCATCGCTTTTAAGCTCATTTGCATTATCCTTTGCCTCGTATTCCATTTCATTAAACAACTTTTTCATTTCTTTAACTTTAGTATCTAGGGCCTTTTGAATACCCTTGAAATGTTCTTTCACTTGTTTAAATAATGGAATAACCTCAGTAAGATAATATTCTTTTTTTTGCTCAAAACCACTTTCCCTCTCAGTAATACCCGTTGGTGTGATTCTCTTCTTACATGTTTTATCAAAATCAGCAAATAGTTGATAGATTATGTATATGCTAATTAAAGTTTTGCACTGTGTAGGAAGATTTCTAGGCACTAAATGCATCGGTGTATTGGGAGGATACATGTAGCCGCAGGTAATGTCCTAAGGGGAGGATTATTTTCAACAAGTTCTTCGGCCTTTATCTTATCCATATCTAACTTCCAAAACACTTGTTCAGGGTTTAATTAAGTTTTAGGTTTAATTAAGTTTTAGGTTTGAATTGTTGGGGGTTTAATATTAATATTATTATTCGTGCATAAAGAACTATTCATTTTCTCTGCCATTTTATCTCTAGCTATATTTTCTATCTCTATATCCTCTTCTGTTACTTGTATATATATTGGCTCTTGTCTAGGCTTAAGAATCTCACTACCATCATAAATCACTTCTTGGTCCTTTTTAGCTTTCTTAAGATACACATGATTTGGGTCTTCAACAAGATTTTCACTTTGTTTATCACTTAATCTTCTGTGATTTGTAACCATCTGAGCAGTCTGTATGGTGTTGCCTTGTACGTACATTTTGTTTTCAAGTTTATTCTTTAAAGTTTTAAGGTTGGAAAAGTCATTTAGGAGTTTAGATTCCTTTTCTTTAAAATTCTGTTCAAGCGTTTATACATTTTCTTGAATTTCTTGTTTTTGCTTAAAAAATTGTTTAAGTTTCTCTTACAAGGAATTTAACTCTTGTTTCAGCGTTTCTTCCCTTAAGTTGTATTTAGTTACCAATGTACGCATTTGACCATCCATTTTTTGCTCACGTGTGGTTAGCTTAAATTTAGCACGTTGTTCATAGATGGAAACTTGATCCTTATATATGTTAAGCCTATTGGTCAGGGAGTCATCAGGGATATATGCAGAGTACTCATGCAACACATAATCATCATATTGAGAAGAAGATGTACAACTAGGTACAATAGAAGCTTCCATGCAGCTTTCTTCTGGATTAACATGCACAGTTTGTGGCTGGTGCATCTCTCTCTTGGGTACATCATAAGCTTCCATGGAGCTTCCCTTTGCATTAACTTGCACAACTTGTGGTTGGTGCACCTCTCTCTCTATCTCTTGTGAATTTGAGCACAAAGATTCCATATTATCATTATCCGACTCAAACACGTTAATTTGTTGTACATTGTTGGGTATCTCCTGTTCATTGATCACGTTGTACAATCTAAGTATCTCAGATACAACATAATTTGAAGTGTTAGGCATGATGTTGATGTGCACGGTATTTTACAAATCTATGAGTTAAATTGAGAAATAGAATCTTTCGCGGGATTTTACAAAATCAAAAAGAAACCGTTAGACAATTACCAATAGAATGTGTTAAGATAACTGATGGATCGGCACAGTGATAGAAGATTGTATGTAAGATTGTGTGTAAGTAGTGATGATTGTTTGAAGGATTGTGTGTAAGTAGTGATGAACAATAGAATGTTGGTTGGTTGTGATTTGGCTTAGGTGATGCACGTTGCTATAGTGAAAATTAGGTCTAAAAACTTAAAACCTTAATAACTTCTGTTCGGAGCGGTTTTAGGCCTCGAAGGTTGACTCAAATCAACTTTTGTTTATTTGGCATGTCATTTTCCGTGTTCTCATGGTTGTTTTGATGGTTAGAATGCTGAAAACGGAGTTAAGTTTCAAAAGTTATATCCGTTTGAAGTTGTGAGGTAAAAAGTCAAATTTGGTCAAACCGCAATAGTCTTGATCAAAACGCAATGTCAAACCGCAGCTTAGTATAAACCACATATGTTAAAATGCAGTTTTCTATCTCAAGATCTTTGAACCGCAACACTGACAAACTGCAAGACTCAAATATCAAGATCTTCAAACAAAAAGGATGACAAATCACAAGGCTCAAATCTCAAGATCTTCAAACCGCATTAAGAGACAAACCGCAAAGTGTCAAATCTCAACAGATCAAATCGCAAGACCTTAACTCGCAAGCTGACAAACCGCAACGGCTGTCAAATCGCAAGTCACTATCTATAATGTACAAGTGTCATTTTCAGTCAGTTTTGTCTTTTTAGCTAAATGTCAAACTGCAGTTTTGTCTTTTAGCTCAAATATCAACAATTCTAAGCATTAAATACTCAAATCTCAACCAAGAAATGTCAAATCTCAACTTTGAAACTATCAAATCTCAACGAAGAACACACTATCCCAACTCATGAATACATAAAAATCATCCACAAACGAGATGAAACAAGCTTCCTAAACATAAAACTAAGCTAATATGATGACCCTAAATAAGAAAGTACCACCAAATAACAAACTTAACTACAAAATAAATTCAAATTCATGTACAAAAGTGTATACTATTCGACCCACATGTAAACTCAAGAACCGATCTTTAAATCTGAGCACACATGAAGTAGATGATCAAACCATGGCTCTTGATACCAATTGTAAAAGATTGCTTATCATAAACACACTAACAAAACTCTATATGGATCAAATATGGAAGAAACTTAGAGAGAAAAAGTAAGTTGGGAACTTATAGAGAGAGAAAGTAAAAGTATATTATGAAGCTCCAACCCTCTGCCTTGGAGGATAGAGGGTATTTATAGTTTTTAAAAAATACGCCTCTTACGGGATTTGGATCAAGTATATAGTGGTAAAGACCAGTCTGTCCTCCATGATGTTACTTAACTAACTAGTTAGTAATGACTAAACTTCTAAGACTACGAGCTTTCTAATGCTAACAAATACCCAGGGTGACCGAGTCTTTTACTTTTGGATTTACTAAATCCTAACAGTTTTTGCTGCTCAACCTGATCATAATCTAATACCTGATATACCTGAAACAACAACAATTGTTGTTGATGCACCACCGGTCGAGTTTTCAACGACAGCAGAACAAACTGCCTCCAATGTCAATGACCAAGCTGATGATCCATTAAACTCAAATGTACCTACACCCGCAGATTATGACGGAAATGCGTTCTTTAACCCTTTTGCATCAGAAACAACCACTAAAAATGTTGCTGAATCATCAACTCGCAATCTGAATCCACCAAGTCTGAACAATGTATACCAACACCAACCCTCGACAAATAGATGGACAAAATATCATCCTCTAGTAAACATAATTGGCAACCCTAACCAACCAGTCATCACAAGACAACGCCTTCACACCGATGGTGAAAATTGCATTTATGCTCTGATGCAGGTTTTACTGACCAAATTTTAATATTTATAAGTCTCGTTATACCTATGGTCTACCCTAATGCACTAACGGGCAGTGTACCCGGTCGTGTGTAGTGTAGTATTCGGTAAAACCAAGGTCGTCCCAAGAGATACGAGGATCGGGTCAAAGTCGAGAAGACAACCTTTGGTCAATTCGCCCTAACCTATCAGCAAAGATGTCGCCACTTGAGAAATCAGGTGTCCCCTCATAAGTCCAGTTGTTCCTGGTCCCCTAAGCCGAGTCATTAAGTTCCGCTACATGCTAGACTTATAATAGTGAGTGCCCGGGCGTTAGCAACTTAAACACTCACCCCCTAATTCTTAAGTTCATCCAAACCGTAGGTGATCAGTTGGCACAAGTAGAAAGGGTCGTCAGTTGGTCATATCTTACCCTTCCTGTCTCAGTCTACTCACTTAGGGTCAGTTGGTGATATCTCCTAAGCAACTAGCCTCTACCGCCAATCAAAACTACCGAAACAAGGGTAGCTACCAAAAAACTATGCATGCATACACTTAGAAATAATTATACGGAAGCAATGTAAACGTAAACAAAACAATTAAGGAATCATAACTAGGCCAACACCAGGGTGCTTAGCCAAACATATAGTAAATCATACCAACAAAAATAAATAAATCATGAATTAAATTGAACATAATGTTTGATACAAATTACTTGATGTAGAGCTAATAATGATGATGATTGTGAGTGAATTCTTCCTTCAAAACTGGCTTCGGACTGCTGGAAAATGCCCTGGAATGGTGCCCTAATCGACCCCTAGGAGAGGGGTGAAGAGAGATACTTAAAAATGTCGATTTAAGGCTGTATTTATAGGCCCCGACAAGGTTACGGCGTAACTTTAAGAAAAAATTACGCCGTAACTAGTTAGGGCGTACCTGTTTTCAGAGTTACTCCCTAACTGTAGTTAGGGCGTAACTATTTTTATAGTTACTGCGTAACTAGTTTGGGCGTAACTATTTTAAGAGTTACTCCGTAACTATAGTTAGGGCGAAACTAACTTTAGGGTTACTCCCTAACCTATTCAGCTTTTCAAAATAGCAATATTTCAACTTAGGACCTTGAGTTTCTTCATTCCAATAATGGAGACCAATATAACTAAGCGTTAATTGAGCACCGAACTTCATATATAGTAATATTATGGCGTAACTATATCACCGGGTTACGCCGTAATTCTTTATCAGCATATTCTTATCTGCTCTGAAATTATTTCTACGGCGTAACTAATTTGCCGTGTTACGCCGTAATCTTCAAAGTAATAATTACGGTGTAACCAGAAGAGGAGGTTACGCCGTAACCTTCATGGCACCATATTTACGCCGTAACGCAATTAAGTAGTTACGGCGTAACCTTCACAAATAATTATCAGGCCCTCGTAGTTTGGGTTACGGCGTAATCAAAAGTGCCACATACGCCGTAACTTGTCTTCAGAATTTATTTCTTGGCCTTATATCATATCTTTTCCACTCCAACGCCTCATTTATCCTGTAATGCAAATATGAACAAATATGAATGAATTAAGTACCATATTAATACAAATGAGGCTATAAACATAGGAATTTGATATATAAAATATAAGGCTAATTTGATGTTATCAAGTATCCCCCCACTTGAATTCTATTTGTCCTCAAGTAGACCCTTTAAATAATTCTTAAAAAGATATCTCCTAAGATTAATTGGAAGATATGAGTTTAAAAATCACCTAAGCTAGAAAATTCCAAACCGAGCACCTCACGAAAAGGGAATTGAAATCACACACTCTCTCATAATTCACGTGTTTATTTTTTGGTGATCACTCAATTGCTCAGTCATGGCGAGTATTCTATCATAGGCTTGGCAAAGATACATGACCAAATCCATGGCCAAGACACCAATGATTGCTCGCTTCCTCACATAAACTCGATTCATGACTAAGGGTAGGATAAGACATGGGAAAACATTTAATGGGTGTAAAAAAAAGACATGAAACAAATAGATTCCTAAGTCCACAATCGCCCCACCACTAGTCGCATTCATACTCATAGAAAAAATCAAGGGTCAAGAGTCAAGGGGTCTTCAATAATCCAATACACGAGTTAATGCATAAGAAATGTAATGTGGTGCCTCATAAACTCCATAATCTAGGAAAATAAGATGCATTAACTCGGCCTTCATCATCAATGAAAAAAGAATGTGCTATATAATTTTTTTAAAAATTTAGGTCAATTTAGCACATATTTCTATCAAAATCGACCATTTCTATCTCCCATCCCCCCACTGGAAATGTACAATGTCCCCATTGTACGAATATTGATTAAAATTTGAAAGGCGAGATAGAAATGTTCAGGTTTCTAATTTTATTCGTAAGACAAAACGGATTTGTAAAAATTTGCGCCAGTTGAACAAGGCGAAAACACTAATTATAGACAAAACATTTGCTTGCATGTTTTTTTTTTTTTTTTTTTTTCTTTTTGATGCAAGACAAGGTTTACATAAATATGACCGATACGAACATAAAAAGTATCCCCCCACTTGAGATCAACTATAATCTAAACCCGATCTTTCAAAAACCCTTTATTCAAAACCCGCGACTTTCACCAGTGGAACCAAAATTAACCAACAGCACCCGGACCATGGACATAAGGAAACTACAGGGTAGGCTAGGCGATAGGTGTAACGAAACAATTATATTGGGTAAACAAAATGAAAGGAAATGCTCAGAAGGTTGTATCTAGGGGTATCTTACACTAATGATGAGTGCAACAAAAAGGGTTTAACAGGGGGATTGACTAATCGATGTGAGAAGTCAATATACACAAACATAAATGGATGGTCTATAGGGTTTAATCCTAAAAAATGCCTTATATCCTAGCTACACCGATCACACCAATTTACCTCAGTGTAATGCTCATGATAATGGTCTTGAAAAGATATGCAAGGCCAGGTTCTAAAGTGTACTACAGCCACCAGCACACTCATTTTTATGGTATTATGTATAAGGGGAAAACAGAAAGGCTTATCCTCACACAATGGAAATATAGGGTAGGTGTGCTCAGTCTAGATTAATCCAGTTAAGTAATGAAAAACATGTTAAAATTTTACTAATGAAACACTTTTCATCAAAAACTAGAAAAATAAAGACAAGTAAAATCAAGTGGGTGTTTATGTCTAATACCTTCCCCCCACTTGGGTCATACTAAGCATATAATTGAAAGATAGCAAGGGTTAGCATTGAAACAGAAAACTCCCCCAGATTTTGCTCGGCATGATAGAAGACTCACGAGTAAACGTGTCCCGCTTTGAGATCTATGAGCAAACTCTAATAACCTAAATTCACTTAAGACAACCAAATGCATCATACTAGAAAAACAACAAGTAATAAAAGAAAATGAAAAACCTAACTCACTTTCTTAGGAATCACGGTTGCATTTAGCATATGCAACAAGCCTTTTAAACCACTTGGTGTCCCAAGCGGACGAGTGTAGTCTCGTGAGGGTTTACAGGGAAAATACCCACAAAGTTCATTTAAAACTAATACAAGGTTATTGTGTTATTATAGAAAGAATTGAAACTGAGGATAATTACGTTGTAACTCACTGAAGGAGTTACGCCGTAATTTTGGTAAAACCTGGCAGACGCTACAAGAGGGTAGCTACGGCGTAACCATAGCATGGGATTAAGCCATAGTTGGTAATGCTCTGGAGAGAATCGCTACTTGTGATATGTTACGGCGTAATCATTGGGATGAGTTACTGCCAAGTAGCTGGATGGAGTCGAGGTCCCCGTTTATGTTACTGGTGCAATCTTCTTCGATTCCAGCAAAATGGTTAAAAACACAAAAACCCAACTATACTAATAAAATGAAAAAGAAAGGATATGCATGGGGCCTCCCGAAGCTTGTTTTTGTTCGAGTCACGAGCTTGACTCCACCCTTATTTACTACGTAAAAGGGTGTTCATCCCTTCACTTGAAATCAAGTTTGGGTGAAAATAGCAATAAACACCATGAGGGTGTGAATATGCTATGGGATGGGGAAATGATAAGTTATGATCATACCTAAAAGGAGATGTCATTTCCCTCCATACCTTACCCGTTTTAGTTGATGGCACTAATGATTGGTTCAACTCGTGACGTGGCTGATCAATTGGCTCATATGTCTCCTCGTTAATCAATGAAGTATCCAAGATCTTGTCCTCTAATTCCTTTGCAAAATCAACTAAAATTGGTTTGGTAGCCGGAGCTACATAGCCATCATCGAGTGATGCAAGAAGCGAGGTTTGTGAGGTCAAGGGTTGCGCAATTTCATCCATGTTTTCAGCAACCTGCATGGAAAACTAGCAAGATTGTTAGTAATAAAAGAAGAGTTAGAACTCTTACCATTTTGCATTGTAGTTGATTCCACATTAACTTGTGGCATTGCTTCGTCATCCTGTAAGCTCCATGCTTCCATCTTCTTCAATTGATTATTGCTTGTTTCTTCATCTCTCACAACCTTCAAACGTCCTGGAAATGGGATATGTGGGACATAAGGTCTGATATAAGGAACCGGCTCGTTGTTGACTTCTTTCATCTTTCCTACCGTTGCCTTGATAGTTTCAACCGCATTCTCTTTACTTTCCAGGACCTTTTTGTATAATTCTTCAAGCTTAGCTTCCAAACTTTTCTTCTTAGTGTCAAGATTTTTTAAATTTATGTCCGTGCCCTCCTTGAATTTCCTAATGCATTCATCATTCGAGTCGTGCATCCTTTTTAAATTATCCGAGAATTTCTTGACGGCTTCCTCCAATGATTCAAAATACCTGACCTGCTCATATGCTTTGCATTCTTCATGGATAGAATGCTCTTGTATAGCATGAATATTTTCCTTAACCATCTTCATATCACATCCAATCTTATCAATTTGCTTTGTGATGTCACCAATGTCATCCACGCCTTTGCTACTTGTCACCCAAATGGTTGCTCCATCATACCAATTTCGTGAATGGTCAGCCATCTGTTCAATTGATCTAAGGGCTTGTGCAGGTGGCATTGTAGGGATAGGTCCTTGAGAGTCGAGCATTTGGCGGGATGGGATGTTTAAAGGTTTGTAGAAAATAAGGACCATCTGATGGTTGCTGATATCATGCGTTTAGCATCTGTAAAGAAGGTCATTATATCTTTCCCAAGCTTCATCTAGCGTTTCATTCATATTATGTCTGGAATTCCTTATTTCTTCCATCTTCTTGGAAATCTTTGAAGGAGGATAATATCTTCTAATAAATGCTTTCTCCAAAAGATTTCATGTATTGATCGACCCAGCAGGAAGCCTGTACATCCATCTTCTTGCTACACCTGTGAGAGTAATTGGAAATAATCTAAGCATTAATGTATCTTGAGTGACTCTTGGAGTGTCGAAAAGATCTGCGATCTCTAATACTCTTCGCACATGCAAGTGGGCATCTTCATCATCAGTTCCCGCGAAAAGCTTTTGTCTAAGTTCCCTCATGAACTAGCAGCTGATCTCAAAGTCGATGTCATCATTAAACTCGGGATATACGATGCCCGATCTTTGGTAACCTTGAGTCAAAGAAATATATTCTTCCATAGTGAGCATGTCAAAATCTGAATCTTCCATATCCTGAAATATCAAAAAGAAACAAAAACAGAAAATAAGAAAAAGAAAACTAAAAATAAAAGAAAATAAAAGAAAAACTTAAATTAAAATCCTAAATAGCTTCCAGCAAGGCGGCCTTACTGAACTTGATGAGTTTTCTTGACCAGGTTTTAATATTTATAAGTCTCGTTATACCTATGGTCTACCTTAATGCACTAACGGGCAGTGTACCCAGTTGTGTGTAGTGTAGTATTCGGTAAAACCGAGGTTGTCCCAAGAGCTACGAGGATCGGAAATTAACTTAAGTATATGTCACGATTTTAATTACTTTTAAGATTGAAATAATAAATTAACTAATAAAACAAGGAAATAAAATAAAACAGATAAAGGAAAGAGTTGTGATCAATGAAGGAGAGTGGTCCTAACCTAGTTACTCATCCTAACTAGTAATGTTTACATCTAATTACTTTCAATTACTTCAGGTGGGGTCAAATTCAAGAGGACAACATTAGGTCAATTCGCCCTAACCTACCAGTAAAGATGCCACCACTAGAGAAGTTAGGTGTCCCCTCATAAGTCCAGTTGTTCCTCGTCCCCTAAGCCGAGTAATTAAGTTCCGCTGCATGCTAGACTTATAAAAGTGAGTGCCCGGGCGTTAGCAACTTAAACACTCACCCCCTAATTATTAAGTTCATCCAAACGGTAGGTGATCAGTTGGCACAAGTAGAAAGGGTCGTCAGTTGGTCATATCTTACACTTCCCATCTCATTCTACTCACTTAGGGTCAGTTGGTCATGTCTCCTAAGCAACTAGCCTCTACCGCCAATCAAAACTACCGAAACAAGGGTAGCTACCAATAAACTATGCATGCATAGACATAGAAATAATTATAACGGAAGCAATGTAAACGCAAACAAAACAATTAAGGAATCATAACTAGGCCAACACCAGGGTGCTTAGCCAAATACATAGTAAATCATACCAACAAAAATGAATAAATCATGAATTGAATTGAACATAATGTTTGATACAAATTACTTGATGTAGAGCTGATAATGATGATGATTGCGAGTGAATTCTTCCTTCAAAACTGGATTTGAACTGCTGGAAAATGCCCTGGAGTGGTGCTCTAATCGACCCCTAGGAGAGGGGTGAAGAGAGATACTTAAAAATACAGATTTAGGGCTGTATTTATAGGCCTCGACATGGTTATGGCATAACTTTAAGTAAAAATTACTCCGTAACTAGTTAGGGCATAACTGTTTTAAGAGTTACTCCCTAACTATAGTTAGGGCGTAACTATTTTTGTAGTTATTGCGTAACTAGTTAGGGAAGTAGCTGTTTTAATAGTTACTCAAAGTAACTATAGTTAGGGCGGAACTAATTTTAGGGTTACTCCCTAACCTCTTCAGCTTTTCAAAATAGCAATATTTCAACTTAGGACCTTGAGTTTCTTCATCCAATGATGGAGACCAACATAAAAACACGTTAATTGAGCACCGAACTTCGTATATAGTAATATTATGGCGTAACTAAATCACCTGGTTACGCTGTAATTCTTTATCAGCATATTCTTATATGCTCCGATATTATCTCTACAGCGTAACTAAGTTGCCGTGTTACGCCGTAATCTTCATAGTAATAATTACGGCGTAACCAGAAGAGGAGGTTACGCCGTATCGTTCATGGCATCATATTTACGCCGTAACGCAATTAAGTAGTTACGACATAACCTTCATAAATAATTATCAGGCCCTCGTAGTTTGGGTTACGGCATAGTCAGAAGTGCCACATACGCCGTAACTTGTCTTCAGAATTTATTTCATGGCCTTATATCACATCTTTTCCGCTCCAACGCCTCATTTATCCTGTAATGCAAATATGGACGAATATGAACAAATTAAGTACCATATTAATACAAATGAGCCTATAAACACGGGAATTTGATATATAAAATATCAGGCTAATTTGATGTTATTATGCTCTCATTATCAGCAATACCGAACCCCAAAACCTTAAAGAAGCAATGACTCATGAAAACTGGATAGAATCCTTGCAAGAAGAGTTAAATCAGTTCAAACGTCTTGAAGTATGGTAATTGTTGAACGACCAACAAGGGTCTATGTTATTGGTCTGAAATAGATTTTGAAAAATAAGGTAGATGCTGAAGGCACAGTTTTTTGTAACAAGTCTCGTCTGGTGGCCAAAGGTTATCGTCAGGAAGAAGGAATTGACTTTGAAGAATCATTCGTACCAGTGGCTAGACTTGAGGCTGTTCGGATTTTTATGGCATTTGCGTCGCATATGAACATCACCGTCTATCAAATGCATGTGAAAACTGCATTTATAAACAGGAAATTACATGAGGAAGTGTATGTTAGCCAACCAGAGGGATTAGTTGATCTAGAGTACCCGAATCGTGTCTACAAACTAAACAAAGATCTTTACGGTCTCAAACAAGCCCCTCGGGCGTGGTATGATACATTGTCAGCCTTCTTGCTTGCTAATAATTTTACCAAAGGATCCGTTGAACCAACACTGTTTATACAATATCACGGGGAACGCATTTTAATTGTTCAAATTTTTGTGGATGATATCATTTTTGGTTCAACCCACAAAAAGTACTAAAACGCTTTCCCAAAACTAATGAAACAAAATTGTCAAATGTCAATGATGGATGAACTAACGTTCTTCTTAGGACTTCAAGTTCATCAATCACCCCGTGGTATTTTCTTAAGTCATTCCAAATATGCTCTTGATATTCTTAAGAAACATAGTATGACCTCATGTGACACCTATAACACAGAAATGGCAGCATCCAGTAAACTGGACGCTAATTTAGATGGGAAACTTGTTGACCCTAGAAAATACCAAAGTATTATTGGGTCTCTCATGTATCTAACAGCTAGCAGACCAGACATAGTCTTTGCAGTATATATTTGCTCTCGCTATCAGTCAAGACCAACTGAACGTCACCTCTCAGACGCTAAAAGAATCCTCCGATACATAAAGGGAACCATTCTTTTAGGGATCTGGTATCTTAAGGATTCTGGTTTTCAACAAATAGCCTTTTCAGACGCAGATCATGCAGGGTGTTTAGATACATGAAAAAGTACTTCTGGTGGTCTATAATTCCTTGGTGACAAACCGGTAGCCTGGCCATCGAAGAAGCAAGATTGCACATCGTTATTGATAAAGATTGCTCGGTGTTTCTTTGTTAATAACTTAGGATTTATCCGAGGTTATTAAACCTTAACAAGCTAGTTAAGATAGTTTGATTAAAGTATATCGATCCAACAATGGGGACATTCAATTGGCATGAGGTAAATTAAGCAATGTAAATGAATTTGATATACTTGGTATCGTAATAAAAATGATGTGCAATGTATTCTCCCCCGTAGGTTTGAAAATAAGTATAAACGTATACAACGGGGCTATGAAAACTCACTTGATGAATTGATGCGATGACAAAAGTGAGTACACCGAAATGTAGCGTGAATCTCAAAACTTGACCTATTATGAATGATATGATACGTAATAAGTTATGATGTAATGTTATGCATGCAATTCGGATGATATTTATACCACTTATGAATTTTTAAAAATAATACTCGTTAAATAATCTTTTAACGTCTTGACCATTTTAAATTACTCCACATGTATTTACATTGAAATGATATCCGACGATAATCATTTAGTGATTTATTATGAAATTATAACTTTTCGTCGTAAAATAATATCGTTGAAATCTTTCATGAAAGTGACTAAACGGCCTCTAAAAGCTAGTCGTAAAATGGTGCCGCGTCGGCGTTAGGAAACGAACTCAACGGTTTTGGGAAGCTTGTATCATTATCTCAAAGTTTTAGTACATGAGTTTCCATCCTAGAGGTCTCGAACATAAAGAAAAATATAGGTTAAGTATGGTACTTGTGTCCCAAAATATAGTTTAAGGGTGGTTTTCGGCAAAGTTTAAGTAACCATATTTAATTCATTACAACTCCGCTAAACAAACGGTCGGACATTTTGAAAAATATGCTTGGCGAACTTACTTTTACTAGAAGACATCATTTTATGAAAAGTTCTACATCAATGTTAAAAACAACCTTCAATATGGTCACTTGTTGCCGTAATACTTGTCTATTAGAAATTTAATAGTTTTTCTTATATAATAAAGTTACGACAACTTTTTGTAAACGTGTATAATTTAATCGTTACAAATCCGTTTTCTATGTTTTATATGTCCTTAGCTTTGTATCAAAGTATACTAATATATTTTTGATAAGTCGACTTAATTTATAACGCCTATGCCTCATTTTTGACTCGTACAAATTAAACGTAACATGCTGAAATTTTCAGAATTTATAGTTTTCGTCGCCTAACTTGAAAAATTCATAACTTCTTCGTTATAGCTCCGTTTTAATCCGTTCAAGCGGCCACGTTTTTGTTTTAAAGTGTATTTTCTAAATATCTAGGCCAAAAATTTTTATCCACTGTCGAATTTTCCAGAATTCGAAAATAAGGACAGACCCTTTAGAAAACTTGTCGAAATGAGTTTTTCTCACGCCAAACCTATTCTAACCCCTTCAAAACAACTCCGAAGCTATTCTAATCCTACCATACACCTTATTAGGGTGTCATGGGTTCCTAGACATCACCAAGAGTGATATATAACAAGGAGTAATTATAGGATGACATAAATATATATAACCCTTAAAACAATGAAAAAGTGGTATAAACATCCATGAGACTTGCATGTTTTCTCAAGCTTAATGAAATGAACATAAAAATGAATATGAAATATGATCATGAATATGGGATGCTTACTAGTTTACTTGACGAGGTTATGAGAACAAATGATTTTTCCTAATCACCCAAGGTTTTTATTGCACAACCTTAATCAAGAGTGATACTAGAGTGAATAAAACTTGACTTGTAAAATTTTGGATGATCCCTTCTTGGTCCCTTGGTGTGGCCGGTTCTAGCAAGAGGAGAGGAAGAGAGTGCTATGGTTTTTCACCTTTGATATTATTGTGTATGTGTTGTGTATGTAGTATAATACAATATACTTAGAGTAGATATTATGCAAATTAAGTGACTCACCCCCCTCCCCCTTGTGTCGACAAGGGGGTATTGTCATCTCTTTAATATATATATATTTTTTTTAATTATGTATAAGTATGATTAAGTGTAAGTTAATTGAAGACATGTGGTAACTTGTATACACATTTGAATATTTAGGGTAGCGTTAGATAAAAATAAATTTTAACGGGTCAAGATAAAATATATTGAGGTCATAAAAATTATAAAAATACATTTCTTGCAAAGTTTGAGTGAAATAATAATTATCGTGTAGATTTTAAGAAAACCCGTAATATATATAAGTATATCAATTTATATAAAAAATAAATTTAAAACACTGGGTAAACTCATAATATTATTTTATAATCTGAATATAAATATAAAAATATATCGGGATAACTTTTGGAAGTAACGGATCAATTGTTCAAAATAATTATTTACGCGATAACGTTTATTTAATATGAAATTATAAGTTTAATGTAAAATGCAAAACCATGCATGAACTAATATGATGATATGATGCTAATGATATGTAGACTAAACCTAGTCTATATGAAATGTCCTTGATTATTGTTCATGAATTCATGACTAAACCATTAAGGTTACGTGAATTTGATACTCATAAATCTAGTTTACGATAAATGATAAATGGTGAAGCATGAGTAATGTTTTGAAAAATGACCTGAAAGTACGGGTTGTCACATTCGCCGATCCAAAAATTCAGTCCTCAATTTAGTCCTTGTTGGGTCCCACGGTGTTGTCGGTGAAAAGATGAGGATATTTGAGGCATCACGGTCTTCCCGTTTCCAAGTAAACTCATGACCTCTTCGAGAATTCCAGCGAACCTTCACGATAGGAATACGACTTTGTTTCAATGCTTGACCTCGGTCCATAATTTCTGAGGTTCCTCCACGAAATTGAGTTTATCGTCGAGTTGAATTTCTTCCAATGGAATAACGAGTGATTCGTACGAAACACATTTCTTCAGGTTTGAAAGCGGCGTGTTGTGTACGTGACTAAGTTCGACGGAAGCTCAAGTCGATAAGCTACAGTAATAACTCGCTCAAAATTTTGAATGGCCCAATGTACCTCGGGTTCAACTTCCCGCGTTTTCCAATCGTACCACGCCTTTCCAAGGCGATACTTTCAACATCACTTTGTCGCCAACTTGAAATTCTAATGGTTTGTGCCTAACATCTGCGTAACTTTTCTTAAAACTTCGGCGCTTCTGAGTCTATCTCGGATTTGGACTATCTTTTCGTTGTTTCCAGTACCATTTTCGGACCGGTGAGTTGTCGTCTCCAACCTCGCCCAACAAACAGGTGATCGGCACTTTTGACCATAGAGTGCTTCAAATGGTGCCGCTTTTATACTGGTGTGATAACTATTGTTGTGCGAATTGATCAATGGCAAATGATTTGCCCAACCATTTCCAAAATCAATCACACATGCCCTCGGCATATCTTCTAATGTTTGAATTGTCCTTTCACTTTGACCATCGGTTTGTGGATGATATGCTGTGCTCATCTCTAATTTGGTCCCAAATGAATCTTGTAATGATTTCCAGAAGTTTGAAGTGAATCGACTATCTACATGGAAATGATGGAAATTGGTGCTCCATGCCTTGAGACTATTTCCTTGACATAAAGTCTAGTGAGTTGTTCCATGGAATAAGTCTCTCTAATTGGTATGAAATGGGCTGATTTGGTAAGGCGATCGACGATTACCAATATAGCATCGTAACCTCCCGATGTCTTAGGAAGTTTAGTGACGAAGTCCATCGTAATACGTTCCCATTTCCATTGGGGAATTTCTGGTTGTTGGAGTAATCCTGAAGGTTTATGATATTCGACTTTTACCTTAGTAAGACATTTGCCAACGTGCGTGGCAATTTCGCTTTCATGTCCGGCCACCAATAAAGTTTCTTGAGATCCCATACATCTTATCGAGATCCGGGTGAATAGAATACTTTGACTTATGCGACTCATGCATAATCAATTCTCGTATCCCGCCATAAAATGGTACCCACATTCTATCCTTGAAGCATAATACTCCATCTTCTCTCTTTACAAAACCATTTGCATTTTCAGGCATACCATAAAGCTTTTCACTTGGTCGATTTTCCTCCTTAAGTGCCTCAATTTGTGCCTCAAGTATTTTTTATGGTAAAGGTGAACTGATTGTCATTCCTAATGATCGGACTCTTAAAGGTTTGGGTCTTTCTTTCCGGCTAAGAGCATCAGCCACAACATTGGCTTTTCCCAGGTGATACTTGATTTCACAATCATAATCGCTGAGTAATTCCAACCAACGACGTTGCCTCATATTAAGTTCCTTCTGATCAAGAACATATTGTAAACTCTTGTGGTCCGTAAACACTGTGCACTTTGTACCGTAAAGGTAGTGTCTCCAAATCTTGAGTGCAAAAACTACGGCCCCAACTCAAGATCATGTGTGGTGTAATTCTTCTCATGAACCTTAAGTTGTCGAAGCATCGCTATCACCTTCTCGTTTTGCATTAATACAACTCCAAGCCCTTTATGTGAAGCATCGCAGTATACTACGAAGTTCTCAATTCCTTCGGGTAATGCCAAAATTGGCGCACTGCAAAGCTTTTGCTTCAAAAACTGAAAAGCAGCTTCTTGTTTCTTTCCCCATTCGTACTTCTTGTTTTTCCGTGTCAACTTGGTCAAAGCTTTAGCTATCTTTGAAAAACCTTCGATGAATCTTCGGTAATACCTGGCAAGTCCTAAAAATTGTCGGATTTCGTAGGGATTTGTTGGAGTAGCCCAATCTTTTACGGCTTCAATCTTTGCAGGATCAACTTGTAGTCCTTGACTATCAATGACATTACCAAGAAATTGTACTGCGATTCCAAAATCACACTTCGAAAATTTGGCATACAACTTCTCATTCTTGAGTAGTCCTAAAATCGTTCTCAAATGCCCTTCGTGCTCTTCTTTGTTCTTTTAGTAAATCAATATGTCGTCGATGAATACTATAACAAACTTGTCCAAATACGGTTTGCATACCCTATTCATGAGATCCATGAATACTGCAGGTGCATTAGTTAATCCGAACGGCATTACTTGAAACTCATAATGTCCATAACGAGTTCTAAACGCCGTTTTCGGGATATCCTCCTCCCGCACTCTAAGTTGATGATAACCTGACCTTAGGTCAATCTTTGAGTAGATACTAGAGCCTTGCAACTAATCGAACAAGTCGTTGATTCTGGAGTGGGTAACGATTCTTCACCGTTAACTTGTTCAGCTCTCTATAATCTATACACATTCTGAAGGATCCATCTTTCTTCTTCACAAACAAGACCGGTGCTCCCCAAGGCGAGGAACTTGGCCTAATGAATCCTTTGTCTAAAAGTTCTTGCAACTGGTTAGACAACTCTTGCATCTCAGATGGTGCTAATCGGTAAGGTGTCGCGCAATTGGTGTAGCTCCGGGCACTAAGTCAATATGAAATTCTACTTGACGTGCGGGTGGAAGTCTGGCTGTAAGTCTTCAGGAAAGACTTCAGGAAATTCACGAGCAATCGGTACATTCTCAAGTCGCTTCTCCTCCGAGGCTTCTTCTTCGGTTATATGTGCTAAGAAAGCAAAACAACCTTTCTTTATGTACTTCTCCGTCTTGATGCATGATATAATACTAAGTCTAGTTCCACTTCGTTCCCCACGAATGATCAAAGTTTCGCCGTTGTAAGGAAGATGAACAACTTTTCATCACAAATGATTCTCGCACGATGTTTGGATAACCAATCCATACCGATGATGACGTCCGAAACTACCAAGTTCTACGGGCATAAGGTCTATATTGAAGGGATGATTTAGGAAATTGAGTGTACAACCACGGACAATGGTGTTGGTGCTAATTAAGTTACCATTAGCTAATTCAATGTTGTATGATGTGTCTAATGTGGTTGGTTTGATATTGAGTAAAGGTGCAAATATAGTGGACACAAAACTTTTATCGGCTCCCGAATCAAATAAAACTGATGCATAACGATTATTGATAAGAAACGTACCCGTGACGACATTGGGGTCCTCCCTAGCTTCTCCACCTCCCATGACATAGGCTCTTCCTTGTGCCATTCCACCTTGATTCCTGTGTCCTTGGTTCCTTCCCCGGACACTCGGTCTTGAAGTGTCCCCTTTCTCCGCAACCAAAACATGTCAGGTGGTTTTGATTTTCCCCGGTAGGTGGCATCTTGCATTCCCTAGTTTGATGTCCTACTTTCTTACAATTCCCGCATGGTTCAGGACAACGTCCCGGCTTGTGATGACTCGAACACATATCACACTTAGGCAAAATCCCCGTGTACCCCTTTTTCTCCCTTGGGCCTGCAACATAGGCCTTTGCAACCTCTTGTCTCTTAGGTGGTTGTTGAGTAACATTTACACCTCTGTTGTTGTCCCACCCGGTGTTGTTTGTTATTGTTGTTATAGTTGGTGTAATTGTTTCAGTTATTGTTGAAATTGGAGCGGTTGTTGGTATTGTTGTTGTTTCGGTTGGTGTTGGCGATGTTGCTTCTCTTTACTACTTGCACCATGAGCTTTTGAGTCACTCAAATGGATTCCTCAATCGTTTGCGGATCAAAAGAAATCACGTCTCCTTGAATAACCTGGGGAAGTCCCCCAATGAAAGCCTCCAGTAGCTTCTCATTATCCGAAACCATAGATGGGCATAACGCGGCCAATTCTTGAAACCTTCGAATGTAAGTATCAATATCATACCCAATAGTTACCAGTTCATAGAATTCGGTCTCCAACTTCTTCACCTCCGTACGCGGACAATACTTCCTCGTTAGCAACCTTTTGAATTGCTCTCAGGTGAGCTTGTACGCATTTTCCATTCCCATTGGTGAGCATAATTCCACCACTGACATTGCCCCATCAAGTAGTGTACTCGTAGCAAACTTAACCTTGCTATCCTCCGGGCAATTACATAACAAAAACACGGACTCCATTTTCTCGAACCATCTAACCATGGCAGTTGCCCCTTCAGTACCCTTGAACTTAGTGGGATCTCCACTTTTAAAATCCTTATATGAGCAACTTCAAACCCCGGACCCTCCTGCAATGCCTGCAGCAGCAGCATGTCTAGCGACCTCGGTAGTAGCCGCAGCAGCCTCAGTGACCAGCGACCACCGCATGCTCTCTCAGTCCTTAGTGCATTGGCTATGCTATCGCTCACATACTTCGCATAGCAGCTGAGTCAATTCAGGTGTGGCTTTCTTTGGCGCCATTGCTCTTCAAAACCATAAGATGAAACAATTATGAGAACTCGTAAGTAGAAACAAACATTACACATATATATCCACAACCACAACATGCATAATATAATTGAAATCACAACGGAACAACCACGAAATATCACAAATATAATCACAACACACGTGGATAATATACATGAAAATTTCGGCCTTCCTGGACCGATATCATAGATAGTGAAACCATTCCTACATTGTAGAGTCAATACTTGATATTTTGTTTGTACAACAACCAAAAGACAACAAGTTCTTTAAACTATGTCACACACCTTATGACTAGGATAATAGTAATAAAAGCTATACATGATAAAAGTCTACACTAGGCACCTCCTAGTGCTCCGCCAGCTCGATCCTGTAGATCTCGAATCTGTGTAGTCAAACTAGCAACCAAACCCCTCAACTCGCTAATCGACCAGTGCGGTAACCATGCTCTCACGAGCTAATGCCAACTCACGAGCTGCTGAAGGTTCGTCCTGTGCCATCTCGGCTACGTCATATAACCATCTTCATCACCTTTCGGCCTCAACTCAACAATACGCCTCGGTTCTCTAACTGTCTAGATTCTAAACCCTGGTGAGCCATATCAATCGAAACCCTACCTATCACGAGGCATTCAACCTCCTCCTCAATGGTCTCCACTCGATCCAAAGACAGTTCCTCCAACGTCCAACATCCTATCTATCGTGTTCTTTATTCTATCATCGTGCCTATAATGTCCGGTGGAGGTTGTCAGCGGCAGCAGCCTTTGAGCTCACCTATCTCGAACCTCGGTGGTTCGGGCTCTATAGAGGGTGATGCGGGATGTCAAATGTGCACGCTTTTGGCGGCAAGTCCAATGTAGGTATAGGATACCTAAGATAGTATGATGAAGATGATGATGATAACAGTGGTGATGGTGGGTGAATCGGGCTATGTGTAGGGCTAACAAGTGGTGTAGGTGCAACTTCGCCCTCCTCAAAGGGTTCGGTCTTAGTGTCAGTCACTATAAGTGGTAGATCCGTAGAGCCAATAGAAGATAAAACTACGGTGTGTGATAAGGCATCGTTCATGTTGGTGTCGGATGAGACATCCTCCATGTTCGTGTCAGATGATATAGGGATAGTGTCAGAATTTGAAGACATCTCTGTGACAACCGATGTAAAATAAAAGTAAATAACTCGAATAAAATGTATATGAATCCGCATGTAAAGTGAATATGTACTCATGATGAAATGATGAGATGCTATGATGATGTAGTTATAGTCTAGGGTCAATGATGCTACCTAGTTCTCTATAACGAAGCTCGATACTAATCTATCACACCCCCAAATTACTGTTTGCGTGCGGAATGAAATTCCGGGGATTGACTGTCATAGCATCACAATCACAGTTATATTGACGACCAAAAAGTGTCGTTTTAGAAACACATCGTTTGATATTTAATTAAAACATTCAGAGTTACAAGATAGGTCCCAAAAGTTGATAAAGTTTGCGGAAATAAGTTTATTACAAGTCCAAACGTTGTTTTGAAATGCCATAATATACAATGAGGCGTCGGCCACTCTATGAGGGTTCCTTATTCGTGCCATGATGCGAATGTCTTAGTTACCCGAAAATACATTGCTAAAACGGTCAACAATAATGTTGGTGAGAAATCATAGGTTTATGAAAAATATTTTATACGACTACACAAGTATAGACCATGTATGACAATCATGCCACACAAAAATGTTACAATTTCTATAAGTCCATGACACCGAAACTAGACTGATCATGATGTTCGCCCCAACAGAGTGTTTGCCAAACAACTCAAATAATGATATTAAATGAAATGCATCCGTTTAACCAGTTGGAATCCACCAACCCGGATGGAGGAGTCACCCTCGATAGATCTATCCACTCACCCTCGCTTCTATGAAATTAACGGTTCATGTTATATAATGGGTGTTGGGATATGAAAGTGCTGAAGACATGAAAGTACTGAAGATATGAAAGTACTGTAAGCTGCAAAGTACTGGGAAAAGTCAAAGAGTCAAAGTACTGCTAAAGACAAAGTCAAAGTAATGCACCTAAAAGTCAAAGTACTGCAAGAACAAAAGAACTGTTATTCGTTTATGGAAAGTATTGTATTCTATGTTTAGATTACTTGTCGTACAAGGCTATCAATTGTAAACCGACTAGGATATCCTTGAGCCTATAAAAGGACTCCTAGATTGGCATTAGATGAATGAGTCTATGAGTTTTAGAGTTTAGGAATTCACAAGTTAATTAGTGTTTTAGAAAGAAGTTCGATTATCTTAGAATTGTATTAGAGTATCTGCATAATAAGCAGATTTAGAGTTTATAATAAAAGGTTGTGCTTCTTAGCTTTGTTAAGTAAATTCCGCGTACTTGATTAAGATTGCTCAGTGTTTCTTTGTTAATAACTTAGGATTTATCCGAGGTTATTAAACCTTAACAAGCTAGTTAAGATAGTTTGATTAAAGTATATCGATCCAACAAGTGGTATCAGAGCTTGTGTGGAAACTAGGAAGAAACCCTACTACAACAATATTCAAGATGTTGATGTTGCTGTTCCACCACCCTCAATCACCTCACTCAGAATTCCAATAATCAAGAAGGGAGAATATGATCTCGGGTGCATGAAGATGAGGCGATACATTGCCATTCAGATCATGCTCTATGGAATGTAATTGTGAATGGGAATGAAGTTGTACCAGACCCCATTGATATTCCTGGACAACCCAAGGCACTAAACCAGTATTACCAACAGCAACCTTAAGGAGTCAAGAGAAGGCACTCAACATTCTCTTATCTGCCATTCCAGATGGTCATCTTCTCAAATTTCATGATGCTAAAGATGCTAAGCAGCTCTGGGCTGCTCTCAAGACCAGAATTGGAGGGAATGAAGCCTCTAAAAAGATGCACAGAAATTTGCTAAAGCAACAGTTTGAAACTTTCATAGTTGGTGAAAGAGAGAGTCTTGATGCTGCATATGATAGGTTTCAGAATCTTCTCAACATGTTGGAGCTATACAAGGCATAAGTATCAGTTGAGGATGCTAATTTGAAGTTTCTAAGGAGTTTTCCATCTTCATGGCATGTGATTGCTACAATGATCAGAGGACAACAAGGTTTGGATGTCATGGACTTTGATGATCTCTATTATCAACTTAAGGTGTATGAGCATGAGATGAGTGGTCAAACAAGTTCTAAGTCTCACAGTATTGCTTTTCTATCATCTGAAAAGAAGGCCAGTACTTCCATTAAAAGTACTGCTTCTCCTCAAAGTACTGTTTCTCAAAGTATTGCTATCTATACACCCCCCTCATATGTTCAACATGCCCACCAACTACCACTATGGCCTCAGATGAAGTTATGTGCTCCTTCTTTGCACAACAAGCTAGTTTACCTGTCACTTATGAAGAAGATCTAGCACAGATTGAAGAAGATGCACTTGAAGAAATTGATATCCGGTGGCAAGTTGCTATGATCACTGCAAGGATCAAAAAGTACATGAAGAAGACAGGCAAAAGCATTGATTTCAAACCAAAACCGGGCATAACTTTTGACAAATCTAAAATTGAATGCTTCAATTGTCAAAAGACTGGTCACTTTGCAAGGGAGTGCAGGTTTGCTAAGTATCAAGCAAACAGGACTTCTGAAAAGCCAAAACTTGAGCTTAAGGAAATTCCACCATTCTGAAACAAAGGCTTTGGTTGCTCAAGTTATCGAAGTTGACTGAGTGAAGAGTTTGATGATGAACCAGTAACTTATTGCATGGTAGCAGTGGAAGAAGAAATTGAAGATTCTGTAGAAGCATTGGATTGGAGCATGTTTTTCTGAAGAACCGAACATCTGTTTTGGAATCTGATGATGGCTTTGGAGGATTTAATTGGAGCAAGGAAAGTGAAGATGATCTTGTTCAACTTGCATTGGTGGCTACTTCACCAAATCAATCTCCTATCTCTGAGGTATGCTTAAATTGCTATGATTTTTATCATAAATTACTTAGCAGTTATGTGATTGAGAGAGATAATTGTGTTAAGGCTAGGTCTGAGGTAGCAGGTTATCAAATAACCTTAGAATCTATGGAAGCCAAAATTTTAGCTCATGAAACTAATGAAGTAGCTTGGGCTGAAAAATATGCACAACGGGATTACCAGTTAAAGCTTAGTGAATGGAAATTAAACTGTAAAATTGCTGAAATTGAGAAATTAACTAAGGAAAGAGTTGATTTGTTAGCTAAGTTTCTGCTTGGGGGGTGAAGTCGGTGCTGTCACATGTTTCTTATGTTCAAAAACAGCAAAGAGCCTACCTTAAAACTGGATTAGGTTTTGGAATGGATTTTAGTAAGATAGAAGAAAACCAATCTAATAATCAGGATGAAGGTGAGTATGAGGATATAACCACTAGTGATGAAGAACTCATTAATTATGTAGATACATCTAGTAATGATGGTTCAATCAGTGACTCACCTCCTGAATATAAGAAAGCTAATGATTATCATGCTGTTCCACATCCCACTGGAATTCATCAACCCCTTAGGCTTGATGTTTCTCGTTTCGGAGTAGACAGTCTAGAGTTTAGGAAAAAGCTAGTTGCTCAATCTAAGTCTGAAAAACCCAAAGTACCTATTGAAAACGATGTTCAAAATCAAGAAGTACCTTTAAATCAAAGTACTGCTCCACAAGCAGTACCTTCTTAAAAACCTTTTCAAAACGATCTTGCTAAACCCTTTTGGGATAATTTTGGTCAAAACAGGTTTAATAACTCACCAAGAAAGCACAATAATTTTGGGCATAGACATAGAAGATGTCACTTTGACATTATGGGTCGAACGTGTTTTGTGTGTTTTAGTCCTACACATCTAATTAAAGATTGTGAACATCACTCAGAATACCTTAGAAAATTTCCAAAGAAACAGATGTCAACGAAACCTAGAGAGCATAAACCGTTTGGAATAATTCAAATAGGGTCAATCACAGAAATTTCTCACCGGATCATAGATACCTACACCAGTGAAAACCTTTTCAAAACCTTTAGTATCTCAATACTTTCCAAAGTACCGTTAACTCGCCCGTACTTTCCCAAAGTACTGCTCAGACAAAAACAAGTCTTACGATCACACTACTTGGTATAGGAATCCTAGGAGATCTCACTATCAACCTAGAAGGTCTTACAATTCATATAGGAGATTTAGATCACAGGAACCAAGTGTTAAAACAGAATGGGTTAAGATGGAAAGTACTGCAGAGGGACAGACAGTACTTTCAACCAAAAGTGAATCAGATGTTTTGTGATGACGAAAAGAGATTTGTGTTGAAAAACCAGAAAGTTTTGAAAATCCACATGCTAAAGATCAAAAGATAATTCCGGATCATCATTTGAAAGATAGTGGAAATTACATACTCAAAGAATTTGAGTTTGTAACTCCACAAGGGAACACAAGTCAGTAATGGCTTGGGTTCCTAAAAGTTTCTAACTCTTTTCTTTATGTGCGTGGCAACCCGAAGAGGAGCTTAAAGATCATCTTATTGTGGATAGTGGTTGCTCTGGAAGTATGACAGGAGACAAAGAGATCCTGTCCGATTTTAGGAAGATTAGTGGAGGAAGAGTTGCATTTGGGAATGATCCCAATGGAGGAAAGATTACTGGAAAAGGGACTATCAAAGCAGGGCTTATAGATTTTGAAAATGTTAGATATGTGAAGGAGTTAAAGTTCAATCTATTGTCAGTATCACAAATCTGTGATAAAAAGCATCTTGTGTTATTCACGACACAGCTGCCTTATCCTTTCCTCGACTTTAAGCCATTGATGATGAATTAGTAGTTCTTAGAGTACCAAGGACAAATGATGTGTATAGTTTAGACATGAAGAGTCTATATTCCTATGGAAGAGCCACATGTTTGGTGGCTAAAGCAACATCTGAAGAGGCACATCAATGGCATAGAAGATTGGGCCATGTTAACTTCAAGAATATCAATAAACGTGTCAAAGGCAATCTAGTTAGAGGTTTACCTTCAAAGACTTACAAGAATGATCAATCATGCTTGTCATGCAAGAAGGGTAAACAACACAAAGCTTCATGCAAGAAGCTTGAGGAGAGAACTATTAGAGAACCTTTGGAGTTGTTACATATGGATTTGTTTGGACCTGTTTCTGTGGCAAGTTTAAACAAGAAAAAGTACTGCTTAGTTGTAACAGATGATTGCAGTAGATTCAGTTGGGTATTTTTCTTGGGTTTTAAAGATGATTCTTTCGATGCTATTCAGAACCGATTATAGCTCTTGAAAACCAATTGAGACTCAAGGTTAGAGGTATTAGATGTGACAATGGGACTGAATTCAAGAACAAGCTTATGGATGAATTTTGTGCAAACAAAGGTATAAAAAGGGAGTTTAGTATTGCAAGAACACCACAACAGAATGGTGTTGCAGAAAGGAAGAATAGGACTTTGATTGAAGCAGCAAGAACAATGTTAGCAGATTCTCACCTACCTATTCAGTTCTAGGCAGAAGCTGTAAGTACTGGTTGTTATGTACTTAACAGAGTCTCAGTCACTAAACCACAGATGAAGACAAATTATGAATTGCTGATGGGCAATAAACCCAACATTCGTTTTATGAAACCTTTTGGATGCCCTCTTACTATTTTAAACACTATTGATAATCTGGGAAGTTTGATGGCAAGTCAGAAGAAGGATACTTATTGGGTTATTGCACTAACGATAGGGCTTTAGAGTATACAACAAGGTTACTAAGAAGGTTCAAGATTGTCTTCATGTTGAGTTTTTAGAAGATCAAGACAATGAGAAAGGTAAAGGTCCTGATTGGATGTTTGATCTTGAGGTTTTAACTCCATCTATGAACTATGTACCTGTTAGAGAAGAAAATCAACCAGTACACAGTGAAGAAGATTTAAAATATGTTGTTCATGGAGTTCATATTAGACGATCTTGTTCTGATGAAGATCCTGTTAGTCAAAACAAAGTACTGAAGTTCCAAAACAAAGTCTGTTCCCCACAAAAGTCCATTTGCTTCATAATCTTCTTTATCTGCTGAGGATCAATCTATTCAAGAGGAACTTAATCCGATGCTTCTTCAAGATGTTTTAGCACATTCTTACACTGATGAACAAAGGATAACTTATGAAGAGGCAAAGAGGAAGAACAAGACTGCGAGTACTCTCAGTTCTTTGGACAGTACTTTCGAACAAAGTACTGCTGCACCAGTTGACAAGATACTTTAGGCGATCTGGATGATCATACCATGCCGGATTAGAAGATACTGATGATGAATTTGAAGATGAAGGTATTTTCCCAAATTCCAATGAAGGGGCTGATGTTACTAATTTAGAGGATACTTATGGAGTTCCACAGTCTCCAAACTTAAGAACTCATAAGGATCATCCTTCCGATCAAATCATTGGTCCTTCTACTTCGGATTGTGACTAGACACAGAGCTAAGACTTTTTCTACACCTCACAATGCTTTACTTAGCTTTGTGTATAAACAAACAGGCTGAATCATAAGGACCATCAAACCTGTCTATTTACTTGTTTTATCTCTCAAGAAGAACCCAAGAATATTGCTCAAGCTTTGACTAAAGAAAGCTGGGTTGAAGCTATGCAGGAAGAACTTCTTCAATTTAAACTTCAAGAGGTTTGGTTTTTATGTGATCTTCAGATGGGAAGAGTTATTGGAACCAGATGGGTTTTAGGGTCAAAAGAGATGAAAGAGGTAATGTTATCAAGAATAAGGCAAGGTTAGTAGCACAAGGATATAGACAAGAAGAAGGAGTAGATTATGATGAAGTGTTTGCTCCTGTAGCAAGAATAGAAGCTATTAGAATCTTTCTTGCTTTTGCTTCTTATATGGGCTTTCAAGTTTCCCAGATGGATGTCAAGAGTGCCTTTTTATATGGCAAGATTACAGAGGAAGTTTATGTCAAACAACCTCCTGGTCAAGACAAGTATGTTGGAACCATACTTGAAATTCAATTTTGATGATATGAAATTTGTTACTACACCCATTAAATCTATCAATTCATTGGGAAAAGATGAAGATGGACACCCTGTTGAAGTAAAGCTTTATAGATCAATGATTGGCTCTCTTATGTATCTCACGCATCAAGGCGATATTATGTTTGCAGTTTGTCTATGTGCTAGATATCAAGTCTCACCAAAGATCTCTCCCATGAATGCAGTAAAAGAATCTTCGTTATTTAAAACAACAACCAAAGTTGGGTTTGTGGTATCCAAAAGAGTCACCTTTTCACTTAGAAGCTTTTTTCAGATAGTGATTATGCAGGTGATAACTATGATAGAAGATCAACCACTAGAGGATGTCAATATCTTGGAAGAAGATTAGTCTCCTGGCAATGCAAGAAACAAACAAGTGCAGCAACATCCTCAATGAAGTTGAATATGTAGTTCTTTTTCTGCAAGTACGTTGTGGACAAGTTTGTGGATGCAAAATCAGCTCTTGGACTATGGATTCAACTTCAAGAATACTCCTATCAACATTGATAATGAGAGTACTATTTGTATTGTGAAGAATCCAATTTATCATTCCAAGACCAAGCACATCCAGATTAGGCATCACTTTATCAGAGATTGTTATGAGCATAGGCTTATTAATGTGATTAAGGTTCACACAGATGATAATGTAGCTGACTTACTCACCAAAGGTTTTGATGTTTCTAGATTCACTCACTTGGTGGTGAGCATTAGCATGATTAACCACTGAGCTACATTTAAGGGGAGGACTATTTAGTATTTGTATAGTCCTGTGTCATGCTTGAGGGGAGGATAGTTATGTATACTTATTTGTATAGTCCTGTGTCATGCTTGAGGGGAGGATAGTTATGTATACTTACCTGGTGGCGTTTGGCTAACGTACCCAAGGTTTATACAGGTTTTCTTAAACAAGCAACTTTCTGATGTGCCAAAACCTACAGCTTTATTACCTGTTATTGTTCAACAATCCAAGATTTTTACTTTTATGGCAAAAAAGGAGTGTTTTATTCGAGGGGTCCAGATCTCCTTTTAACAACTTCCATGATGGATGTTGTTCAGGCATTAGAGCGATCTCAAGGTGATGATACTGAAGGTACGCATCTGCGAATGTAACGGAGCTTGCTACGCAGAAATGCTTCTTCACAGGCTACATCAAAAGAAGGTACTTGCATCTCTACAAGGTACTTGCTTCTCCTAGTACTAAATTTCAAGAACATGTTAGGTTTCACCTTCTCCATCTCCACAAGGGTCGTTCTCTGTTTCTCAACCAGAGGATAATCCACCTATTCAAGGAGAGGATTCACATACCATACCTCTGATGAAATCATTGGATAATTATGTTTTGACAAGGGAGTTCGTCAAGTTGAAAAAGACTACAGAGGTTCAAGCCAAACAGATAAAGAAATTAAAACTGAAGTTTCGAAGGCTAAAGACTTTTGTGTGGCCATTGGTTCAACAATTTCGAATCTGGGTTAAATCTAAAAAGGCAAAAGCAGTCTAGGAAAAACAAACACCTTGAGTTCATCAATAATCTTCATTCAACTTGGGGAGGAATTTAGAAAAAGATAATTTGAAAGAAGATGTTGAGAAGAAGAAACAACCTGAAAGTACTGATGAACAAGAAAAGATCATTCAAGGTACTGATGAACAAGAGGAACAAGTTCAAGGAACTGAACAACAAAGTACTGAACAACAAGGTACTGCTTTTCAAACAAAGTACTTTTAGACAAGAAGTGATAACTCAAGAGTTTTGAATTTTGAAGAGGAAGTGGTCCTTTACAACTGTTATACAAGAAGAGGAGGAAGCTATTCTCAAACCAATTCATTCTGCAAGTGATGATGAGTTCATTGCTACAATTTTTCAAGATTTATCACAACCTAGAGGTGGTGTTACTATTAGAGAAGTGCAAGAAGATGAACAACAAAGAACTTCTCAACCTGCAATTGATCCTAAGGATAAAAGGAAAGGTGTTTTAGTAGAAGTAAAGAAGAAGAAACTTACTTTGGCAGAGATTAGAGAAATTGAAGTTGCTAGGAATGAAGCTACTGCTAGAAAACTTCAAGAAGAGTTAAATGCTAAAGATAGAGCAGCTCAAGAAGCTGAAGAAGTTCAAAGTAGAGAAGCGGCTAAAAAGTTGCAAGAGCAATTAGATGCTGAAACTGATGAACCATTACAATCACCCACTCCTATTAGATATATGCCTAGAAGACCTAATTTAGCTAAGGACAGGAATGCTATGATGGCATATTTGAAAGGTCGAGGGTATAAAGGATTGCAGAAATTGAACTATGTTGACATAAAAAGACTCTATGATCTTTGAGACGAAGCTTATAAGAAGAGTGTTGCAGATATCAAGGATTTTAGAGAAGAAGCTTCTTGGACTGAAGCTGAAAGGAAGAAGAGCTTAAAAAGAAAAAAGAAAACTGAAGTTACAGATAGACAGTTTTCAAAGAAAGAAAGAGTTGAATTGAGATATGAGTCTAAAGATGCATTAAGAAATTATCTCAGAGTGGTAGATTTTGATTATTCAAAAGAAGATACAGATATGAAGATGAACAGATCTCAGATTAGTGCTTTTGATATTATGAAATCCAAAGAAGGAGATTATATGATTTTTCATAAGGAAGATGAAAGCTTCAAAGTTTTCAATAGGTTATGGGATTTGTTACATATTATAGATAGAGTGGATTTATTCTATCTATATAATGTGGTAAAAGCTTATTTTGGAGATATTCCATCAGAAGGAATTGGTCTGGTTTTGCTTGGAGATCTTATAACTATGTGGGAAATAGAAGAGGAAAGCACTGATGATATATGGAAAAATCAAGAAAACTGGGAAATTGTTTGCTGGAGATTCTTTGAAGAATCCGGAGTTCATGTTTTGGAGCTAGAGAATGGTAAAATGATACACATGTTTGTAAACAGAAGATATCCTCTCACAATTGAGCTCATGAGAAGAATGCTAGAGCATGGATTGGAAGTAGAAGAGGATAATGAAACTTCTTGCATGGTTATCAATCTATTTATCAACTGGACTACCATTGCTGAAGAAGATGAGTAAACTGGTATTAATTTTATTGAATAATTTTTGATAAATCAATACTTTATTCAAAGTATGCTGTAGATCAAAAGTACTTTCATCAAAGTACGCTTGCGCTTTTAAACCCGTTAAGTAATTTTTTGAAAGAAACCTTTTGCTAAGTAACAAAATTTTTGAAACAAAGGTTAAATAAATGGATTTTGAGATGGAAACATCAAATAGGTAATCAATCCACCATGGTTACAAAAGGATTGGCTAATCCATGAGCAAACGGCTCTGGTAAAGATATCTCAAATCCGTTTTAGTTAACAACTTGCTAATAAGTTGTATGGTAATCAACTCACCATATCAGTTAATGTGAAGAGTTGGCTAGCCCACAAGAAAATGGCTTGTGGTAAAGGCAGTGGAAAAACCATTATTGGTAATTAGTTCACCATTAGATAGAAGAACTAACTAGTCCAGAAGGGTACAGCTTTTGGTAAAGACAAATCAAATCTGTTGATAGCTTATGATTTGCTAAAAATCATATGGTTATCAATGTACCATGGTCTTACACACCAAAACATTTGGCTACTCCAAAGATAATGGCTTTGGTAAAGAGATCTAAATCCATTAAATTTTCAATGATTTACCTCTCACAGGAGTTAACACACTGGAAGTGATGAGAATAGTATGCAACTTAAACTGAATTAATGTACAAATTGTCATATGTTCTTTGTGTTCTTGAAAAGATGGAGCTTGCTGGATCTGTGAGAAAGAACAATTCTAAGAGATACTTTGACAAGCACATACACTACAGAGATATATTGAAAAGACTAAGAAACAATCTGATCTTAAAGATGAAGTTGTTAAAGATACATTCACAAAGGAACTTGAAGTCAAGCAAGTAGAATTCAAGTTAGGGGAGGATTGTTGGGATATGAAAATGCTGAAGACATGAAAGTCTCTGAAGATATGAAAGTACTGTAAGCTGCAAGTCTGGGAAAAGTCAAAGAGTCAAAGTACTGCTAAAGACAAAGTCAAAGTACTGCACCTAAAAGTCAAAGTACTGCAAGAACAAAAGAACTATTATTCGTTTATGGAAAGTATTGTATTCTATGTTTAGATTACTTGTCGTACAAGGCTATCAATTGTAAACCGACTAGGATATCCTTGAGCCTATAAAAGGACTCCTAGATTGGCATTAGATGAATGAGTCTATGAGTTTTAGAGTTTACGTATTCACAAGTTAATTAGTGTTTTAGAGAGAAGTTCGATTATCTTAAGAGTTGTATTAGAGTATGCATAATAGCAGATTTAGAGTTTATAATAAAAGGTTATTCTTCTTAGCTTTGTTAAGTAAATTCCATTACTTGATAAAGATTGCTCAGTGTTTCTTTGTTAATAACTTAGGATTTATCCGAGGTTATTAAACCTTAACAAGCTAGTTAAGATAGTTTGATTAAAGTATATCGATCCAAGAATGGGGACATTCAATTGGCATGAGGTAACTTAAGCAATGTAAATGAATTTGATATACTTGGTATCGTAATAAAAATGATGTGCAATGTATTCTCCCCCGTAGGTTTGAAAATAAGTATAAACGTATACAACGGGGCTATGAAAACTCACTTGATGAATTGATGCGATGACAAAAGTGAGTACACCGAAATGTAGCGTGAATCTCAAAACTTGACCGATTATGAATGATATGATGCAATAATTTATGATGTAATGTTATGCATGCAATTCGGATGATATCTATACCACTTATGAATTTGTGAAAATAATATTTCTCGTCGATAAATAATCTTTTAACGTCTTGACCATTTTTAAATTACTCCACATGTATTTACGTTGAAATGATATCCGACGATAATCATTTAGTGATTTATTATGAAATTATAACTTTTCGTCGTAAAATAATGTCGTTGAAATTTTCATGAAAGTGACTAAACGGCCTCTAAAAGTTAGTCATAAAATGGTGCACGCGTTGGTTAGGAAACGAACTCAACGGTTTTGGGAAGCTTGTATCATTATCTCAAAGTTTTAGTACATGAGTTTCCATCCTAGAGGTCTCGAACATAAAGAAAAATATAGGTTAAGTATGGTACTTGTGTCCCAAAATATATTTTAAGGGTGGTTTTCGGCAAAGTTTAAGTAACCGTATTTAATTCATTACAACTCCGCTAAACAAACGGTCGGACATTTTGAAAAATATGCTTGACGAACTTACTTTTACTAGAAGACATCATTTTATGAAAAGTTCTACATCAATGTTAAAAACAACCTTCAACATGGTCACTTGTTTCCGTAATACTTGTCTATTAGAAATTTAATAGTTTTTCTTATATAATAAAGTTACGACAACTTTTTGTAAACGTGTATAATTTAATCGTTACAAATCCGTTTTCTATGTTTTATATGTCCTTAGCTTTGTATCAAAGTATACTAATATATTTTTGATAAGTCGACTTAATTTATAACGCCTAAGCCTCATTTTTGACTCGTACAAATTAAACGTAACATGCTGAAATTTTCAGAATTTATAGTTTTCGTCGCCTAACTTGAAAAATTCATAACTTCTTCGTTATAGCTCCGTTTTTATCCGTTCAAGCGGCGTTTTCGTGTTTTAAAGTTTATTTTCTAAATATCTAGGCCAAAAATTTTTATCCACTGTCGAATTTTCCAGAATTCGAAAATAAGGACAGACCCTTTAGAAAACTTGTCGAAATGAGTTTTTCTCACGCCAAACCTATTCTAACCCATTCAAAACAACTCCGAAGCTATTCTAATCCTACCATACACCTTCTTAGGGTGTCATGGGTTCCTAGACATCACCAAGAGTGATATATAACAAGGAGTAATTATAGGATTACATAAATATATATAACCCTTAAAACAATGAAAAAGTGGTATAAACATCCATGAGACTTGCATGTTTTCTCAAGCTTAATGAAATGAACATAAAAATGAATATGAAATATGATCATGAATATGGGATGCTTACTAGTTTACTTGATGAGGTTATAAGAACAAAGGATTTTTCCTAATCACCCAAGGTTTTTATTGCACAACATTAATCAAGAGTGATACTAGAGTGAATAAAACTTGACTTGTAAAATTTTGGATGATCCCTTCTTGGTCTCTTGGTGTGGCCGGTTCTAGCAAGAGGAGAGGAAGAGAGTGCTATGATTTTTCACCTTTGATATTATTGTGTATGTGTTGTGTATGTAGTATAATACAATATACTTAGAGTAGATATTATGCAAATTAAGTGACTCACCCCCCTTGTGTCGACAAGGTGGTATTGTCATCTCTTTAATATATATATATATTTTTTTTAATTATGTATAAGTATGATTAAGTGTAAGTTAATTGAAGACATGTGGTAACTTGTATACACATTTGAATATTTAGGGTAGCATTAGATAAAAATAAATTTTAACAGGTCAAGATAAAATATATTGAGGTCATAAAAATTATAAAAATACATTGCTTGCAAAATTTGAGTGAAATAATAATTATCGTGTAGTTTTTAAGAAAACCGTCGTAATTATATAAGTATATCAATTTATATACAAAATAAATTTAAAACACTAGGTAAACTCATAATATTATTTTATAATCTTAATATAAATATAAAAATATATCGGGATAACTTTTGGAAGTAACGGATCAATTGTTCAAAATAATTATTTACGCGATAACGTTTATTTAATATGAAATTATAAGTTTAATGTAAAATGCAAAACCATGCATGAACTAATATGATGATAATGATGCTAATGATATGTAGACTAAACCTAGTCTATATGGAATGTCCTTGATGATTGTTCATGAATTCACAGCTAAACCATTAAGGTTACGTGAATTTGATACTCATAAATCTAGTTTACGATAAATGATAAATGGTGAAGCATGAGTAATGTTTTAAAAAAATGACCTGAAAATACGAGTTATCACAAATAGGACGTGACAATTCAGTAGGTAGAATTGGATAGCTAGCAAGGAGTAATACATCATAAGTAGATACGCTTCACGTTCCTGGTAGACCCACAATTTAGTTAGTATCTTTTGGGATAGTTGACTAGCAACTAATTCCACCCTACCCTTCACACCCGAGATTCATAAAATATAAAAATACAAAAATAATCATCCCTCACCTTTAGACTTAAACCGACATACACTTCAGCCTAACGACACTATTCCCCTAGAGAACGATATCAATACCCGTGGCTTACCCTAATACTACACTACAACGATTAGGTTCACTGTCTAGGGTGTTATAAAACTTGTTCGACGAAAAGGAAGTTCCTTTGACCCCGAACGACGCGTGTAGTGTTATCAAGTTTTTGGCGTCGCTGCCGGGGAATAGTTATTGTTTAGGCTTGATTTCTATCTCGTTTAGGTCTACTCACAAGATTCCTATCAAGTGAGATTTTTTCTTTTTTATTAGCTTCCTTGTAGTCTATCCCCCTTCTTTGTGCCTTTGTTCGTAAAACTTTTCCCTTGACTCTTCCGTTCACCATTATGGAGAACGCAAATCCACTATATCCGCGATTAGGTTTTTTCATAAAAAATTATGATATTCCTAAAGCGGATTATTCAAGATGGTGGGAAGAAAGTAACTAAGTCCATAAACCTTTTGAGGGTTTCACCATTCCATCAAGCCCACAAAATACCTCATCTAGTGAAACCTATGCTTCGTTTGAGCCTTCACCTAGGATAGACTTTCGTGAACAACCTCCGTGTTTAGAAACTATTTTTAGTGAGGCCATTAGGAGAACTGACCAAATTTGTGAAAATATTATGGTAAGCAACCAAACATTAAACCATAAGTTGGATCAATTACTAGATTTGGTTTCATCACGACCTAAGGAAATAATACATGACGAGCATATAGATGATGTAGATGTGATTGAGGATAAGGTGAAAAGTCTAGACCCACAAGGTACCCCACAAGTCCCACCATCATTTAAGGCATACACACCACACGTGACTTACCCGGAAGTAGTAGAAGAGACTTTAGGAATCCCGATGGAGGTAGAACATTTGAACCAAATGCAACTAGAGAATATAGGTTTGAATACTTGTAGTCTCAGTCTTACTCTTAGTTCTAGGGAATTTCCTAGTGTTGATGAACCAGAACCTCAATCTTTACTTCCATCCTTAAATATACATCTAGGAGACAAAAGAGAAACCGACCCACCCATAAACCGATTTAGTCCGGGTAGTTTTAGGATGAAGGAGGCCATTCACATACCCCCTTCACCTCACGTGGCATATTTCCACCCTAAGGGTGTGTATCGCTACTATCACCCGCACTTAAACTTAAGTGTAGGGAAAACTTCCCCTTTATCCGTTAAATAAGGGAAGAGTCAGTCTCGTGACTCGAACAAAAACAAGCGCTTCTTGGGAGGCAACCCATGTGTATTTGTTTTTCATTTTCATTTGTGTGTCGTATATGTTTTATTAATTGTTTATTCTCATGTTTGAATTTGTAAAAATGCTTTATTTTGTCTTTAACCTCGTCTTAATTACATATAAAGGTATTTTACATAAAGGATAAGTGTAGGGAGGATTACACACGTTTTCAAAAGAAACGTGAACATGAGAATAACGATTATTAAAAAAGATATACATGTGTGTTTGTTTGAGTTAAATGCTTGTATCGAGTCACAATGGATGTTTTGCGTGAAATTTTTCCGATTCTAAAGATGTAAATTTTCTAGAAAATCGCAGACTGTTTCTGTCAGATAAACTGACGGCGTCGGGAATGAACCTCGACAAATACCGTGAGAGCGAAAAGAAACAACTGATTACTTTTTTCTCGTTTTCGTGCTACTTATAAATTTTTGGAATTTTCCGGTCTTAATTTTCCTAAGAAAATCGCAAACATCCATTCCACAAGCATTATATCTTATTTAAGTCTGGAATTACATCTTGTTGTGATTTTTCTTAGTTCTGTTTGATGCGTTGGGTTGTTTGTTTTCTAAAAGTGTGCAGGTTTTATTTATCAAGAAGAAGATACATAAGTTTGGAAGGAGCTTTTCACGCAAACACTCTTCTTGAAGAAAGATTTAACCACTACTTCACACACAGATCCTACCGAGCTAATCAGGGGAATACTAGTTTATTTCGTTTTTAATTACCTTCCATTATCATAACTTTGATACTTTCGGGGAACATTGGGGACAATGTTCAGTTTAAGTGTAGGGAGGGAAAATAAAACGGGAACTTTGAAACTATGCTTATCCTTGATTATTTGCTTTGTCCAATTGCATTTGTGTAATAAACCATGAGAAAATGTTGGTTAGGGTAATTTTGGCACCAAATTTAAAATTTTTCATGACATATAGGAGTGGGCCATTAGTCTTAACAAAAGCGTCTCACGGATAGGAAATTGCATGACTAGCACAAAAACCCTTTACCACCTAAATTCCACCCAAAATGTGATGATCGCCCTTAGATTAGTAGGAATTAAAGCATTCATCTTTAATGCTTAGAGTGTGAACCGGTAGTATATTAGATTCTAGAACTTGTTTTGTGATGCATCCCGAGATCGCTAGTAAGACTACACTTGTGTAGTTAGGAATAACTAAATGATAAGAGGCATTAGGATAACCCTTGTTTGATACCCGTAATATAATTACTTCTTCCACATCGGTTGAGTAATTTCCCCACACCTTTGCGTTGTACTCATCTTTAGTACAAGATACCCCTAGTTAACCCCTCAGAGCCTATCCTTTTCGCGGTTCTCGTGATGTTTCAGTTTTTCCAGAATATCAATGAAGAGCATTGTTTACACCCCACCCCCAAATATACACCCAAATCGCCTTAGCCTACCTTGTATGCACTCACTTTTAGTGCATTATTGTTATCACCATAAACCCTTAGTTCAATTATCTAGTTGCTTGCATGAGTTGCTAAGTCGAGTCATATCCTTTGTACACAGTTTTGGGACGATTGGGACACATGGGAAAAAGTTAAAGTTTATGAAATGACTAGAAGGGAACGTTAAATTCCCTTATTTGCGTAATAACGTACCCCAAGTGTTTTGATCTTTTCAATTCGGGTCAAATTAGTGTTAGAGTAATAAAAACTCAAGTGTATGGATGTGCCTATAAATCCCTATCATTTTGATGTTACCGTAGAGGATGGTAGAGTAAAAGTGTATGTAAAAAAATGAAAAAAAATAGAAAAAATCGAAAAAAAAAATTATATATATATATATATATATATATATATATATATATATATAAAAAAAAAAAAAAAAAAAAAAAAAAAAAAACATACGGGCTGCCATCCTACATCTATCCTTTAAATTTATGTTTGTTTATTTCAGTTATCTAGAGTTTAGAGTGTCAAGTCTTGGCTTAGCAACGCCATTCTTCGTATGCTTGTAACATAGAGATTTTGACTTACCACCACTAAATAGCCTATCCCACCAAACCATTTTGTTTCCCCTACCAGCCTAACATTACAACCCTTTAAAAGACCTCTTGGATAGTCTTTCCTAGGTGCTTACGCAAAGCGATGGAGGTTTGATCTAGTCTCAAGCCTATGGTAATCTATGTACTAGGACCGGTTAATGAGTGTTTATCTTCCATTTCCAACTTGTTATATTTCATATACAACCGAGAGATGTGAGTATCCAAACACCCCATGTGAGGTGCTAGTATGTAATTTATGTGCTTGTTATGACTTTTGCAGGGCTTATATGTGTTGTGGACTGTTTTAAACCAATGTTTCATGACCCCTAACTTATAAATTTAAAAGCACATTTGTTTGAGGACAAGCAAATACCAAGTGTAGGGATATTTGATAAGGTTTTAAAATGTACCTTTTTGAGGGTCGTTTAAGCCCTTATTTGATCACTTTGTATCCGTTATTACTTAATATCGTTCCTTTTCACTTTTTAGGTCTCTTGAAGGCAAATTGCTGTAATGGCACTTATTTGGACGAAAAGGCGCTGATATACAAAGAAAATGGCCAAAGTCAAGAATCGAGACATTCAATGAAATACAAGGTGACGGCGTCATCGCTAACTGGCGACGCCGTCGGAGCATTTTGTGACGGGGACATAGTAGCCAAAATTCTTATTTTCAAGTGCGGTGTCAAGCTTTAAAAGAGTAGGCCGTCGCAACTCGACGGCCTAGATTTGATCCAACGGACAGCGTCCGAAGATGAACCGACGGCCACAACCATAAGGTGACAAAAGCTTCATCGCTGCTTTATCTTGTAGTAATCTTGACTTTTGGCCATCACTTTTGCATACGAACTCGGATTTAGGTGATTCAAAAGCCCACGCGACCGGAACGAGAAAATATACAATTTGGTGAAAAATGGTCGTGTGACACCGTCACTCTATAAGTACACGCCGTCACCTTTTTGCCGACAGAAAATCCGCCTATAAATATAACATTATAACTTCACTTTTTGTAAGCCCTAAACCCTAAGTCCGAAACTGGGGTTTAGGTAGGTGTTTTTCCAGCAACTTAAAGGGTTTCAAACACTCTATAAACATCGTGTAATAGTTTGTTTGATTATCCAATCCTATAGTATGTCTTCAATTATCATAATTGTTACTTGCTCTTCATTAATTATGCTTGGCTAATTCATCTAGTATTTGCTTATGATTGTATGAAACTTGTATATAATTAATTAGATCTTATTGATTTCTTAATGATGCTCGTGTCTATCTTCATCATTAGGGGTGTGACAATTTCAATGAGTCTAATTGGTTTAGTTTATAATTCTTGCATCCTACTGTCTCTTGTTTGATTGGTTGTCTCTTATCTTAATTGTAATTGGCTTAGGAGTGCGACTAGGCTATCGTTGTGTTTAATACTTGATAAATCTTGGATAGTTTATGAATGACTTAGTGGATTTCGTTTACTAAACCCAAAGATAACCTCAAAGTTAGTTTATGAATGACTTAGTGGATTTAGTTTACTACACTAAAAGGTGACTTCAAAGAGTTAGGGAATGCACACCTTACGACCTTAGAAAACACAACGCGTTAAGAATAAGGACGTGACAATTCAACCATCAATAGGACGTGACAATTTAGTAGGTAGAATTGGATAGCTAGCAAGGAGTAATACATCGTAAGTAGATACGCTTCACGTTCCTGGTAGACCCACAATTTAGTTAGTATCTTTTGGGATAGTTGACTAGCAACTAATTCCACCCTACCCTTCACACCCGAGATTCATAAAATATAAAAATACAAAAATAATCATCCCTCACCTTTAGACTTATATCGACATACACTTCAGCCTAACGACACTATTCCCCTAGAGAACAAAATCAATACCCGTAGCTTACCCTAATACTACACTACAACGATTAGGTTCACTGCCTAGGGTGTTATAAAACTTGCTCGACGAAAAGGAAGTTCTTTTGACCCCGAACGACGCGTGTAGCATTATCAGTTATCATCACCTGAAGCGGGATATGTAGCCATGTTTTCATGTTGTGCTCAAGTCATCTGGATGAGAACACAACACATGGATTATGGTTACGTATTTGAGAAGATTTCGGTATATTGCGACTTAAAAAGTGCAATTGCAATCTCGTAGAACACTGTTCAACATTCAAAGTCAAAGCATATTGCACTTTGCAACCATTTCATAAAAGATCATGTCGAGAAGGGAACGTTTGAATTATACTTTGTAGGTACTGAATACCAATTGGCGGACCTATTCACCAAAGCCTTGCCACCCGCAAGATTTGCTGACTTAGTTCATCGAATTGGTATGAGGTGTTTGACTCCAAAAGAACTGGAAAACTTTCTACAACTATCTTGAAAATGTCAAGCACCAAAATCATTTTCTGTGAGTATTTTATCAAAAACAAAATACAAAAATATATAAAATAAAATCCCAAAAGATTTTTCATTTTTCTTTTGTGAAAAAAAAAGCGAATGCAAGTACAAAATTTCCATCAACACTTTGTTCTATTAAACAATTTCACCACTTTTACCGAGCAATTGTTGAGGGGGAGAATGAAAATTTTTTTACTTAAAAATTTGTACTTGCATATTCCAAAAAGATATTGTTTTATCAATTGTGTTAGAAAACTTTCTTAGTTAAATACTCTCTTCGGACTTAAATTTTTCTGAAAATGTATAATAGCCATTACGTCAAAAGTAGAGGGGAGTATTTAAAATTATTTTTTCAAAATGACAAAAACTTAACCTTTTTTGTGAGTTAAAGGACTAAACTTACAATGTTTTGTGGTTAGAGGACCAAAAGTGACAAAGTTTCAAAATAATTTTAGTCAAAAATACAAATTTGACTTGCATTTACTTCTGCTGTGAACACATTTATTTCCTCAACCACCAAAATCAACGAACCATAATCATTCTTCAAATCTTATCGCGTTTTTTCAAAATTTGTACGTGTAAATTTGTTCATAAGTCAATTTTAAGCAATGTTTTTTTATAAGAACTCAATCCAACGGCTAAATCAATCGCAATTTCATTTTAAAAACTTAGGGTTAATGCCTATTTGGGTAAAATTGAGTTTGTGTGTGTTGGTTATAGATTTTTGTAGGGAAATTTTTATAATAGTGTCCTAATCATGTCTTGATAGCTTAATCATAACCAAAAACACTAATTGATCGATTTTGAAATTAGGGTTCATAAGACCCGAATTGGGTACTTTTGTTCTGTGATGTTTTGATTCAAGTTTATGAATAAGAAAGTATCTTTAGGTGTTATGGAACATGTTTAACCATGTTAATTAGACTAGAAACACTTCATGATTCATATCTAATGTTTGGGGTTTAAAAACAAGTTCAGATTCTTTCTTCAAAACCAACGGATAAATTATGTTAAAACTTGCTCAAAAACCCTCTAATAGATATTGTGAACTCACATAAACAATCAAAACAATCATCTATCTTGTTAATGGTTATTCGTAAAAAGAGTATTTAAGGTTTAAGGATTTTTACGAATAAGGTCATTTGTTCTTGAAAAATTATAAAAATGCTTCTGTTGTGTTCTTGAAGTGATAAAACATGTTTGTAATAAAGGATTTGATGCTGTGTTAATAGGGAAAGGAAATTCGTAAAAGGTTCAAAGTTTACGAACTAAGCAGAAATGTTTACAAATAAGCCTGAAAATGTTCGAATAAGGATGTCTACAGTGGACTACAAAGTTCTTGGAAAGAAATTTGTAAACATGGAAATGTTTATGAATAAGGCTAATTCCTACGAATTAGGCTTATTCGTACGCATAAGTTTATTCTTACGAATAATCATATATAAACCAGTATATTCACTTACTACGCAAAATGATAGTGACTTCATAGGTTTATTCAAATAACAAAAGCATTTGGACCATAACAGTATATTCACTTGTTACGCAAGCTAAGCCATAAACCTTTAAGCAACCATCACGCCTTAATCACATATATAAACTGACATGTTATACATCATGGCAAGTTGGTGTATCCGCAAATCTGGGTATAATCCCTGGCAAGTTGGGCAACCAAAGTCCAAACGGGGTGGTCAACCACAATAGATCTATCTATAACATTCGCGCTGCCCGCAGGGACTAACGACCTAATATTGGGCAATTAATTGGATACTCAACCTTAGCCTTGACTACGTAATAATTATGACAAATCACAAATTAAAAATCGGTCCATTCAAACGGTTTGCATGTTTTCTCACCTCAAGATTTAGTAAAACATGAATACGAGTAAAATGGGGCTATGAAACTCACCTTAGTCAAGCAACACAATATATAACAACTCAAGGGATAATAGCACAACAAAGAATGAGAATATCACGGCACAATGGACTCGGCACGACCTAATAATAAATACTCGTCTCAAAATACTATTCACAAAAATAATCAAATGCACAAGAGTTTCCAGAATTAAGCATTTCCATTTCCAAAATAATCTTCTTTTTGCCTCTTAAAAGAGTTTGGTATCATCAATCATGTACGACCGGAAAACAAGGACTCAAGAACACACACGCCAAAAGAATAGAAAATAGAAAATCGAAAAAAGGAAGTTGGCGAGGACTCGAGTCGAGAAGGATAGAAGAAACAAATAAATAACCCAAACATGACAAATTAATAAGTCGATTGGTAGCGTTAACATTTACCTAATTTTTCTAAATAAAACTTTGTTTAAAATAAACGTTGGACTTATTGTTTTATAACAGATTTTAGAAAATAAATCTAAGTATAAAAGTTTCGATATTTGGGCATGACCCATTCGTTTATTGAACATTTCCGAGTCAAATGACTCCTTTGAATTTCAATTTCCCAATTAAATTATTTAATAAATAAAAGTAAGAATTTATATTATTAGTATTTAGACATTATTTCCTTATTGTTTGTCCATTAGGAATTGAATACATTAAATTCATTACGAGTTTAATGATATTCGTATCGTACCCAAAAGGTCCATGATGTCAAAATCCTAACAATACTCCAATAATTCCAATCAATAATATACAATCCAATTCTCGAAAAATGTTGCAATTCCAAGATAATTCCAACTACCAATCGATATCAAGGCGAAATCAAAGTAAATAAAGGTCAACGGGTCAACGGGTCAAGCTGAAGGCTTAATAAGGTACTCGGACGGATGATTGGATCCTTATTGGATTCGTCAGCCCAATAAGATCCCTTCGTCTCGATTACTAGTGCCAATCCAAACCCACACGCCACAATTTAACGGTAAGTCATAAGGATGTGTTAAACCCTAATAAACTCCTCCAACATGTTTACTAGGACCTTATTGGGCTCGTCAACCCAATAAGTCCGGTAACCATGTCGGTCGGGTCTATTAATGTGAAACCGATCCGTAACTTCTAATAATCCACCAACAATTTAGCAAACCCACCTATAACGTACAAGGGTAAATATGCCTCGAAAAGTCTAATAACTCATGTCTTCATGCCCTTTTAGCTCAAATAAATTACTCGTGATCTACTATTTTCCCTTTCGATATAGTATATTAAGTAGCAATTTAAATTGTTAGTTAACATATTTTTCGTTCGTTTTTATTATATCTTTCCTTTTTATTATTAAAACATCATGAGTTACATTTCGTTACGAGTCACAAGTCCATATCATTCCCACGATCACATGTCGGGTCAACAAGACAAATATCTAAGTCCATGTCATATAATATCCATTTTAGGCTATCACAGTCTGATTCGCTCCCGAACGGTCTATCTTTTATTACACAAGTCAACCACTTGTGAATGGTCAACCGTAATAAAAGCCAGACAGCTTGAGAACGTAATGCAATAAAGTCCAGAGGAGTTTAGCGGATCCCCGGGTCGTTAAGTCCCAACGAGGTGTGTAAACTGTAATACAACGAATCTGTGATCGGGTGAATATTGAACAGGAAAAGGTTATGATTGATTTTACAATAAGGAAATTAGATCTAATAAAGACTTTGAAGTTATTTTAATTCTATTCTTAAAAACGATTAACGTTTAAAACCTAAAACGTACGTTTAAATAAAATTACGTGAACGTACGAAATAAAACGTGAAAATAAAGAAGTAAAATACCTACGGATATGGAAAATACATTTTTACAATCCTAATGATGCAAGAAAATTATTGGAAATTTAAAACTATTTTTTTTGGATTTTTCTTGATTTAATTTGAATTAAAAACTAATTTTAAATATTTAAAATAGACTTAAAATACTAAAAATTAGGAAAATAAACTAGAAAAATACAAAACTATTTTTCAAAAATCTTAAATGAGTAAAAATAATTTTAGAAACTGGAATCACATTTTTTTGACTTTTTCTCAATTTATTATGAATTTAATACTATTTAAAACTAATTAAAATGCTAGAAAATACTATTTAAACTAAGAAAATTATGGAAAAATATTTTTTTGTCTTTTTATATTTTTATAAAACTAATAAAATTGAAATTGCATTTTTCTGATCTTTTTCTAATTTATTTGTATTAAAAGCTAATTAAAAAGCCTAAAAAATGAAATTAAATGCAGAAAAATAGCAAATAAGCTTGGAAAATTATGAACACTTCCAGTCAATTATAAAATAATACTGAGAACTAGGGAAAATTAACAGAAACAACTTTGGGGTAGTGGAGTTATGATTTGGGCGCACAACTAATGAAATAAGCACATGTAAATAAGCTAAAATCTAACCATAAGCTACTATAAGCTACCCTAGCCTTAATCTAACCTAACTTATGCTAATGCAACTGAATGGGACCCTAAAAGCACAGGCTACAAGCATTAAAGCTCAAAAACAAGTTCTAACTCTACTATGCCAAACGGCCCTAATGCCCTACTTTAAGCACTATAAGAAGCTATCTAGAAAAATCACAAAAATAAGCAAAAATGTCCGTGGTAGACAACCAACCAGACAGCTTAATTCCAAATTTTCAGCTCAAATGGACTTAAGGTGAAGAAATGAAAAATCAAAACTATAATGGTGATTAGGACCATTTTCTGTGGTGTAGGGGAAAAATTGACTGAGCATGCAACTTGCAGCTTATAGCAGCTCTAGCAACACATTTTTTTGATTTATTTCCTCTTGGTATAAGCAAAAGCAGATGGTGAAATTGAGATTTTTAATTTTTAATATTTTTTATGACAACTAAAAATGGATTAAAGAGGCTAATGAAAACTGAGAAAAAACAGAATTTGGACAAAATTTGACTATTGACAAAAACCTTTCACTTTGACTAATTTGAACTTTGGATTATCCTAAGTGACTAGATATGTTGTAATGAGATAAAATAAGACTTGATTAAGCTAACTTATCCTAATATGCACCTACATTATAACTTATGCAAGCTAAAAATGGCTACAACAATCTGTTATGAAAATTGAACTTGAATTTGACTTTTAAGTGAATGACCTATATTTTTTATGATTTAGACAGCCTATTGTGATATAATATGGACTAAATCAACTATTCTTATACCCTACAATAGGCTCTATCTCAACCAAGCTTGTTTATCCAAACACCCCTTAATGGACAGATATTCAAGCTACTTATTACTAATCCTCAAGTATAATCTATTCTATCAACCAAATCTGATTATAACACCTAAATGAAGCAATTTATCCAACAAACTAACACCTAATCTAACTAATCATGATTGTGCAGATTATGCATTAAGACATAACTGAAACAGAAATGTACAGAGCACTTACAAAATCCTGTTAATGTGGCAAGCTCATGAGATCAATGAAACAGTACAAGAACTATTATCAACCCCAATTAATTAACCCATATCCAAGCTTATATCATCAATCCAGAACCAAATGAGTATAATAATCTTGCTTTGACCAGGTTTGACTTTTGTTGACTATTTTGACTTTCTGGCGAGTTTCTACGAACATGAGAATCTTCCAACTCTCTTGATTAATCAAGAACAAACTTAAACAAACTGATTAAAACAATCTTAACAACTTAAACGGAAATTTACCAAGAATGGATTTTGGCGGGAAAACTAAAACAGGCAGAAAACTAGAAATTAATTGAGGAAGCTTATGAATTAAGACTCAAAATAACTTGTAAATTACATTAAACATAAATCCCAGAAATCTTTAACATTAAAAAATTAAAACGATTACAATAAAAATAAGAAAAGGTCTAAAAACAGTGACAGTTGTTCTTCAGTCTTCTTTTTCTTTTTATAGTGCTCCACTAGGGTCTCTGTCTCTATTCTTGGCCTTTGATTGGGTTGAATTGATCTTGGCCATTGATTCATGAAATTGGCGCCAAAAATTGGCAATTGGGTTATGTGACTTTGTGGTACAAGGGAAAGGTATTAATTTTGTTTTGGAGGCTTGTGTTTGGAGGGGGAATAGGGGTATGGAAGAGGTTGAGTGTAGCAGGGTGTTCTTGAGGGGAGAGGTGAAGAAGACAGTGGGTTTTGGAGGGAAAAGGGGTGACTGGGTTTGACTGGGTATAATAATAGACAGGGGGTTCAAGGGTTGGGGGGTCAAGTGGCTTTGGCAGGGGGTCATAATACAAAAGGGTCCGTTTGGTTTTAGGATTAGTAAACAAGGACCAAATTTGCAATTCACCAATTCTTGGGGGACCAAAAATGTAATTTTCCCAAACTTATCAAAAGGGCCAAACATGCCAAGTTTCATTAGTACAAGGACCATAAAAGATATTTTTCCATTTTTAAACTTCCAAGGACTATTTTTGCCAATTTTGAAACATGAAGGACCAAACTTGTAAATTCTCCAAACTTTTTACCCAAGGATCATTTTTGATAAATTTTGATTTTGAAAGGACTTGGGTTGACTTTTATTTCAAAACAAATGCTCAGGGACTGATTTTGTCAAGATTTGAAAGTTGAGGGACTGAAACTGCCAATTATGCAAACTTAGCTCGATTTTCATCCGATTTTAAACATTTTGCATCTGAAACATATAAAATGCAATTTTGAGATATTTTCAATATTTTGATGCATTTAAAGTGTTTTTAAATGTTTTCGGCGGTTGGATTGACCAAAAATGATGAGTATTTACACACTCATCAATCCCCACACTAAACTATTGCTAGTCCCTAGCAATCTTTTAAGAAAACTTAATGGATTTGAATCTCTTTACCAAAAGCCATTACTTCTCGAGTAGCCAATTGTTTCAGTTCAAGTAAGAACCTTGGTACAATGATAACCAAATGATTTTGAGCAAATCACCGGCTTTCAACGGTTTTGATTTGTCTTTACCGAGCCGTTTGCCATGGTTTTCCAACTGCCTTTACCACAAGCCATAAACTTGCGGGCTAGCCAACTCTTCACTAATTAAAGATATGGTGAGCTGAACACCATACAATTTTGGGCAAATTGCAAGCCTTCAACGGATTTGAAATATCTTTACCAAGAGGATTTGCTCCGGATTAGCCAATCCTTTTGTTTATTAGACATGGCGGACGGATAAGTAAGCTGAGTAAGTGCAAAACACTTACTCCAAAAAAAATTTTGGCCAAAAATGAGGGAATTGGGTGGTATAATACATGATAAAATTCGTGAGAATTCCCCTACTAGAAATGAATATTGCCCTCAATATTCAAAGTACCATGTTATGCCGCGAAACTTAGAACGTAAAAGGAAATATTACGGCCATTATTTAATTTTTTTTTTTTTTTTTTTTGATGAAAACTTTATATACAACAGTAGGGCAACTCCCCACACTAGGGTGGTAGAAAGTAGAAAGAAGTCAGAAATATGGGTGAAAACCCATATGGCGTGCTATTGTTTTTTGATTACCGAGTCGCTAGCTTGACTCGACCCCGCATTCATTGGTTCATGGGGAAGTAAGTGGAAGAGACAATCTCCATCGGACTTTCATTCAAAATGTTTGTATAAACATTTGAAGCACGCGAAAGTTCCACACCGATGAGATATAGAGAGATCCGGCTCACAAATAATAAATGAAAATGCCGGGGTCAAAGATAGTGTCTTCATTCCCGAAGGAGTGAAGATGAAGAGAAATCACAAGATATTTGAGGAAAGGAAGAAAGATTTTTATAACAATCAAGATCCATTCTTCATCCTCAAATGTAGACATATCGGGAGGAAGGGTGAGGGTAGTATCATCAATAAGCAAACTCTTATGATAGAGTACACCTTCCTCCGAGCCAATATCATCCTCAAGATCAAAATAGAAATGATCATATTTCGGAGGAGATATGTCATGAGAGAGTTCACCGGAGAACTCTTCATGAAGAGAATCATTCACATGAAGTGAATTTGCGAACTCTTGTTCCATTGTGGGCTCATCACTATCCTCGTCAAAGATTGGATTGTTAGAAATCCAAGTGAATTCAGATTCGAATTCAAATAGAGGATTGGTGAAAGTAGCTTTGAATGTTTCGGTAACAAAGTGATCAACATTCTCTATTGGACTGTTAGGGTGAGAAGTGAGTGATCGATCATTATAAAGGAGACTTTCAATTTCTCCTAGGTCGGCTTCGAAATCAAAGAGATCATCATCACTTTCCGATGAAAGTGGATAGATGTGAGCGAGTTCATCGGTGAACTCCTCAAGAAGAGGATCGAGGACTGTGGGAGTGATGCCTCAACATACTCGATGTTTCCATAGGAAGCACAATCGTCGCTAAGATCAGAGAAAGTTTCAACATGATCTAGAGAATGCTCAAGAGGGGGAAGAGAATCACACATATGCTCAGAAGTTCCCTGTGACTCTCGGGATTGGGACAAGGTTCTCAACACTAGACTTTATGAATTCGTCCGATTCCTTTTGAACAGGTCAAGATGCTCATCCCCCATGTTTAGAGAGTGAGTGGGAATATCGGGTGTGATAACAACAGTGAGGAGTTGAGAAGGACTAGCATACATATGTTTTACACTTTCCATTTGTTCTTCCGCTAGTAATTCCATCATAGTCTTTTCTCCCTGATTTTTCATGGAAGGAATTTCAACCGATGAACTTGTCGAATCCGTACAAAATTGACGAATATCAAGGGTAACTTCATCATCATCTTCATCGAGAAGAAGACATTGCGAAATATAGCACGTGTTTTAGCTGCTTGTTCTTCGACAAGTAATTCCTCCATACTCTTTTCGTTTCTAGCATCTCGTTCTTTTCAAGTAATTCGCCATAGATTCCTCGAGAGTTTTGAAAGCGACATAGCCATTCCTCCTTAAGTTCTTTAATAACTCGGACTCTTCAGAGAAGGTGCGTCAGTAGTTTCATGAGGAGTTGTTTGAATCATTTGGTACTGTGGAGGTTGGTCTTGAAATGATGTGTCAAAATTTTCACAAGGAAATGTATTCCCCGTTTGACAATCCGAAAGGGGCGTGATGTGGACCTCCGATTACTCACAACAAAATGATTGTTGTGGATGGACATGTGAATAATATGGAATTTGGTAATTTCCAAAGTCCGAGTGTTACCGCTGTTCATAGACAAACACGTTTCGGATTGACACTCAAATCCTTGGTGAGGACCTCCACAAAACTCACACAGATATGTCAAGATCTCATGATGTGGTGGTGGTGGTAGAATGAATCGAGATGTCATGGTAAGGATAGGGAGCTTGGTTATAGACCATTGTCTCGATTCTACCATGCTACGTAGGACAATTCCCACCATTATGAGGACCACCACACCATTGGCAACCAAAATGGTGTGGATATGACATAGGAAAGAATCAAAGGTTTACAGAGGGGTTGGGATGAAGAATCAAAGATGTGAGAGGGTAAAGATTGATATTTTTGGATTTTTGGATAAACATTTTGTAAATATAAGAAAGAAAATCTTTTTGGGGTTTTTGTGTTTGTTGAAAACTGATTTTAAAATGTTTTCGGGAACCGTTTTGTTTTATATAATAATAATAAGAAAATATGAACAAGGATGGTAAATATACAATGGATGGATATTCAACAACACTGATGCTTCAAATTCGTGAGTGCAGACACAACACCTCGGCGATACAAAATTTGATTCGCTACTGAACGGTCTATCTTTTATTACACAAGTCAACCACTTGTGAATGGTCAACCATAATAAAAGCCAGACAGCTTGAGAACGTAATGCAATAAAGTCCAGAGGAGTTTAGTGGATCCCCAGGTCGTTAAGTCCCAACGAGGTGTGTAAAGCAATACAACGAATCGTGATCGGGTGAATATTGAACAGGAAAAGGTTATGATTGATTTTACACTAAGGAAATTAGATCTAATAAATACTTTGAAGTTATTTTAATTCTATTCTTAAAAACGATTAACGTTTAAAACCTAAAACGTACGTTTAAATAAAATTACGTGAACGTACGAAATAAAACGTGAAAATAAAGAAGTAAAATACCTACGGATATGGAAAATATATTTTTACAATCCTAATGATGCAAGAAAATTATTGGAAATTTAAAACTATTTTTTTTGGATTTTTCTTGATTTAATTTGAATTAAAAACTAATTTTAAATATTTAAAATAGACTTAAAATACTAAAAATCAGGAAAATAAACTAGAAAAATACAAAACTATTTTTCAAAAATCTTAAATGACTAAAAAGAATTTTAGAAACTGGAATCACATTTTTTTGACTTTTTCTCAATTTATTATGAATTTAATACTATTTAAAACTAATTAAAATGCTAGAAAATACTATTTAAACTAAGAAAATTATGGAAAAATATTTTTTTGTCTTTTTATATTTTTATAAAACTAATAAAATTGAAATTGCATTTTTCTGATCTTTTTCCAATTTATTTGTATTAAAAGCTAATTAAAAAGCCTAAAAAATGAAATTAAATGCAGAAAAATAGCAAATAAGCTTGGAAAATTATGAACACTTCCAGTCAATTATAAAATAATACTGAGAACTAGGGAAAATTAACAGAAACAACTTTGGGGTAGTGGAGTTATGATTTGGGCGCTCAACTAATGAAATAAGCACATGTAAATAAGCTAAAATCTAACCATAAGCTACTATAAGCTACCCTAGCCTTAATCTAACCTAAATTATGCTAATGCAACTGAATGGGACCCTAAAAGCACAGGCTAGAAGCATTAAAGCTCAAAAACAAGTTCTAACTCTACTATGCCAAACTTAATGCTACTTTAAGCACTATAATAAGCTATCTAGAAAAATCACAAAAATAAGCAAAAATGTCCGATGAGTAGACAACCAACCAGACAGCTTAATTCCAAATTTTCAGCTCAAATGGACTTAAGGTGAAGAAATGAAAAATCAAAACTATAATGGTGATTAGGACCATTTTCTGTGGTGTAGGGGAAAATTGAGCATGCAACTTCGCACTTATAGCACTCTAGCAACACATTTTTTGATTTATTTCCTCTTGGTATAAGCAAAAGCAGATGGTGAAATTGAGATTTTTAATTTTTAATATTTTTTATGACAACTAAAAATGGATTAAAGAGGCTAATGAAAACGAGAAAAAACGAGAATTTGGACAAAATTTGACTATTGACAAAAACCTTTCACTTTGACTAATTTGAACTTTGGATTATCCTAAGTGACTAGATATGTTGTAATGAGATAAAATAAGACTTGATTAAGCTAACTTATCCTAATATGCACCTACATTATAACTTATGCAAGCTAAAAATGGCTACAACAATCTGTTATGAAAATTGAACTTGAATTTGACTTTTAAGTGAATGACCTATATTTTTTATGATTTAGACAGCCTATTGTGATATAATATGGACTAAATCAACTATTCTTATACCCTACAATAGGCTCTATCTCAACCAAGCTTGTTTATCCAAACACCCCTTAATGGACAGATATTCAAGCTACTTATTACTAATCCTCAAGTATAATCTATTCTATCAACCAAATCTGATTATAACACCTAAATGAAGCAATTTATCCAACAAACTAACACCTAATCTAACTAATCATGATTGTGCAGATTATGCATTAAGAGTAACTGAAAAACGGCAATGTACGAGCACTTACAAAATCCACATAATGTGGCAAGCTCATGAGATCAATGAAACAATACAAGAACTATTATCAACCCCAATTAATTAACCCATATCCAAGCTTATATCATCAATCCAGAACCAAATGAGTATAATCGCAATTTGACCAGTTTGACTTTTGTTGACTATTTTTGACTTTTCTAAAAGCGAGTTTACGAACATGAGAATCTTCCAACTCTCTTGATTAATCAAGAACAAACTTAAACAAACTGATTAAAACAATCTTAACAACTTAAAACTGGAAATTTACCAAGAATGGATTTTGACGGGAAAACTAAAACGAGAGAAAACTAGAAATTAATTGAGGAAGCTTATGAATTAAGACTCAAAATAACTTGTAAATTACATTAAACATAAATCCCAGAAATCTTTAACATTAAAAAATTAAAACGATTACAATAAAAATAAGAAAAGGTCTAAAACAGTGGAATTGTTCTTGTCTTCTTTTTCTTTTTATAGTGCTCCACTAGGGTCTCTGTCTCTATTCTTGGCCTTTGATTGGGTTGAATTGATCTTGGCCATTGATTCATGAAATTGGCGCCAAAAATTGGCAATTGGGTTATGTGACTTTGTGGTACAGGGGAAAGGTATTAATTTTGTTTTGGAGGCTTGTGTTTGGAGGGGGAATAGGGGTACGGAAGAGGTTGAGTGTAGCAGGGTGTTGCAGGGAGAGGGTGAAGAAGACAGTGGGTTTTGGAGGGAAAAGGGGTGACTGGGTTTGACTGGGTATAATAATAGACAGGGGGTTCAAGGGTTGGGGGGTCAAGTGGCTTTGGCAGGGGGTCATAATACAAAAGGGTCCGTTTGGTTTTAGGATTAGTAAACAAGGACCAAATTTGCAATTCACCAATTCTTGAGGGACCAAAAATGTAATTTTCCCAAACTTATCAAAAGGGCCAAACATGCCAAGTTTCATTAGTACAAGGACCATAAAAGATAATTTTCCATTTTTAAACTTCCAAGGACTATTTTTGCCAATTTTGAAACTTGAAGGACCAAACTTGTAAATTCTCTAAACTTTTTACCCAAGGATCATTTTGATAAATTTTGATTTTGAAAGGACTTGGGTTGACTTTTATTTCAAAACAAATGCTCAGGGGACCGATTTTGTCAAGATTTGAAAGTTGAGGGACCTAAACGCCAATTATGCAAACTTAGCTCGATTTTCATCTGATTTTAAACATTTTGCATCTAAAACATATAAAATACAATTTTGGGATATTTTCAGTATTTTGATGCATTTCGGAGTGTTTTTAAATGTTTTGCAGTTCAGATTTGACAAAAATGATGAGTATTTACACACTCATCAATCCCCACACTAAACTATTGCTAGTCCCTAGCAATCTTTTAAGAAAACTTAATGGATTTGAATCTCTTTACCAAAAGCCATTACTTCTGGAGTAGCCAATTGTTTTCATTCAAGTAAGAACCTTGGTACAATGATAACCAAATGATTTTGAGCAAATCACCAACTTTCAACGGATTTGATTTGTCTTTACCGGCCGTTTGCTTCGGTCTAGCCAACTCTTAGATAAAATATCTTTGGTGAGTTGATTACCAATTATGGTTTTCCAACTGCCTTTACCACAAGCCATAAACTTGCGGGCTAGCTGATATGTGTCTAAATACACATATATTTGTATTGTATAAACCTACAAAAACAACCAAAAACACACAAATGACTCTCAAAATGATACAAATTCATAAAATGTGTTTTATGTGATTCAGTACAAAAGATTGAAAAACAAGTGAAAAATGATCAATTTCACAACAATTGTCATTTTCAGTCCCTGAAGTTACTCAAATTGTCAAAACTATTCCCTAAATGTTTTAAATGAATGAAAAGTCAACTTAAGTCCTTGGGAAACCAAAAATATTCACAAATGATCCCTGGATGAAAGTTTACACAAAATGGCAATTTTTACCCCTCAAGTTACAAAATTGGCAAAAATGGTCCCCTGGTATTCAAAATGGAAATTTTACAAAATATACCCTTGTACTATTCATGAACTTACAAATTGGAACACTTTTGATAACTTTTGGGAATTTACACTTTAGTCCCCCAAGAATCCAAAATTTACACAAATGGTCCTTTTAAGTATTAAAATGTTTTAATTAACAATATTGGTCCTTGTGTTTATATAAATGGCAGGTTTGGTCCTTCAAAGGAAGTTTGGAGAAAATTACAATATTGGTCCCTCAAGTTTCTAAATTGGCGTTTAGTCCCTGGATCTACAAAAATAGAAATTACCAATATAGGTCCTTGTACTAATCTTACTTGGCAGTTTTAGTCCTTATGAGAACTTTGGAAAATGTTCAAGATCAAACCTTCAACTTTGGCTAAATTGCAAAAATGGTCCTTGTTGTTAAATAAAACCAAACGGATCCTTTATTAATACTAAGCCCAATCCAAGCCCAAATACTTTGACCCGGTCCAAAATTTAAATCCGAATAAAACCGCGTATCTTGTTCATTGTCTCCCACACTGGTTTAGCCAAAACCAGTGGTGGTTTCACCTCCACCTCACCATTTCCACCTCATTTTCCCACTTGATTACACTTTCCCTCCACCTCTACACCAATCCAAACCCATTTAATGCAAATAACCTGCTTCTAAGACTTTTGGCGCCAAAATGCCAAGTGTACCATTTGGATGAATTCAAGAGAAGAAGTCAAGTGGGATTTGATCAGATGTCGACAAGGAATTGATATGATTATAAAAAGCAGAGGGGAGGCAAGAGATGAAGCACCTTGGCATTAGGCCATTGTCACATAGTTGTAGCTTTTACTGTTTTTTCTTAGTTAAAATGTCTTTTATTCTTTCAAATGTTGTATTTTATCTTAAATTAGTGTACTGAACCTTTAAATTTCAGTTTAAATTTCAGTTTCATGTTTTGCTTTAAATTCATCTAAATTTCTTATCTTTAAATTACTTGTTGGATCATAGTAGATTAATGGACTCTACTAGATAATTTAGGCTCCTGACAAAGCTTAAATAGCTTTTAGATACAATAATTCTAGAATGATCTTTAAAATAGAAAATCACTATAAAAATAGATAAAATAGGAAAATAGTCAAAAATCGATTTATGAAGAAGGTGATGAAGTTTGGGTTGGATTTGGAATGCTATGGGGTATTAGGAGCTTAATGGGAAGCTATTAGGTATAACCTTGTCCTTGGTATCTATGTCTCAGTCCACTTTCTCACTTGTAAGCATTTTTCTAATTTTTGCAATTCTTTGTTTTAATGTTTTATGTGCTTTTAATTTCATGTTTTTATGTTTATTTGTTGTTATTAAGTGATATTAGAGCTTTATCTTAGGTATTTATGTTTTGGATTTGATCATGGTTTGATATGGCATTTTTACTGTTAATATGTCAATTTTTGAAAATCCTAGACCTAAACTTGTTTGACATCCGGTTGGTGAAAAAAGGTCCACTTTGACACCTTGGTACCTCTGGATTTGATGGAATTGGGTTAGGCAGTCTTGTGTTTTGAAAACTTCAAATCAGTCCATATTAAGAGTTGTTTGGTTCTATGGGTTAGACTGTGTGTATGAATGTATTTGTGGTTGCTCTTGTCTGAGTTACTATCTATATGTCCTATTATACTCAGTAAAACCTTAACCAATGAGTTTAGCATGGTAGAATGTCAATTAACTCTTGCAGGTCTCATTATGAGAACTTAGAGGTTGATAGAATTTAAAATCATGTATATGTGTTTAAAAGTTGTTAATCTTTCATAATTTCATGTTCTTGTGTCATAATATAACATATATAATCCATAAATTAAGTTTTAAATTCATTTAAGTCAAACTTTAGAGTTCTTGTTAAAAGTCAAAATTCTCAAATAATCGTTTTTGAATTAAATGTATAATTTTAGTGTGTGTTATTTACTAAGACTTAGCTTTTCATATTTTGGGATAGTTAAATATAGATGCTTAATTTAATTACAAAAATATTAGTTTACATATACTTAGCTTATTTAGTGCTTATTCATTAGCTTACTTTATGTCCTTTTCTGTTAACATGCCACGCACCACGTTATGGTGTCAAGTTAATGAGCTTGCATAAGCTTCATTAATTGACCCTAGCTTATGCACTTTACTGTTTTGTGTAGCCCTTGTGGTCTTTTTGTTACTTGTATGCTTATTTTTACATTTTCAGCTTATTTAGATAGCTTAATTTGACCCCTTATGTTGTCCCATTTACTCCTTCCACTGAAGCAAACAGTGGAAGTGGAGTTGGTTCCCATAGCTCATGAAAAGTTCCCACCCAAGCTTGAGCTTGTGAATTTTGGCTTCTTGTTAAGCTATCCGTTCATACTCAATGTCTCAGTGTTGGTTGAGCTCTCATGAGCTTATTTGATAAATCTTGTGAGCTTGTGTTTGCCCATTCCTAACAGTTCAAACCATGAACTTGCACCATTTCCACAAGCTCACACCAAGCTCATTAGTGATCATAAGCCTGTGTGGCTTGGCTTTTTAGGAAGCCTAGCTACCCAGCTTTTGGATCATGCACTTAATTTTTCCCTTGTAGCTCATTTACTAGGGCTGCATACAGCTTTTTGTGTGTCCCATTTTACTCAGCATTCACTGAGTCAAAACAGGAAATGGGAGACTTTTCATAAGCTTCCTACAAGCTCACTAGTGGACCCCACTAGGTGAGCTTGGGCTTTTTGGAAAGCCAACCAGCATGTCTTGCTATTGCAATGCTCACTTTGGATTTTTGAGCTTATTTAATGAGCTTAAATTGTCCATCTTATTAACTCAGGGACTGTTTGGAACTGAGGTTTATTGGGATTTGCTTATTAGCTTATTGCAAGCTTATTTGCTTATTCCAGTACACTATCTTGTATAAATATGATAATCATACCATACATATACACATACTTTTGTTTTCAACCTTTATAGCTTTTTCAAGCTTATTGTGAGCCTATGAGTCTACTGTGAGCCCATAAGCTCAACTGAATGACTAATAAGCTCATAATATGCTTATTTATAGGTTTGTAGCTTTCCATTTTCCTTAAACTTGTTCTTATTACATGTACATGCATACCTTTTTCCTTTTGTTTCCTTTGTTAAGCTTATTCAAAGCTTATAAGCCAAACAGTGAGTTAAAAGCTCACTGCATAAGCTTATAAGCCAAGAATTGCTTATTTCTTTGTTTGTAAAGCTTTTAATTCATTACATGTACTTAATATCTGTATATATTTATGATCTAAAACAGAAAAGCCCAAAAACAAGCTTTTGCTACAAGTCCTAGCTTCTATGTGGAAGCTTTTGGCTTATTGGCCAATCTGTCATGGAAATAAGCTCCCACAGAGCTTATTTCCAAGTTTTACAAAAGTTGTCTTTATTAAAGTTTCTTATATTTAGCTTATTATTAGTTTTGCAAAAAGAAAAATCAAAAATAAAATGTTTCACAAAAGGGTGGAGGCGGTGCGCTCAACCCGAGACCTCCACCCCTTTAAGAGTGATTGTGGGGGTACAGAACCATAAGCCCTTGGGTCTTTCTTGTTATGGAATGCAAAATCAAATATATAAGGGTGTTTGGCAGTTATGGTTATAAGCTCTTTTGAGCTTATTTCCAGCTTATTTTCCACAGTAACCCACAGCTTTCTTATTTTTCTTAGATTAAGAATAGATTATAGTATTTTCTGTAAAAAGTTGAGATTTTTCTAATTAGTTTTACTATTTTTAAACATTTAATTAGTGTTTTATAGTATTTAATTCATAATAAATAAAATAATAGTCTAAAAAATATAAATCTTTTTTGTAAAATTTTCTTTTATCAAATAGTACGTAAGAAAATTAGTTTTACATTCGTAGGCCTTTTATTTCAATAATTTTACGTTTTATCTTGCGCTCCAGCGTATTTTTCGTAAATAACGCTCGTTTCCGTTTTAAATAACGTTTTTAGATATTTTGAGTTTACGTTTTAGTTAAGATAGTTTATTTAAGTTATTTTGTTTTATAAAATAAACGTTCATCGATCTGTAAAAATAGTGATAGCGTTTATTTAATAGATTTTAACTTTTTAATTCTATTTAATTTGCATTTAAGTCGCTAAGACATGCAAATTCCTACTATAGTTATAATCGTTTTTAGGTTTCTGATTGTACTTTTTTTTGACATAGCTGTGACAGAGCTATTACTATTCACATTTCTAGTGTTAGTCAATCGATTCTGTTTTTGTACATTCTATATCATTTCAGCATTCACAAGTCATTGTATGTGGATTATCACGCCTCATCAGGACATAAACGATCCAAGGAAATTTTTAATCCTTGGTAAACTTGCATTCTCTCCATGTGTCGCCCCTTTATCATCTCATTACGGTTGACCGACCGTCAAGCCGGTTGACGAGTGTGACGGAGAAATAAAAGAAGGTGGTTCGAGGAGAATCAATTTTGCGCAGCCGGGAGGCTAGTGGCTGCTATGACTTGTATTTTGTGCTTTGTTGAAATACCTATCCTTATATGTAAATTACATATACTTCATTTCATATAAACAATATAAAATACAAAAAGATTTTTATGGTTGAAATCTATCTGTGCTTTGATTTGCATTTGACTGTCAATTTTCCTAATCTTGATATTCCTAGGTCTAAATTTTGGCTAAACACCATGTTTATACTAAAAAAGGATTTACTTGTGCTTAGTATAATTCCTGGAATGTGATAGATTAGGTTTAAATCAGTATCATGTATTAAAAATCTCATTTAGGTTTCCTTTTTAGCCATTTCTTTGTATATATATATAAAAGTTATAAAATTACAAAAACATTTTTCGTTTCTGTTTATATTATATCAGAAACCCAAAAAGATTCTCCCTACCTTTATCTTCATAATTCGTGAGTGAACCCCCCAATTCTCGTCAAATCATTTTCACTTTTCTTACCCATTTACCACCTAAGTGTGGGGTAATACCCCACCTGTTGTACATATATATAAAAACTTTGAAAATTGTAAATACAGAAAAATAAAATAATTGTTGTGTTACCCCATTTAGTTTTGAATATTGAGGACAATATTCATTTCTAATGTGGGGAAATTCGCGAATTTTGATCATAAATGTACCCTTTTAGTCCCTTTTCCCCCCAAAATGGCCAAATTTAAAAATTTTTTAGTGGAAGTACTATGTACTAAACACAACAAATGGTAATCAGTCCACCATGTCTAACCCACATAAGGATTGGCTAATCCAGGAGCAAACGGCTCTTGGTAAAGATATCTCAAATCCGTTTATGGCTTACAATTTGCCTAAAATTGTATGGTGTTCATCACCATATCCTAAAAAGTGAAGAGTTGGCTAGCCCGCAAGTTTATGGCTTGTGGTAAAGGCAGTGGAAAAACCATAATTGGTAATTAACTCACCAAAGATAATATTTATAATTTATCTAAGAGTTAGCTAGTCCAGGGTACGGCTTCTGGTAAAGACTAATCAAATCCGTTTACAGCTTATGATTTGCTCAAAATCATTTGGTTATCATTGTACCAAGGTTCTTACTTGAACTAAAACAATTGGCTACTCCAGAAGTGATGGCTTTTGGTAAAGAGTTTTTAAAATCCATTAACTTTTAAATAAAAGATTGCTAGGGACTAGCAATAGTTTAGTGTGGGGGATTTGATATGTGTCTAAATACACATATATTTGTATTGTATAAACCTACAAAAACAACCAAAAACACACAAATGACTCTCAAAATGATACAAATTCATAAAAATGTGTTTTTATGTGATTCAGGTACAAAAGATTGAAAAGCAAGTGAAAAATGATCAATTTCACAACAATTGTCATTTTAGGTCCACGAAGTTACTCAAATTGTCAAAACTATTCCCTAAATGTTTTAAATGAATGAAAAGTCAACTTAAGTCCTTGGGAAACCAAAAATATTCACAAATGATCCCTGGATGAAAGTTTACACAAAATGGCAATTTTTACCCCTCAAGTTACAAAATTGGCAAAAATGGTCCCTGGGTATTCAAAAATGGAAATTTTACAAAATATACCCTTGTACTATTCATGAACTTACAAATTGGAACACTTTTGATAACTTTTGGGAATTTACACTTTAGTCCCCCAAGAATCCAAAATTTACACAAATGGTCCTTTTAAGTATTAAAATGTTTTAATTAACAATATTGGTCCTTGTGTTTATATAAATGGCAGGTTTGGTCCTTCAAAGGAAGTTTGGAGAAAATTACAATATTGGTCCCTCAAGTTTCTAAATTGGCGTTTTAGTCCCGGATCTACAAAAATAGAAATTACCAATATAGGTCCTTGTACTAATCTTACTTGGCAGTTTTAGTCCTTATGAGAACTTTGGAAAATGTTCAAGATCAAACCTTCAACTTTGGCTAAATTGCAAAAATGGTCCTTGTTGTTAAATAAAACCAAACGGATCCTTTATTAATACTAAGCCCAATCCAAGCCCAAATACTTTGACCCGGTCCAAAATTTAAATCCGAATAAAACCGCTCTCATGTTCATTGTCTCTCCCACACTGGTTTAGCAAAACCATTGGTGGTTTCACCTCCACCTCACCATTTCCACCTCATTTTCCCACTTGATTACACTTTCCCTCCACCTCTACACCAATCCAAACCCATTTAATGCAAATAACCTGCTTCTAAGACTTTTGGCGCCAAAATGCCAAGTGTACCATTTGGATGACTTCAAGAGAAGAAGTCAAGGGATTTGATCATGTCGACAAGGAATTGATATGATTATAAAAAGCGAGAGGGAGGCAAGAGATGAAGCACCTTGGCATTAGGCCATTGTCACATAGTTGTAGCTTTTCTGTTTTTCTTAGTTAAAATGTCTTTTATTCTTTCAAATGTTGTATTTTATCTTAAATTAGTGTACTGAACCTTTAAATTTCAGTTTAAATTTCAGTTTCATGTTTTGCTTTAAATTCATCTAAATTTCTTATCTTTAAATTACTTGTTGGATCATAGTAGATTAATGGACTCTACTAGATAATTTAGGCTCCTGACAAAGCTTAAATAGCTTTTAGATACAATAATTCTGCAATGATCTTTAAAATAGAAAATCACTATAAAAAATAGATAAAATAGGAAAATAGTCAAAAATCAGATTTATGAAGAAGGTGATGAAGCTGGGTTGGATTTGGAATGCTATGGGGTATTAGGAGCTTAATGGGAAGCTATTAGGTATAACCTTGTCCTTGGTATCTATGTCTCAGTCCACTTTCTCACTTGTAAGCATTTTTCTAATTTTTGCAATTTCTTGTTTTAATGTTTTATGTGCTTTTAATTTCATGTTTTTATGTTTATTTGTTGTTATTAAGTGATATTAGAGCTTTATCTTAGGTATTTATGTTTTGGATTTGATCATGGTTTGATATGGCATTTTCTTTGTTAATATGTCAATTTTTGAAAATCCTAGACCTAAACTTGTTTGACATCCGTTTAGGGTGAAAAAGGTCCTTTGACACCTTGGTACCTCCTCTGGATTTGATGGATTTGGTGTTGGGTTAGGCGTCTTGTGTTTTGAAAACTTCAAATCATCCATATTAAGAGTTGTTTGGTTCTATGGGTTAGATTTGTGTGTATGAATGTATTTGTGGTTGCTCTTGTCTGAGTTACTATCTATATGTCCTATTATACTCAGTAAAACCTTAACCAATGAGTTTAGCATGGTAGAATGTCAATTAACTCTTGACAGTCTCATTATGAGAACTTAGAGGTTGATAGAATTTAAAATCATGTATATGTGTTTAAAAGTTGTTAATCTTTCATAATTTCATGTTCTTGTGTCATAATATAACATATATAATCCATAAATTAAGTTTTAAATTCATTTAAGTCAAACTTTAGAGTTCTTGTTAAAAGTCAAATTTCTCAAATAGTCGTTTTTGAATTAAATGTATAATTTTAGTGTGTGTTATTTACTAAGACTTAGCTTTTCATATTTTGGGATAGTTAAATATAGATGCTTAATTTAATTACAAAAATATTAGTTTACATATACTTAGCTTATTTAGTGCTTATTCATTAGCTTACTTTATGTCCTTTTCTGTTAACATGCCTGCACCATTGTTATGGTGTCAAGTTAATGAGCTTGCATAAGCTTCATTAATTGACCCTAGCTTATGCACTTTACTGTTTTGTGTAGCCCTTGTGGTCTTTTTGTTACTTGTATGCTTATTTTTACATTTTCAGCTTATTTAGATAGCTTAATTTGACCCCTTATGTTGTCCCATTTACTCCTTCCAACGAAGCAAACAATGATTGGAAGTGGAGTTGGTCCCATAGCTCATGAAAAGTTCCCACCCAAGCTTGAGCTTGTGAATTTTGGCTTCTTGTTAAGCTATCCGTTCATACTCAATGTCTCAGTGTTGGTTGAGCTCTCATGAGCTTATTTGATAAATCTTGTGAGCTTGTGTTTGCCCATTCCTAACAGTTCAAACCATGAACTTGCACCATTTCCACAAGCTCACACCAAGCTCATTAGTGATCATAAGCCTGTGGCTTTTTTAGGCCTAGCTAGCAGCCTTTTGGATCATGCACTTAATTTTTCCCTTAGCTCATTTACTAGGGCATACAGACTTTTGTGTGTCCCATTTTCTCATTCAGTCAGCAGTGAAATGGGAGACTTTTCATAGCTTCCTACAAGCTCACTAGTGGACCCCAGTGAGCTTGGGCTTTGGAAAGCCAACCAGCATGTCTTGCTATTGCAATGCTCACTTTGGATTTTTGAGCTTATTTAATGAGCTTAAATTGTCCATCTTATTAACTGGGGCTGTTTGGAACTGAGGTTTATTGGGATTTGCTTATTAGCTTATTGCAAGCTTATTTGCTTATTCGATTATCTTGTATAAATATGATAATCATACCTGCACATATATACATACTTGTTTTCAACCTTATAGCTTTTTATTGTGAGCCTATGAGTCTACTGTGAGCCCATAAGCTCAACTGAATGACTAATAAGCTCATAATATGCTTATTTATAGGTTTTCCTTATAAACTTGTTCTTATTACATGTACATGCATACCTTTTTCCTTTTGTTTCCTTTGTTAAGCTTATTCAAAGCTTATAAGCCAAAATGTGAGTTAAAAGCTCACTGCATAAGCTTATAAGCCAAGAATTGCTTATTTCTTTGTTTGTAAAGCTTTTAATTCATTACATGTACTTAATATCTGTATATATTTATGTTCTAAAACAGAAAAGCCCAAAAACAAGCTTTTGCTACAAGTCCTAGCTTCTATGTGGAAGCTTTTGGCTTATTGGCCATTGTCATGGAAATAAGCTCCCATAGAGCTTATTTCCAAGTTTTACAAAAGTTGTCTTTATTAAAGTTTCTTATATTTAGCTTATTATTAGTTTTGCAAAAAGAAAATTAAAAAATAAAATGTTTCACAAAAAGGGTGGAGGCAGTTCGAACAGACCTCCACCCCTTTAAGAGTGATAGTGGGGTTACCTGTAACCATAAGCGCCCTTGGGTCTTTCTTGTTATGGAATGCAAAATCAAATATATAAGGGTGTTTGGCAGTTATGGTTATAAGCTCTTTTGAGCTTATTTCCGTTATTTTTCCAACCCACAGCTTTCTTATTTTTCTTAGATTAAGAATAGATTATAGTATTTTCTATAAAAAGTTGAGATTTTTCTAATTAGTTTTACTATTTTTAAACATTTAATTAGTGTTTTATAGTATTTAATTCATAATAAATAAAATAATAGTCTAAAAAATATAAATCTTTTTTGTAAAATTTTCTTTTATCAAATAGTACGTAAGAAAATTAGTTTTACATTCGTAGGCCTTTTATTTCAATAATTTTACGTTTTATCTTGCGCTCCAGCGTATTTTTCGTAAATAACGCTCGTTTCCGTTTTAAATAACGTTTTTAGATATTTTGAGTTTACGTTTTAGTTAAGATAGTTTATTTAAGTTATTTTGTTTTATAAAATAAACGTTCATCGATCTGTAAAAATAGTGATAGCGTTTATTTAATAGATTTTAACTTTTTAATTCTATTTAATTTGCATTTAAGTCGCTAAGACATGCAAATTCCTACTATAGTTATAATCGTTTTTAGGTTTCTGATTGTACTTTTTTTTGACATAGCTGTGACAGAGCTATTACTATTCACATTTCTAGTGTTAGTCAATCGATTCTCTTTTTGTACATTCTATATCATTTCAGCATTCACAAGTCATTGTATGTGGATTATCACGCCTCACCAGGACATAAACGATCCAAGGAAATTTTTAATCCTTGGTAAACTTGCATTCTCTCCCAGGCTGTCGCCCTTTTATCATCTGTTACGGTTGACCGTTCGCAAGCGGTTGACGAGTGTGACGGAGAAATAAAAGAAGGTGGTTCGGGAGGAATCACTAGCCAACTCTTCACTAATTAAAGATATGGTGAGCTGAACACCATACAATTCTGGGCAAATTGCAAGCCGTCAACGGATTTGAGATATCTTTACCAAGAGCCGCTTTCTCCTGGATTAGCCAATCCTTTTGTTTATTAGACATGGCGGATTGATAATAAAATAAGTGAGTAAGTGCAAAACACTTCCCAAATTTTGGCCAAAAATGGGGAATTGGGTGGTATAATTACATGATAAAATTCGTGAGAATTCCCCCCCACATTAGAAATGAATATTGCCCTCAATATTCAAAGTACCGCGTGTTATGCGAAACTTAGAACGTAAAGGGAAATATTACGGCCATTATTTATTTATTTATTTTTTTTGATGAAAACTTTATATACAACAATGGGGAACTCCCCACACTAGGGTGGTAGAAAGTAGAAAGAAGTCAGAAATTTGGGTGAAAACCCATATGGTGTGCTACTGTTTTTGATTCCCGAGCGCTAGCTTGCGACTCGATCCCATTCATTGGTTCATGGGAAGTAAGTGGAAGAGACAATCTCCATCGGACTTTCATTCATAATGTTTGTATAAACATTTGAAGCACGCGGTTCCACACCAGATGAGATATAGAGAGATCCGGCTCACAAATAATAAATGAAAATGCCGGGGGTCAAAGATAGTGTCTTCATTCCCGAAGGAGTGAAGATGAAGAGAAATCACAAAATATTTGAGGAAAGGAAGAAAGATTTTTATAACAATCAAGATCCATTCTTCATCCTCAAATGTAGAAATATCGGGAGGAAGGGTGAGGGTAGTATCATCAATAAGCAAACTCTTATGATAGAGTACACCTTCCTCCGAGCCAATATCATCCTCAAGATCAAAATAGAAATGATCATATTCCGGCGGAGATATGTCATGAGAGAGTTCACCGGAGAACTCTTCATGAAGAGAATCATTCACATGAAGTGAATTTGCGAACTCTTGTTCCATTGTGGGCTCATCACTATCCTCGTCAAAGATTGGATTGTTAGAAATCCAAGTGAATTCAGATTCGAATTGAAATAGAGGATTGGTGAAAAGTAGCGAATGTTTCGGAACAAAGTGATCAACATTCTCTATTGGACTGTTAGGGTGAGAAGTGAGTGAACGATCATTATAAAGGAGACTTTCAATTTCTCCTAGGTCGGCTTCGAAATCAAAGAGATCATCATCACTTTCTGATGAAAGTGGATTGATGTGAGCGAGTACATCGGTGAACTCCTCGAAGAGGATCGTGGGAGTGATGCCCTCAACATACTCGATGTTTCCATAAGAAGCACAATCGTCGCTAAAATCGGAGAAAGTTTCAACATGATCTAGAGAATACTCAAGAGGGGGAAGAGAATCACACATATGCTCAGAAGTTCCCTGACTCTCTGGGATTGGGACAAGGTTCTCAACACTAGACTTTATGAATTCGTCCGATTCCTTTTTAGGAACAGTGTCAAGATGCTCATCCCCCATGTTCAGAGAGTGAGTGGGAATATCGGGTGTGATAACAATGTGAGGGTTGAGAAGGATACATATGTTTTACACTTTCCATTTGTTCTTCTGCTAGTAATTCCATCATAGTCTTTTCTCCCTGATTTTTCATGGAAGGAATTTCAACTGATAGGATCGTTGTTTAGGTTGATATGGTGAATCGAGAGGTCTTGGTAAATGGAAAAATATGATATCCATAGTTAGAGAGAGGAAGTAAAGAGAGAATGGAAAACTAATGTGTTTATTGATAATGAAAGGGAAAATTACATAATGAGTCTCACCCTTCCATGGAAGTATGGAGGGGTATATATAGCATAACACAAGCATAACTATTACAATATTATGTAACTAGTCCATGTGTTTATGCTTAATAAGATAGCTAATGTAATCACGTAAATGTCGTTCCATTTATGTCTTAGGAGCGATCCTAACAATATTCCCCTAGTGGGATGACATAAGGATTACTTACAACACTTCTTACAAGAACATATGTAAGTAAAATGAAGTCTTCATAAGCTCTTTAAATGCTGAAGATGACTACAGTTTACGCTCTTTGTGTTTATCTGGTACCTCGACTTGAGAACTTTTTTCCTTCACTTATAGGCAAATGATTTAATATGTATGAATTGGGTTAACTTCCACCCAATTCATGATGCATGTCTTTAGCAGCTTCTCCATACACTTCTTTTTGGCGAAGTTTTTTAATCAGCTTCCCCCTAAACTGACAACTGTCTTCATCAGATTCAAAACTTTAATGTAGTAGACATCTCTTCTAACTTTTGAAGTTTTCAGTGCGCAACGGAATTTGTTGATGAGCAGTAAACCACACCGGGAAAATATGTCTAGTCATATAATCATAGTTGTAGACAATGCGGAAAATTCGTTCGGGGGTAACATGCAAGAAATCAAAAAGATCTTCTCACATATGAAGATGCTTCACACCAAACAAACCACGAAAGATGAAATAAAACAACTTCCCCCTGATTGTTGTGGTCTATTGGAATAATAATAACCTATGAATATGAAAATACTCGAGAAAATGACCGCATGTGAGGCATCATAATGCGGTTGAAACATCATATGTAGGTAAATTCACACAAAATAACCCCATGAAAGTTGAGACGATAACACCGAAGTAAGACGTTTCAACCACAGATCGTCTCATTTCTTCCCCCTCATTGCAAAAACTCATGAATGGAAAGAGTTTTTGCAAAGATGGCATAGAAAGCATAACACACCAAAAGCGCACCTACTCTCTCTTCCCCATGCTGTTTTCAATGAATCGGAAACATACACCACGTATGTTGATGGTGAAATTGGAGACATTGTAACCATGTATGTTCAATTAATTGAATAAGTGTGAAGTACCATAGATATCCCATGAGAATCAACTGCTGATAAAAGTTCTCACTAGAACAAAAAGTGGATTTGGCTGCACCCAATAAGTGTGACGATATACATATAGTCACACATGATTTTTCGAGCGTGTGTAACTAAAGGTCGCGCGACCATAGGTACCCTACGGTGTTTGACTTTTTAATCTCTATTACAAAAGTGACTGACCAAAACCTTAACATGTGTGACTAATTAGGTACAAATTTTGTTGGATTAATCCGTATTAGTGACCATAAACTCTGTATAGTCACGCAAAGCATTTTTTTTTACATATTTAGTCACATACAATTAAGCATAAAGTGGCCAAAAGTGTTAATAAGTGTGACCATATGGTGTTTAAAGTGAAGAAATGTGTGTTTTGTGTGACTACTGATCATACAATGGCCACATGAATTTTATGTTTGTGTAGCTTTTTCTAACATTTAGTCACACAAACCATGTTTCTTTTGGATATTTAGTCACATACATATAATCATAAAGTGGCCAAAAGTGTTAATAAGTGTGACCATATGGTGTTTAAAATGAAGAAATGTGTGTTTTGTGTGACTATTGATAATCCAATAGCCACTTGAATTTTATGTTTGTGAGGCCTTTTGTAACGTTTAGTCACACAAAGCATGTTTCTTTTGGGTATTTAGTCACATAAAATTAATCATAAAGTGGCCAAAAGTGTTAATAAGTGTGACCATATGGTGTTTAAAGTGAAGAAATGTGTGTTTTGTGTGACTATTGATCATCTAATGGCCACTTGAATTTTATGTTTGTGTGTCCTTTTCTAGCATTTAGTCACACAAAGTATGTTTCTTTTGGGTATTTAGTCACATACAATTAATCATAAAATGGCCAAAAGTGTTAATAAGTGTGACCATATGGTTTTTAAAGTGAAGAAACGTGTATTTTGTGTGACTATTGATCATACAATGGCCACATGAATTTTATGTTTGTGTGGCCTTTTCTAACATTTAATTAAGTATAAAGTGACCAAAAGTGTTAATAAGTGTGACCATATGGTGTTTAAAGTGAAGAAATGTGTCTTTTATGTGACTATTGATCATCCAATGTCCACTTGAATTTTATGTTTATGTGGCCTTTTCTAACATTTAGTCATACAAAGCATGTTTCTTTTGGGTATTTAGTCACATACAATTAAGCATAAAGTGGCCAAAAGTGTTAATAATTGTGACCATATGGTGTTTTAATTGAAGTAATGTGTATTTTGTGTGACTATTGTTCATCCAGTAGCCACTTGAATTTTATGTTTGTGTGGCCTTTTCTAACATTTAGTCACACAAAGCATGTTTGTATTTGAGTATTTAGTCACATACGATTAATCATAAAGTGGCTAAAAGTGTTTATAAGTGTGACCATATGGTGTTAAAGTGAAGAAATGTGTATTTTGTGTGACTATTGATCATCCAATGGCCACATGAATTTTATGTTTGTGTGGCCTTTTGAGGCATTTAGTCACACAAAGCAAGTTTCTTTTCGGTATTTAGTCACATACAATTAAGCATAAAGTAGCTAAAAGTGTTAATAAGTATGATCATATGGTGTTTAAAGTGAAGAAATGTGTGTTTTGTGTGACTATTGATCATACAATGGTCACATGAATTTTATGTTTGTGTGGCTTTTTCTAACATTTAGTCACACAAAGCATGTTTCTTTTGGGTATTTAGTCACATACAATTAATCATAAAGTGGCCAAAAGTGTTAATAAGTGTGACCATATTTTGTTTAAAGTGAAGAAATGTGTGTTTTGTGTGACTATTTATCATCCAATGGCCACTTGAATTTTATGTTTGTGTGGCCTTTTGTAACATTTAGCCACACAAAGCATGATTCTTTTGTGTATTTAGTCACAGACAATTAATCATAAAGTGGCTAAAAGTTTTAATAAGTGTGACCATATGGTGTTAAATTTAAGAAATGTGTATTTTGTGTGACTATTGATCATCCAATGGCCACATGAATTTTATGTTTGTGTGGCCTTTTGTAACATTTAGTCACACAAAGCATGTTTCTCTTCGGTATTTAGTCACATACAATTAAGCATACAGTTGCCAAAAGTGTTAATAAGTGTGACCATATGGTGTTTAAGGTGAAGAAATGTGTGTTTTGTGTGACTATTGATCATACAATGGCCACATGAATTTTGTGTTTGTGTGGCTTTTTCTAACATTTAGTCACACAAAGCATGTTTCTTTTGGGTATTTGGTCACATACAATTAATCATAAAGTGGCCAAAAGTGTTAATAAGTGTGACCATATGGTGTTTAATGTGAAGAAATGTGTGTTTTGTGTGACTTTTGATCATCCTATGGCCACTTGAATTTTATGTCTGTGTGGCCTTTTGTAACATTTAGTCACACAAAGCATGTTTCTTTTGGGTATTTAGTCACATACAATTAATAATAAAGTGGCCAAAAGTGTTAATAAGTGTGACCATATACTGTTTAAAGTGAAGAAATGTGTGTTTTGTGTGACTATTGATCATCCAATGGCCGCTTGAATTTTATGTTTGTGTGGCCTTTTCTAGTATTTATTCACAAAAAGCATGTTTCTTTTGGGTATTTAGTCACATACAATTAATCATAATGTGGACAAAAGTGTTAATAAGTGTGACCATATGGTGTTTAAAGTGAAGAAATGTGTATTTTGTGAAACTATTGATCATACAATGGTCACATGAATTTTATGTTTGTGTGGCCTTTTCTAACATTTAGTCACACAAAGCATGTTTGTTTTGTGTATTTAGTGACATACAATTAAGCATAAAGTGGCCCAAAGTGTTAATAAGTGTGACCATATGGTGTTTAAAGTGAAGAAATGTGTGTTTTGTGTGACTATTGATCATCCAATGGCCACATGAATTTTATGTTTGTGTGGCCTTTTCTAACATTTAGGTACACAACTTAATTAAGCAATGACCAAAAGTGTTTAAAATTGTGACCATATGCATCTTTTAGTCACATATAAGAAATCGATATATATCAAAACAAATTCAAATATATATATATATATATATATATATATATATATATATATATATATATATATATATATATATATATATATATATATATATATATATATATATATCAAAACATATTCAAATACAATAAAATTGGAATGTATATACAATTGTAATGGTATACATAATAAAATTCTCAATAATTTAACGACTTCTGACTCTTGGTCTTCTTAGCTTCCTTTTGCATGGCATCACTAGTGACGTAGCGCTTCGTTGGTAATTTAGGTGCATTTTTGTTCTCACCAATCATTTTTATGGTAATTGGTGGTGTTACCTGTAGGAAACAAAAGCCGGGTGTATCAAACACTGAATTAAATATGATGAATGATATATGTAGGTTTATAAAACGCATGCATGTTTGTACCTTTTCATCGAAAACCACTTGACCCTTTGGCCATGCTTAAAAAACTGTTTTGAAACCGTTACTTCCTACATCCGATATGCATGCTGCATCCACTAAAGATTTATCAATTGACACTCTGTAGCAATCCTTTGGGAATAAAACTTGATTTCTTTAAGTGCCACAGTCTGCACTTAATTCCCTAAAAAGATAATTTGTTGCATTTATATATGTATCAGAAATTAATTAAACTAAAGAATAGATGAAAATGTTTAAATACATACTTGTGGTACTACTATTAATGGAGACTCATTTTCTTGTGATTCGGAAAGTTGACGTGAAGAATCCTTTCGTTTTAATCTAGTCGGTTTCTTAGATGCGACATATTTAATAGTTTCCTATATATATAAAATAAGGTAAATAAGACATGTATGTAGAATTCAAAAATCCCAGGGGGATGATTTATTACTTACACTTATTTCCATTTCCTTTTCCAAAGTTGGAAGTCCATTAGACTTCTGAATGGTCACAGCTTTGTCACATCCAGCAACATGTGTTCCGGCATCCTCATCAGCACTACTATTTATAAGATTAATGTTAACCGGAGACACCTGAAATATAAATTGTTTAAGATGTATTTAAAAGGGGTAAAAAGGATGGAATGTTACTTTATTATGTCAAGAAACAAGTTCAACTTAAGGCTGAATGGATTCTATTTTTATATGGAGGAGTCTTTGGATCATGGATTCTATTGGTAATATAATTTCACTTTTGTTACCGAAAAAAATCAGCATAAAATATGTCTTACATCCGTTGGTGTCAATGGAGTTGACGTTGGCTACAATTGCCTCGCGTAATTGATTCATCAAATCTGGATTACCGCCTCTTTTTCTTGACTTTGGCGTCGCTCATTATCAAGTTCACTTTGAAGTAACACCACTCTTTCATCAGATGCTTGTGCGATTCGAGAATCAAAACCTCTTGTAGGTTACTCCACCTCCCACTCCTCTCGCATATCCTCCCTTTTCCTTACCTAATACAATCATGGCATCGATTGCCATGATCAAAAGGTTCCTTGTTTGATCTTGTCCTCCGTCTCTTTCTGCACACACAATATGGGAAATAGGTTATTTAATTCTACCAATATTAACTTATAAGTAACAATATTAACATATAACTAACAAGATTAACTTATAACTAACAGTTTTAAGTAATACACTTCTGTATTAACTTATAACTAACAATAAACATAATAATAAAATTTGTCAAACTTTTTTTTTTTTCGCCGTCATATATTGGAAATTCTCCGTCTTTATTCACCCTTCCTTTCTACCACGCGTGGTTTCTTCATCCGTTCAATTTCTTTATTCTCGATCTTATAAACATCAAATACATACACTAGTAAGATAAACCAATATAAACGAAAGTATGATGCTATTAAATGAAACTGTGCAAATGTTTAATGTTACCATTTTATATCTATCACACGGATATACTACCGCGTATTGTATGCGATAAACGACTTGGAACGCCAATTTAGACATCGATTTCACCTTGCAACACAAAATAAAAAAGGTGTTTAGATGTAGTAATGCTAATAGTATACAACTAATATATATGGAAACATCAAATGTGACAGATATTTAAACTTGAATAGAATAATTAACACCTTGTATTCCTCGGTGGCCGTGTAGTTTACAAAATTTACCCAATATTCGGCTTTTATAATTGCACTATACTTAGCCGGGACTTCATTAAGTTTTGAGAGGGTATTTTGGTTGGGCAATATGTAGTTTTCGGTCAATTTCCTTCTGAAATTCCTTAGAAGTTGACCAAGACGATTTATTATCAGCTTTCTGACTGTCAAGTCAACATCAAAATATCGCTGCAAAGATTAACACAATGTTGTTAATTAGTTGCACTTAATGTAATTATAGAGATAAACTTATTAACACCTTGTACCTACGACAACCAAGCCGCTACTTGTGAAAAAAAAGTATATGTGTACCGTGATTTCGTCCCACCTGTTATCTCTTGCTTCTGAATTAACCTTCCTCCAGGATAGAATCCTAACACCTATATGCTCACGAACCAAATCACCTAAAAAACTCGAAAACAATGCCCTGTTTTTTCTTGATAACCTATTTAGTGCATCGAAGGTTACACTGACCTTTATTCCGTCGGTTTTTCCATATTCCATGTGAAACTTAGCTTACCTAGTTATGCCCCTCTTAACAACATTTTCATTTGTTTTCAACATCCTCACCCTCATCTGAATACGCCTTTGATTCATATCCAAAAGGGTTATCGTCTTCACTATCAGAATAAACCAAATCATCCTGATAATTGGTTTAAGTTGCCATGATTCGTCAGAAGTAATGTGTTAAAGAAAATTAGTAAACTTAATTGGTAAATAATGGTGTAAAAATTGAAGTTCCGGCTGTTTTGCTTGAATCCTGATTTATTTGAGTAAAATTAGGGCTCATGATGGGGCAGTTTTTCAATTAAGGAAACCATAATTTCCTAAGTAAATTTAAAAATTTTGGCTTAAATTTGTCTCCAAATTTGATAATTTTAAAATGTGGCTCCAAATTGATAATATAGAATTTAAATATTTCATTTTTGGCTGCAATTTTTGAAACCAAAACAACCATGACAGAAATGGTGCTTACCCGTCCCCAAACACCCATATACTTCTAACGTATCAAAGACACATATAACTGCAGCTACACTAAAATCTCACCACATGGCGCATACAAATGAACAAACAAAAGCAAAAAATGGAATTAAAGCAACTAATTAAGCAACTATAACTAATAAGCAGTCCCAGATAAACAAGTAAGAACAAAAATAATCAAATCCAACCAAGGATTGCTGATACAACAAACAACCTCGACCTTACTTTAAGCCTATAAATAAGCTATTTATAAGCACTTACATAAGCTCTAACATCCTCCAACAGTAAAAAAAATCTATAAATCATGTAAATGCAACTAACTTAAAGCAAAAACAACAACAAAAACACCCTAAATCTAGTGGTTCAATCCAAAATAATTGTCATGCACAAAAGGTCCACTTCTAAACTTCATAATCAGTCATAAAAAATTGACAACAACCTAAAAAATGAACAACCTAATCAAAGCACTTATGAACCGCATATCCATGGCTCAACATTGAACAAGACACATGGGATGCACCACTGTCATTGGATCAACCTCAAACCTATAATAATACATTCTACAAGATATGAACTTAAACACCACAACCAATTCCTAAATGCAAAACAACATTAAAAAAATATGAAACAAACTAGCAAATGCATCCCATTCCATTCCATTGGATCAACATACATATTTTAGAATGTCATATGGATAAACCATCAAAAGATCCATACATGTTTCATTGTTTATATATCTACAAACCATAATATTAAACCAAGACATTATGTTGGATCGATGTACTCTAACCAAACTAACTTATATAGCTTGTTAAGGGTTTAATAACCTTGGATAAATCCTAAGTTATTAACAATGAAACACTGTGCAAACTCTATTAAGCCTGCGGAATTTACTTAACAAAGCTAAGAAGAATTAATTTTAACTTTCAATGATTTTATTAATAACTCTGAATCTGCTTGTTATACAGATTCTTAAACAAATCTAAAACTCTAATATCGAACTTCTCTAAAACTCTAATAATAATCGTACTTTAGGATTCTAAAAACATATATATCTAATGCCAATCTAGGGGTCCTTTTATAGGCTTAAGGATAACCCTAGTTGGTTTACAATTTGTATCCTTGTACGACAAGTAATCTAAACAAAGAATATTCTAGAATAAACAAATCTTTCCATAAACGAATATAGCAGTTCTTTGGCGTTGCAGTACTTTTCTTTGACAACAGTACTTTGACTTTTTACTTAGCAGTACTTTGACTTTAATCAGTACTTTGTCAATCTTCAGCACTTTCATATCCCAACAATCCTCCCCTAACTTGAATTCTACTTGCTTGAATTCCAGTTCCTTTGTAAACTTATCTTTAACTTCTGTTAGCCTCTTGGAAAGATTGTGTCTTTGTCAATTTTATTTATCTTCTTTGTATTCACCATTGCGGATTGTCATTATCAAAGTAGTCTTTATTCTTTCAGTATTCTTTACATCATCCTTATCATAATCTCTTTTCGGCAACATTCAGCAAGCTCAATCTTTTTAGCAACTCAGCAACATATGACAATGTGTACATTAATTCAGTTTAAAGTTTCAGGTCTATTCTAATCACTTCCGGTATGTAAACTCCGTGAGAGAGGTGAATCATTGAAAATTTAATGGATTTAGATATCTCTTTACCAAAGCCATTAACTCTGGAGTAGCCAAATGTTTTGATGTGTAAGACCATGGTACATTGATAACCATATGATTTTTAGCAAATCATCAGTTATCAACAAATTTGACTTGTCTTAACCAAAAGTCTGTACCCTTTTGGACTAGTTAGTTCTTTCATCATGGTGAACTAATTACCATATAATGGTGTTTCCACAGCCTTTACCACAAGCCATTTTCTTGTGGGCTAGCCAACTCTTCACATTTACCGATATGGTGAGTTGATTACCATACAACTTATTAGCAAGTTGTCAACTATAAAACGGATTTGAAATATATTTACCAGAGCCGTTGCTCATATTAGCCAATCCTTTTGTAACCATGGTGGATTGATAACCTATTGTTGTTTACCTCAAAACCATTTATTTCTTTTAACCTTTGTTTCAAAATATTTATCACTTAACAAACGTTTTCTTTTCAAAATCATTAACGGTTTAAAGCTGCAAGTAGTACTTTGATGAAAATACTGTTTGATCAGATATTTTGAATAAGAATGCGATATTTCAAAAATAATTTATTCAATAAAGATTCATACCGATTATTCATCATCTTCTTCTTCCATCCCATGTTCTAGCATTCTCCTCATGAGATCGATGTAAGCGGATATCTTATAATACGCTAACATGTGAATCAAATTCCATCTTCTTCTTTCACAGAACATGTACTCGGATTCTTCAAAAGAATCTCGGATGATGTATCTCTCATCTTCTTGATTCTCCAATCTCCGATAGTTGTCCATCGATAAACCGGTGACC
>OU343220.1:74839157-74916704 GCA_910596185.1 Chrysanthemum makinoi
CTTGTGTTAATATTGATGATTTGATTAATTTATGTTCAGTTTGCTATTCTTTAATATTCAAAATCAAGTCATTTGAATGTCCCGCATAAGGATTTCCCTACGCGTAGTCAAGTTATGCGTACGAATAATCCTACTACGCAATTTTATTACGCGTAAGGTTCTACAATGGGACTACGCGTATCCGTGAATGATATTGCGTAAACAGTGACCTCTACCATAGGTCTACTCTTACGAGTAAGCCTTACGCGTAAGGGTTTTACACGCCTACGCGTAAGCTCTACGCATAAGGTCCCCTTTTCCTACGCGTAACATTTCTTACGCGTAAGTTAAGATCCTACGCATAAGCTTTCGTCTACGCGTAATGTCATTCCTGTTTCGCTTAACTTTGCCAAATTCTACGCCTATGCCTTGACTGACCTTCATTATGAATTGTTACGTGTACAAACTTTTTAATAAACTTATCATAACGTCATGAATCCATAATGTCACTAATAACTTAAACGTTGATATGTTGTGAAATACAAGTGATAACATAAACTTTAAAACTTAAAGTTAACTAACTCACGAAACATTTCACGACGTCATTGGACTATTGAACAAACAAGTGACTTAGGACTCGTAACAATCATTGACACTGTACATTCAATAACTAGACAATAAGACCTTCTGTTGACTAACACTATGTCTTTCGATATGTTGGTTCTTTTGGCTAATGTTATTTCAGATCACGACATGGCTGAACAAATGAATGTGGATGCATCAAAGTTCTTACAATTGCTGATATCTTTCCAAATGGCTATCCGAGAAAGATTGGAAAGAACAACCTTAGGGTTGACTTTGACACCCTCACATGCTCAGAATCTTCTTGTCTCATTGCAGTGGATATTCTCAGGAATCATCCCTACCAGAACATGCTCTCACACTGTGCCACAGTTCCAGAGGTCTACATTCAACAATTCTGGGATTCTATACAGAGGATCACTGGTCAAAGTGCAGTGAATGTGACACTTAATCACAAAAAAGTCACTATCACTCCTGCTGACGTACGGGCTGTTCTCATCATTCCAGACATTGTTTCAACCGACTTCTTTGCTACCCCTACTGAAGAGACAGTCCTAAATTCCTTGATAGATATTGGTTATGAAGCTTCAGAATCATTACTAAGCACTCTCACGTAGAGCTGGAGAATATTCCTCAACCATGGAGAACACTCTACATGATCATCACCAAATCGGTCTCTGGTCGTGACAGTGGCTATGAGCATCCCAAGCTCATGGAACAGCAAATTTTCTGGTCGTAAACAACGAAGGACATTGAACTCGAAGCACTGATATAGGAGGACATGATGCTATTTCACAAGAAGCTTGGCTCCAAGATTCCCTATGTCAGATACACCAAACTGTTGATCCAGAGAGCACTTAGACTTCATCCTGACATCCCCATGAGGCTCAATGACCCAGATAATCATGACATATTGACTGAACCCATATTATCTTCAGAATCAAGAATCGTCAACAAATAAACAGGGTACGGTATTACCTGATCACCTTCTGACTACCGAAATCAAAAATCTTGAAACATACAAAGGTATCGGTAGCCCGTAAAAGAAGGCAATGTTGGTCATCTTGATGAAAAATCTTCTGGTACACCTACTCGGAGGACCAGAAGAGGCAGTGCTGGAGGTGTCACAAGTACAGATCTTTATAGGAAGCTTCCAAAAGGATCCTCCTCGTAAAAGGATTGTTCCCGTAAAGGAAGCTGAACCTATTCCCACACCTGAAACGCAAAGAAAGCTTGTGGACGAAAGCTCTGAAGGTACTGACACAGATGAAGAGATTACCTACTTTGAAACTACAAAGGATGACAATCCTTCAGTGCCAAAACCTCCAAGTCCTCAAGCTGATAAAGAAAAAGGGAAGACTCCTGTACTTGTACCTTATGATGAAAGCTCGAAGAGTGATAAAGAGCCACCGAAAATGTATACAGAAGACGATCAAATTCCTTAGACACCAACACAAGCTGAAGAATTTGCTAAGACCAAAGGGTGGTCCCGGAGGATCAAGTGGTGCTGCCCACTCTGAACCATCTCCTGATGCGGTTAATCAACCCATAAGGAGCTGGTGCCACCTCTCTTGTGCAACAACAAAAGCTTGTGGAGGATACTATCGAATATGAGTTTGAGGAACCGGAAATTGAGAAGTCCAAAAAAGATAAAGATGTTGATTATGATACGTTTCTTCTAGATAGTCCTGCATGATCAAAGGAAGAAACCTCTGAACCTCCGAAGGATCCAGAGTCTCCTCATATCTCTTCATCATCAGATTCGCCTTCTCACTCTTCACCACCACCATCAAAAAGATCAACAAAATCATCATCCAGATCAGTGAAGAAGCCACCTCGATCTTGGATTTCTCAGACTCATAAAAGAATTGTGAAAGCTGTCAAACAAGTCAGAAAGAATGACGTACTCAACAAGAAGTTGAATTTCTTTGCTGATCACATACAACATCTGTATGACGAGATTGAAAAGATGCAAGGAGAAAGGAAGTTTGTTCAGGAATTCATGAAAAATCACTGTCAAGAGGAACTGAACGAAATGATCGAAGGATACACGAAAAATTACCTTCTGGAGTATGTTCCTAAAGTAACAAAGGAGTTGTTCACCAAATAACTTTATCCACATCTTATGCAGATCGCCAAGCAAACTATTCGATCAACGCCCTTAACCGTCACAATCAATCCAACCGATCCGGTAGTTTTCTCAAATAATGAATTGGTGGCCAAGCTTGTATCACAAATGTCGTTACGATCAGCAATGTTCAATTCTGAAGAAGCAAAATTGTTTCAAGCATTGCTGGACTACCAACATCAAGAAGCTTGTAGATTCGAAGCTGAAAAGTCTAAACGTCCTAGAGACGATGAAGACATGATAAGATAAAGACCTGCACCTAACGTCCGAAGCAGTCTGGTGAATATTCTTTGATGCAACCTCCTCCCCAACGGCCTCCTGCTCAACAAAAATCTCATCCTCGTTCTTCTACTGAAAAACCTCAGGACGATTCCGAGTTACCACCCCTGACTCAGAAAACCGATGATCACTTTGAGTATACAGGTGGTGACGATGAAGAGGTCCTTGAGCCCCTACAACAACCCACCTCTCCCAAACAAGTTCAGAAACCAGAATCATCATCTAGGCCTTCGAAAAAGAAGAAGAAGACGCCTCAGACTGACGTCGTATCATGGCTAGATGACGATAAAACAGAGGAATTTGAATGGTTTGCTACTCTTGTTAACAACACTCCCTACCCTGAAGAAGGTCAGAATTTGGTAGACGGTTCTACATTGGAGCATGCTAAAATTCTGCAAGAAAAGTTCCATGTGAAGAAAATGACGAAATCTGAGCTGAAGCGAATCAAGAATGAAGCATTTCAACTTCTAAAAGACAGCTCTGAAAGTGCCCTCGAGGTCGAATATCACCTTGAAAACATTGCTCGAGCTATGTCTAACAACATGGATTGGCTCAACCCGGAAGCAAACATTGACTTCACATACAGGGACAACCCTCCATACTACACCGATTGGACCAAACCTCTACCAACAATTGGCCAACCAGTTGAACCAAGGATTCCTTTCAGATATTTCTTCAACAAAGACTTGGATTTTCTTCTACACGGTGGCGATGATTCAAGAAAATACTCTACATCGTTGACACTTCCATTCCCAGCAGCTGTCTACTCAAACTGCATAGCCATTGAGGAACATGCCAATCACTTGTTCTCCAACACAGTGGAAGCATACGACCGAGATGCATTGTATGGGATTCATCAATGGCCAGAACGCCGACGAATCTACTACAGAAGCTGTCAGGTTCAGAAGTCTCAACATGCTGTGTATAGTTCTAAGGATATAGTTGCCATCAACACTTGGTACCTTTCGTCTAAGTGGGACTACACATTCCTAAAGAATATCGTAGTCAAACGACAAGATGAACGGGACTATGCTTTCTCGAAGCGGACTTTTAGAATTTGTCTCTCAATGACATCGAAGACATGTACCTTGCCAAGGTACAGGGTCGCATGAGACAATCCTCAACTGAAGTACAACGCGAATTTATCAAGTCACTTCTCATCTTCATAAGACGCATTGTCATCAAGGAACGTGTAGAAGATCTCCAGCTGGCTGTTGAATCTTATCAACGCGTGTCAACTTCAAGCCTCCAAAGCTTGATCTTCCCGATATCAACCAGCTATCTCAATATACACTCAGCAGCAAACCTTTCGGCGTTGTTTACCGTAGTGAACTTCAAAGAAACTGCTTATTGGCGTGTAGCGAACTCCACAAGTTCGGGGATCATACTTTGAAGCTGGTTAGGAATGGAATGGCATACAGGTTGAAGGATATACGCCAGAAAATTGGGTCTCCTAAGCCCTGGAATTCTCAGGAAAGAAGGGATGTGAGACGGATCATCACAATGATTGATGAACGGTTGTTTCGAAGGGATCATTTCAGACGATTGGAGAGTTTATGTCGGTGGTCGCCCAGGATTAACATAACCGGCTTACAACGGCCTGTGCACACTCATCGGAACATCACTGCACTTCCTGGTACCTACCCTTGAATTGCTTCCTCATATATTTTGGATGTTTGATTGCTTATGTTCATGGCTTGTGCACACATTACAGTGTACAACCCGTACTTGTAAATAAAGGACCCTGTGGTACGCTTCAGTGCCACACTCCTTATAAAAGGAGCGAAAGCTTCTTACTTTTGAGTAAAACCTATCAAACCTTTCATTTTTCAAGGTTTTGCTCAAAGAACAAGTACTTTTCCTTATGATTTTCAAAACCTCAACCGTTTATAACACTCGTTGAGGGGGAGTACTTGAATTAAAACTTTGTTCAAAAATTGTTCACAGTGGTCATTCTTCCCGCAACACTCGAAATGGTCATATTTATTCTCAACTTTTCAAAAATAACATCACATATGCCATTTTTGAGGGGAGAAAATACGTGATAGAAATACTTTGTGTAAATGCAAACGAATCATTGTGCTATAGACTTAACCCATGAATTGACGAGATCTTAACTGTTAGTAACTCGAAAAGACTTGTCCGGGACGGGTAATAATTTCAAACTAGTTCGCTAGTGATGTAAACCTGTCTCGCAAAGGACTTGTCTGAGTAGAATGTACCATTCGAGAAACTCTTGGTAGACATGAACTCTGACGGGTTTGACAACCTTTCGAGGATTGTCTACACCTTCAAGGTAGTTATTAGAGCCAGTTGTCACCTAAAAACTGACAATGCAACTCTTTAACTATGCCACGTAACCGTGTCTCGCGGGGGAATGTCTATCTTGAGTAAATCAATTCAAAATGTGCGCGCTCTTTCCTCACTGTGCATTTTAACCGTTAAAACTCTTAAGCACATGTGGAGGGGGAGTATTTATGCAAAATTATCTCAACAGTGGTACTAAAATGTTTTTCATTCACAAACACTTTGAGAGATTTTTCACAACAATGGTTTTTATGGCAACATAGGTTAGTCATGGAGTTATAAGGTGACTAAGGTTAGGAATAACCGTCCTATGATCCGCCAGAGCCGGAGGGATCTACCCCGGGACACCACAAATAGTTAGTATTTAGAAGTCCTTAGGTATGATTGTAAAAAGGAGAAAATGAGAATCGGAGAAAGAAGGAGTTGAAGAATTAAAAAGAAATGCAAAGAAAAGGGTGAAAAGAAATAGCCCTCCAGATTATTCAACTTAGGGCAGACACCGGGTTCAATTCATATGCTACTGGTTGTCACTTAGTGACGCCGATATTGAAGATTAAAAGTCGTCATGGACCCAGTGACGCATGCACTAAACCTTCTTATCCACTCAAGTTTCTCTTAACGGAAGCTTGTTTCATTCTCACTGGGAACCCTACGTAAACTATCGGCTTTCTCTTAGAGATTGCTGGTATTGAAGAAGGAGACCCTCTCCCTAGTCTCCGCTCAGGAAACCCAAAACGCACTATTGAGTCTAGAGCCACGAGATTCATCAAAAGATCTCTTAGGTACACTTGACATTTCATCACTTGATATTCAACAATAAGAATTTCAGTGGTACATTATCGAGTCCTTCACAGATCTTAGCAATCTGTCGAGAACATTTATGAGAGGTTCACATTTGTGATCCTCAGTGATTGAATGGAAACTCCTGCCAGGGTCAACATCAAACAGCCCTGACAGCAGGTCGCTTCGGCAACTCCCCGTGGATTGCGCTTAGTGGTCTCAAACGGTCTACAGTCGTGAGGTGATGCTTCGGTGTACCTCAGCGACTCATCTGAATCGTAGGTGTACTTCGGTACATCGTGTTATCTCACTTGTGGGACTCCGATTCAGGAACAGCCTTTGTAAGAACTAGAGTTCTGTTTTCACACTATGCTGTTAACACTCTCGAAGTTCAAACTTGTAAGTGCCGGAATCCGCTTATTACTAACCGTTTAAATGTTTTCTTCTTATGGAAGCTCTAGAGCGGAATGATCGTGCAGATTCTTCTCATGCTCACGCCAACATCATCACTAATGGAAGTTCTATCCAAAAGCAACACAACAGTCAGAATGATTCTTCGTCAATACAAAGAATCTAAAAAGTTAAAGACTTAAAGAACTTCATCAGTACTGAATTCAAACGTCAAAAGAGCGTGTGAGCATGTTGAAGAATGACGTGGAGACACTGTAGCAGCGAAGCAGACCTGAGGCAGACATGATGCAGACAACAACATACTATCACATTCATCACAAAGAACAATGATCAAAGAACAAAGTTAATGATGACGTCAAAGCATAACCGTTCAAAGTAAACCATCTCTCTACACTGGGGAGATTTTTCAAATCAAGGAAATTCTTCTCACTAGAAAGAAGAATGTCAGAAGACGTCAAAGCTACTATTACATCAACGCCTTCACCGTTTTTCATCACCAACACTTGAGTGTTTGTTACTCGTATGTAATAACACTTGAGGGGGAGATTGTTGGAATCACTCCTAAACCTTATTCAAGTGTTAGTTACTCATATGTAATAGTTAGCTTATTATGGCCTTTATGTTTGTTATTAGCCTTAAGCTTATGTAGAAGGCCCATGAGCTTAGGCCCAAGCCCATAGGTGAAAGGGAAGGAGTAGGAGTGTTGCCCTAGCTCCTTGCCTATAAATACTTTGTAATAACCCTCACTTGAGGGTTGGTTGTTCAAGTTATTCTCTCTTTCACATACCTACGCCTAACCGTCTATAGTATATCGTGTGTGTGTGTGGGTTTTACTTGTTCAATCGCCTTATCTCTTTCTTATAAGCTTGTGTGGTAAACCTTGTGACCTAACACCACATGAATTTTATGTTTGTGTGGCCTTTTCTAATATTTAGTCACACAAAGCATGTTTGTTTTGGGTATTTAGTCACATACAATCAATCATAAAGTGGCCAAAAGTGTTAATAAGTGTGACCATATGGTGTTTAAAGTGAAGAAATGTGTATTTTGTGTGACTATTGATCATCCAATGGCCACATGAACATAATTTAGACACACATTTGTGATATGCTGTGGCAATTGTAAAGGCATATAGTCACATGATCGTGCAAGAGGTAAATGTGACTATACAAATTATCTTTTGCCAAGCTACTTTAAAAACACATATAAAGTTACGTGGCCATATGCACTGGATTTTGGCTACACTTAAATAATATGTGTGACAAAACGTTTAGTGTGACCGTATACGGCATTTGATCACAGTGTTAGTAGTAAATGTGACTATATACATTAGCTTTTAGCAAGCTAACACAAATTAAACTTTCAACACACATATTAACTTACGTGACCATATGTACTGGATTTTGGCTACACTTAACAAATGTGTGACAAAACGTTTAATGTGACCATATATGGCATTTGGTCACAGTGTTGAAGTGTGTGACATATATTTGTCACTGTTTATATGTATATTGTGACTAATGCTTCAACCTTACTTTTCATTTGTCACGCGTTCCAATTTCAGATGTGGCTAAATACTTAGCAAAATATATCAGTCACCCTTAAATAATGTGTGACAAAACTTGACTCTATGATTTAGACACACAAAAAATTACTTCATGTGACTAACGCATCAAGGTTACTTTTATTTGTCACACGTTCCAAATTCATACGTGGCTAAATGATCAGAAACAAAATTACCAGATACCTTTGGCCACACAATGATAAATTGTGTGGCAATACAGTTCTAATAGTCACACAATCAAAATTTTCATGTGTGACTAATTAGTAAATGTTGTCAATTTTCGTACCTTCAGCCACACACATTTGCGAATGTGTGGCCGTTCCATTTCGACCATGTGTGATCAAATCCCGTTTTTGTACTAGTGTCTCTACTCTTTTATACTCCTCTAAGCTAACTCTTTATCAACCCCATTATCATTCTGACGGCTCTTTTTAGTGATTACTGATGGAGAAAACCCATATGACGAATTTGAGTATGAAGTAAAATAACCCGAACCTGTGACTTAATCTTGCACTAATGTCTGACGAAGAACCAATCTTGAGAATTTCAATAAAGGTATAATCATATATCCATCCTTCCATTCTTAATTGTATATGACCTTCTCTCGACTTATCCACAACCTTTTGTGACACTTGAGCACTACAACGTAACTCCTTTAAAGTGATAGCTATACGCTGTAAGCACAACAGCGTAACTCCTTACATCAGGTATAACTAGATAACTCAAGTCTTTATCATTCATAATGGTTAAAAGCTCGAACAAGGATCTCAAAGAATCATTCATCCAACCAACCCCGATATCTTCAAGATACTAAGTACACGCACCCATGATATCCCACTTCAACCTTAAATAAATAATAATGAATAAACGCCGTAGTCACATCTTGCGGTTAATTGCTCAAAATCTAGCCTTTTAACGGTTTAAGTGAACTTTGATAATGGTTTTCCCGATCTTGTCAAAAAATGTATCTCCGTGAAAATTTGTAATAACCAAAATACCACGCTTTTTACGAATAATTATACCACAAATTACACATTGCATTTAAAATACACTAGATAATTAAATTTTCTTAGCCCAGTTATTTTGATATAATATTGAGATCCAAAAAAAATATAAGCATCGCAGTCCAGTGTATCATATCAGCCCAAAATAAGTGACACATTACTATATATATTAAAGCACATTTGAAACGACGTCACTTCACTTGGTTGAAACGACGTCACTTCACTTGGCCCAATACATTACATGGCCTGCCATATCCAATCGGCCCACGATGTACATGAACAAACAGCTTCGCCTCTTTTAGATCATATCAAACCCAAAAGATGAACTTATTATAACACAGCTTATTAGCTGATAAGCCGGCCATTTCAAATGGTGTTGGTGGCCAATGATATTGACTATCATAGGTTTTGATTGAGAATGAAATCGCTAACATGTTGGCGAGGCGACATATTGAGTTTGCAGCCACTGTCAGTGTCTTCTCTTTTTTCAGAACCTGCTTTAGCTTACTTCCATTGTTACATTTGTTTATTTGCCTTTTATTAGTGTGTAAAATGGTATAGTAAGTGGCCCCGTCGAATCCCAATAGGTTCGGTTGTAATCAAAAAGATTCTGATAATGTTTTTGAAATTTGATGTCATCATTGCTATGGTGAAAAAAAAGCCGGTTGTAGCAAGGCTTATAATCTTTGAATGCCAAGGTTAATACCCCTCCTATTTTGGAAGCGTCATGTATAATATATGATAATGGCAGTGATGATAGTCATAGTTTGGTCGAAAAGAAACGGGTCGTAGAACATCTGACTGTCCACATGGCAAGCAATGACCTGAGGGTATGGTAGTTATCACTGCTGTGCAATTGAGTCTGTTTGCAGCCACGACAAAATTTAGATGCTTTTGTCACCCGTTTCGTGCATACAGATCTGAGTCTCTGTTACTCTATATATATATATTCATGTTTCTAAATGTCGTCGATATACATGCCTGTTGATTTTCGTTGTCAGACCGGCCGTTTTGATTGTGTAAGTTTTTTTGTTTATTATATCTGTTTTGCTCATTAGTTAATAATATTTTGTATTGTAATTTTGTTTTTGGATTTTAACGTTTGTTTTTGGTAACAAAAAGGTCGTTTGGTTCGTCGTTTTTGGATCAAGTAAAAAATGGTTTTGTGAATGTGGAGTTTTGGATATGATTGTTTTTCTTGGACTATGCAGGAGAATACTAAGACGAAACATCCACAACTTTTGTATGAAGCCAAGGTATACAAGATTCTTAAGGGAAGAAAGCTATGCCTAAATCAAGTCAGTTATGTAAGTTTGTTAACTCTAATTTAATTGTGAATTACCATACGACTATATTATGGATGTATTTTTTAGCCATATAGTACACCACACCATTTATATGAGATATGTTTTTTTTTTAGTTAGGGATCAACGGAATAGCTCTCATACCGGTATCCAAAGACCCGAACAACAATTTGAAGGTATATTTGTTTAATTGCAGTTTCCAACTCCAATTATACCAACCTTTCTGTAATTTGATAAAAGATGATGGAAGATTGGTAATGAAGGACTTTACTGGAGGTGTAAAATATATTTTAGTTAATTGTACATACAAAATAACTCAAGTTATGTTTTGTGGCACAATTCCATTTGCGCTTCATTCGGCTTTTGACATAAGTTGTTCTTACACCAGCAACTAAGTGGTTGTTTGATGCTCTTTTATATTATATTTTGGGTTATGAAATAAGTTGTTTTAATGTTGTTCCAGGTTTTCATAGGGATGTGAACAGGACAAGATTGTGTTTCGATGCGGCTGAACTATTCATTATCGTTATCCATGGTACGTGGTGAGTCTACTCGGTGTTTGATGGTGCATAGGCGGTATGTTCAAAGAATACTCGGTGTGTTAAACTTTATGGTTTTTTTTGGTTTTTTTTTTATCCTTATCCAAGCTTTTTCTGTTTCCTACCATTGCCCTCTTAATTACAGAGATTAAGTTACTAAGTGATTTGTATTTGCGGTTATTGATATATTTAATAATAGAGTAGTGATTTAGATAGTGCCTAACCACCCATAAATTGTTTTTTTTATTGTTAAAGACAAACTTCTGATATCATACATTTGAAATTTATCAAGTTTAAGCTCTTTAATTTGGGTTTTATGTGGTTATCTATCATTGAAATTTTAATTTTTCCCAGGTCTGTTTTTATCTAAAGTGTTGTGCCTGACGTCTAAGTTGAAGTTTACATATTTTTAACGTTTTTTTTCGTTACATAAATTACCAGATAAAAATGTCAAAAAAAGAAGCTCCGTCGCAATGCGGCGGACGGTCGCAATACTCGTTATATTTTATTTTCCTTTAAGCCCATTCATAGCCATAAACGGATCTAGTCCATCAGGCAGCCCAAAAATCAATTTAAAGTTAAACCCGAGCCTAAAATGTAAAGGCCCGATTCATCACCACATCCCTAATATTACGGTACTTAAACATACTATCCCTAATTTTTTTAATTTGTTAACCCTAAATCACAAAAGAAAAACGCATCCCCCATCAATCTTTTTTTTTCCCGTTCTTACTACTCCATCTCACAACCCAAAGGCCCTTATCATAAATGAACGCAAACACAACCACGAATATCGGGTTTTTTTTTCTCTTCCATAACCTAACCCCACACGAATTTTTAATTTGCTCTCGGCTTCAAGATCCTTTAAAAGTGTAAGGTAGGTATTCATTGTTACATATATTGTGCCATTTATCTTGACAGAAGTAAAATGAGATGAAACAATTTTGTTTCAGTCTTACTTTTAATTTTTCGGATATTGAAAGAATGTTATCTTCTTAAAAAAAAGGTCGATGATGGTTAATGGTTACACACCCAAGATCTTTAAAGATCTATAGAACCAAAACTGAGATCTCTTAATTTGTTGCTGTATACGAATTGTGGTTATGATATATGATAATTGGTTACATTCGTGTTATTGATCTTCAAGGTTTATGGGCTTTGGTTGTTCCACACGAAAGTAAATTCTGAGATCTAGTTATTTCTCTTGTTCGAACCCTTTTATCTTTGAGGTTGTTTTAATGCTAGTTGTAGATGAGAGTTGATGAGTGATGTAATTAGTTGACACACTAAAATCTTTTGAAGATTCGATATACAGGTGAACTAGACTAATATCTTGAGTCGTCTCTTGTGTATGGACTTGGCTGTGATTGTTGTGTTAATTCAAAATCTAAGTCGCTTATTGTAAAACCCCCAAATCTCGCAGCGAAAGACTTAATCAAGTTTTCGGGGCGTTACAATTGAATTGGTATCTCACACAAGTATAGCAAACAAGATAGTCATTATCATTCAAAACCAATCCCAAATTTAAATATTCAAAACATTAATCCCAAAATGTAAGTATTAGGCCCAAACATGATTTAATAAAAATAGGTCCCCATAAATTATCAAAGTCGATTATGATCCTTGACCATGCCTCCTTGCCAAGCTTCTGCAGAACACGCACTCCAAATATCACTTAAATACCTGAGAAAGCATGCTAAAAGGTCAGCTAACGCTGGTGAGTTCATAGGTTTAAATTTAAGTAAAAAGTAGTGGACCTGTAGGAGTTAATTTACTATGCGAGACCTAAGATAGATACACATCAATCACAAACAAATCATACCGATATCACCACGGGCCCCTAGCGACACTAGCCCCACCCACCGTAGCAAAGTCTAGAAAGATTGCTAACCCTGAACTAGGTCGAGGTAGAAGTCTACTCTTAGCTAGGCAACGTGTTATAGCAATTAGGATTGCTACAATTCTAGACTAAGGCAACATCCACCACATATCTATCTAAACAGTCAAGCACATAAGCAAATCAAAATAGTTTTAAAGGTCCAAAAAACAGTAGCATGATTCTCACCTCAATTTAGTTAAAAACATAGATAAAAGTCGGGCTATGAAATTCACCTTAAGCAAGCAACGCACAAGTAAACACTAGCAGAAGATAGCAGCTAATCACGGCACAACAACTATCGACTCGGCACAACCTATTAATATAAACCAATTTTAATATATGTGTGACAACTCGTAATTTCAGGTCATTTCTCAAACTTTGAAAATTTCACTATTCATCTCGGGAATCTACTATTCACTGGTTACTATTCATCATTTTACTATTCATCATTTTTGAAGTCGGTTTGAGACTTTGAAATGTTATTTCAAAATTTTACTATTCACGAAATACTATTCATTCTCGGAGAAAAATCAGTGTTCTTGATTCACTATTCATCATTTTCGTAAACTAGGTTTACGAGTATCAAATACGCGTAACCTGGAGGGTTAAGCTGCGTATTCATGGAACATTATTGAGGACATTTCATATAGACTAGAGTTAGTCTACATATCATCAGTAGCATCATCATATTAGTTCATGCATGGGTTTGCATTTTTCATTTACCTATATCATTTATTTTGAATATTTGATCTGACACTTCCAAAAATTATCATAATATATTTTTATACTCATTTTAAGACTATAAAAATTATATTATTAGTTTACCCGATGTTTTCAATTTATTTTGTATATAAATTGTTATATATACATACTTACGACGGTTTTCGTAAATACTACTCGATAATTATTTATTCACTCAATTCCTGCGAGAAATGTATTTTTTTATAATTTTCATGACTTTGATATATTTTATTTTGTCCCGTTGAAATCTACAATTAATACCTATTTATACTTACAAATTACAATTTATACTTAACAAATAATACTTTTATTTATCAAAACTACCCAACCCTCCCCATTTTAACCCCATGGCCGGCCACCCCTAGTCACCCTTGTAAAAATATCTAATCTTACTTACTAGCTTATACACTTATACATTATAGACCAAGATATTTACTTACTACACCAATTATTATCCTAAACACAAAACACATACTACACATAATGCTAAGGTGAAAAAAAAGAGAACCCTCTCCATCTCATCACCATAATCGGCCAAGACCAAAAACAAGGAAGAAATCAAAAACTTTTCAAGAACAAGTGATCATATAAACTCTAGATTACCTCTTTTAAGGTTTTGCAATAAAAACCTAGGAGTATTTAGAAAACCTAGTTACTTAAACCTCATCATTTAACTAGTAAGCTTTTCATGATCATTATTAATTTTTCATAATCATTCTTGAGTTATTTTTATCATTTTAGTACAAAACATGCAAGTATTATGTGATTCATACCACTTTTAATTGTTTTTGTTACATATTATAAGCTATAATCATCCTATAATTAATCCCTTGAAACATATCATTGGTGATGATGTTTAGGAACCCATGACACCCTAAGAAGGGGTATGGTAGGTTTTGAATAGTTTTGGTGTTGATTTGAAGTGATTGAAACAAGTATTACGCAAGAAAAATCATTTTCGACAACTTTAGATTGTGGTCTGATCGTTTTTGCAAAATCTGGAAAATTCAGCAGGTCATGAAGTATTTTCGGCTAGATATTCAGAAAATATACTTTAAAACGAAACCTTGGTCACTTGAATGGGTTAAAACGGATTTATAACGAAGGAGATACGCTATTTTCAAGTTTTGCGGCAAAAACTATATTTTCTGAAAAATGGCAACCTGTCAAGAGTTGTTTAAGGGTCAAAAATGAGTTTTAAACATTGTTTAAATGAGTCAATTTGTCAAAAATATATTAGTATACATTAACACGAAGCTAAGGATATATAAAACGTGGAAAACGGACTTATAACGACTAAGTTAGACACGTTTTAAACATGGATATCGTAACTATTTTTCACAAGTAATAACACTTATATATTTTCTATTAGTCAAAATGGTTGTCGCAAGTAACCATGTTTGGAGCCATTTTTCATATCGATAGAATAGTTTTGCGAAAACGATGTCTTCAAGTAAAAGTGAGTTCACCTAGTCTATTTTCCAAAATGTTTAACCGTTTGTCAAGAGGAGGTATAATGAATAATTTACGATCACTCAAAAATTGGTCATTTTCATGAGTAGTCAAAGTATATTATTTTAAGACGAAAAACTATAATTTCTTGATAAATCACTAAACGACTATCGTAGGACGTCGTTTCAACGTAAGTACTTGTTAAGTAATTTATAACTTGACAATACGTTATAAACTTATATTTTTCGACGATAAACTTTATTTTCAAAAATGCACAAGTGGTATGGATATCATATGAGTTGCATGCATAACATTACATCATGACTTATATTAGAATCATATCATTCATAATAGGTCGCAGTTAGAGATTTGCACCACATTTCAGTGTACTCACTTTTGCCATCATATCATTGTACCAAGTGAGTTTTCATAGCCCCGTTTTACAAGTTTATACATTATTTCAAACCTATGGGGGAGAATACATTGCACATCATTTTTAATACGATACCAAGTATATCAATTTCATTACATTGCTTAAGTTACCTCATTGCCAATTGAATGTACCCATTTCATAATCATGAACCGTTAATTCCGGAAGAAGCGAGGGTGAGTGAATAGATCTATTGAGGGTGACTCCTCCATCCGGGTTGGTGGTCCCAACTGGTCAAACGGATGCATTTCATTTAATATCATTATTTGAGTTGTTTTTGAAAACAATCTGTTGGGGCGAACATCATGATCAGTCTAGCTTCGGTGTCATGTGCTTAAAGAAATTGTAACATTTTTATGTGACATATTTGTCATACATAGCCTATACTTGTGGTAGTCGTATAAAACATTTACCTAAACTCTATGAACTCATTCAACCTTTGTGTTGACACTTTTAGCAATGTATTTTCAGGTACTAAGGCATATACTTCATGGCATGCATAAGGACTTATCATAGAGTCGCGGTGACGATGCGTCTCACATGGGATTTATGCACTTTAAAAACATCGTTTGGATTGTAGCAAACTTATTTCCGCAAATGTTGACTACTTTTGGGACCTATCTTTTGTAAACTCCGAATGTTTTATTATATCAAACGATGTATTTTCAAAACGACACTTTAAGTCGTTCAATATAACTGCAACTATGATGTTATGGCAGTCATCCCCTAGGAATTCCATTCCGCTGCAAAATAGGTATTTTGGGGGTGTGACAGATTGGCATCAGAGCAAGAGCTATAGAGAACTAGGTTGTATCATTGACCGTAGACTATAACTACATCATCATAGCATCTCATTATTTCATCATAAGTGCATATTCACTATGCATGCGGTTTCATACGTACATTTTGCGAGTTATTTACTTTCATTTTAAATCGATTGTCACATAGATGTCTTCAAATACCCATCCCATCATACTCACATCAGACTCTGACATGGAGGATACCTTGTCATTCCCTACTATAGTTTTAACATTAGTTGAGTCTACACCAGACTTACCATACATATTATCCCAATGTGGAGACTGAACCCTTTGAGGAGGGCGAAGTTGCACCTAAACCACCACTGTCACCATCGATTCGTCGTAGGAACAAGGCAGTTCCTATCATTCTGTCGGGACAGATCATACCATTTGGTAGGACTTATAGGCTTAGTCCTAATGGACCTATTAGGATGCTTACTACAAGGAAGAGAGTACATTCTCTTACCCTCATTCTTAGATCACCTGCTACTCATGTACTACAACCACCATTAGCTACTCATACCACTATTAGTCGTCTAATAGTGCATACTCTAGCTTTATCTCTAAAATGTCGCGAGACAACATGAAAGAGGGTAATATTTCATTCACCATCATCACCATCATTTCCTAAATCACCACTAGGATTTCCATCATCATCATCATTGTCATCATATCATCATCATTATTATCTAGAGCACCATCCATACCATCACATCTCATATACACTACTCATAAATCTGACTTGCAGCTTGGGAAGCGTGCATGATTTGACACACCATTACCAACTATCACTAAGACTATAGACACTACACCATCTTATAGGTTTGAGGTCGGTGAGAGTTCTAGGGCTGCTGCTACTAGACAGCCTACTGTTTCTACACTTGAGACATGATTAGAGCATCAACATGAACAGATAATAAGTACCTTTCTATCTAATATAATCTTTATCCTTTATTATCTCCACGATAATCACAACCTTTGTTTATTTCATTCCCTATTCCAATTGCCCAATTTTCAATCATTTCGCAACAATATACCGCTATCTTACTAGGGATTAAGGCAACTTTATTCTTGTCCAATTAGGAGACTATTACCATTCTATAAGGTTCTCCCATGTATCCTACAAACCATACAACAAATCTTATTTCAAGTTATGTTGCTACCACTTTATGAAATTATTCCACATAATTTTATTTCAAGCTATTTTACCACCATCTTAGGAAAGTTGTTTCACAAAGTTCTAAAACAAGTTGTTTTGTTACCACCCTATAAATTGATTTTCAGTCATTTTATCAACTATTTACTACCATCATGCGAAACGATTTTCATGTTACTCTGAAAAATTATTTGAGCCATTATCTGACAAAACAAAACGTTGAATACCATCTAAAAACTTCGGAGAAACATAATACCATTTCAACAAAACCAATCATCACATCATTTGTCCTCGACATACATAGCCTGATCACCTTTGTATAATTCAGGAAGGATTATGTCATGAAAGAAACAAGCATCTTTTTAAACTTCCTAAAAACAATCTTCACTCAAAAGCAAAGCTTTGTAATCAGATAAATTATTCATAAACATCTCTTTTGTTAACACTCTATAGATACCTACGCCATTCATCACTCACTCAACCGATAAGTTGAAATTTTTACCAGTGACCTTTTTAGGAAAGAATTTCTATACCACCTATGAGGAGGATTCCTCGATACAAGAAAATAATGAAAGCATTCTAGGACTACCAACAAGGACTAGAAGTATGTAGTAAGATGTTTCAAAACTCAACAAAAATCTTAAGACATCACGAGACATTCTGAACCACTATCTTTGGACTAGAAGCCAAATTATATCATTTCAAAAGTGCCAGCTAGACCGTGTTACAAGAAATTGAACAAAGAAAATACACACTAAGCAACGCTGTAGAAATAAACCAAGCTTTCTAACTAAGACTACAGAATATTCCATTAAACATGGCCTCATCAATATGTGAACTTCCCTACAATAAGTTTCCCTTAAAGGAAAATTGAGTTAAATTAAGGTTATCGATATAAAGTTCCCCTAGGGCATTGTGTTCTCTAGGAATTCCAGATAACCTCACTTTCATATCGAGAGATGCAACAGGTCTGAACATATCGGAAAATCGATGACTCTCCATCTACAAGTGAAATCAGAACAAACATTCCTCGACATAGTACGAACTGATATCTATGTTTTGCTAGCATGATAACAATCTCAGTGATGAACTATTTTAGAAGCACTCAATATCAGAACAAATTTTGAAAATCAACCACCACACCACATCACTTAAATATTTAAGGTTTTGTGACTTGACAACATAGAGCGTGGAAATATTTTGATAAGAGAAATTAAGAGAGACGCCATCAAACAATAAACATCTTAGTAATGGAGACTAAGCACCTTAGGCAAGGAAGACTCAAGTCATGACATTCGCTAGAACTAGAAACGCGAGGAATCACAACTGTTACCCATAATCTATTCTTTACAATAATGCCCTTTGTCGACAGAGCATTCTTGACATTTGGAATTTGTCATGAGACACATGGAGTCAATCTCATTATACCTAATATAAGGTTGCAGCCGATTCACCTTAGGACTTCCACAATTATTCCAAGATTTCCATGGAACCTACTAGGACATGAGTACCGCCTATTAACCTCAACTCAATGGTCAAAACGAGAGAACGATTCAAACATTAGAAGAATCTCAAAGCATATGTGTAATTTTCTAGAAATGATTAGGCAAAATCATTCTTCATCGAACAAGTTCCCTTACAACAATAGTTATCACATGAACATATTGACTGCACCAATTGAGGCACTCTATGGTTGAGGTGTCAATCACTTATTCACGGGCCTAAATCAGGTAATTCCAACATACTAGTCCATAACTTATTCATGAAACAACAAAGAGATCGTATAGATCAAAAATTAGTTTGTTAGGATTTGGAAAATCCAGTAGTTAAAGTGTCGGTCACCTCAAGTATATGTAATCGTTAGAAAGCTCGTAGTCATAGTTATTTGATGTTAAGTAGTATTTAGTTAAGTAAAACCGTGGAGGACGGACGGGTCTTTACCCACTGTATACCTGATCCACTGCCCGTCAGGTGGCGTTTTATTGTAAGATTATAAATACTCTCTACCTCCCAAGGTAGAGAGTTGGAGCTCATAATAAGATTTTTCTTTCTCTCACTAAAGTTCCCAAACCTCTAACTTCTCTCTAAAACCATTGTGTACTTCTTGTGTTTATGGTTTGATGTGTATGTGAAATCCAATATGTTACAAATGGTATCAAGAGCCATGGTTAGATCATCTCTTACATATCCTTGGATTTCTAGTGGTTTTTAAATGGTTTTTGAGTTTGAAAAAGTTTAGTGGTTTTTGCATCATTTGGTTCATTTCTACTGTTAAAGTTTGAATTTTGGGGTGTACTTTTGTGTTTAGGATCATTGTATGTGCTTGGGTTTTGATTTGGTATGCTTGAATCACTGTGGTTGAGCTTGTTTTGGATTGAAAAGTGTGTTTTTAAAGATTTTCTTCGTAGCGACTTGGCTCTCGGAGTGAATTTCTTGGTAGCGACTTGCTTCAGTAAAAGGTAGCGAGTTGTGGTGTGTTTTGGTAGCGACTTGGTCATAGCGACTTGCCTTTTGAGACAAGCCGACAAACAATACACTTAGTGGATTCTCCACTACGGTAGCGACTTGGTAAGGTAGCGACTTGCTTTCAATTTTGATAGCGACTTGTTCTTTAAGCTTCTTAGCGATTTGGTGTTAGCGATTTGGACCTTAGCGAGTTGCTATTCAGCGAATTTGACGTCTTAGCGACTTTGGTGCATAGAAACTTGTCTGTCAAAATTTTAGCGATTTGGAACTTAGCGACTTGTTTTGTTATTACTTAGCAGCTTAGTGCTTAGCGACTTGGTTCAAGGATTCTTAGCGACTTGGTTGACTTTTGTGTGTAATACGGTTTTCTCTTGATTTAGTAAAATCCCGTGAAAGAAAATATTTCCCGGTTTAATCATTGAGTTATAAAATCCCGTGTAATCTTTAAACATGTCTACCAACGTACCTACAATCATCTCCATCGCTGCCGAGGATGTTCAAGCAAATGGTTCAGATACTCGTCTACCCATGCTTGACAGAACCGACTACGACTCTTGGGCTCAAAGAATCAGATTGTACTGTCTTGGAAAGGAAAATGGGTCAACATTCTCAAATCGATTGATGAAGGACCTTATCGTATTGAGACTACAAGAGACTTAATTGATACAGCTGCAGATGGAACAATGATCTATGGGATAGACAGAGCAAAGACATATGATGAGCTCAATGATAAGGAGAAAAAGAGATTCGATGCGTCGATATCGGGCTTCTAACATCATACTTCAAGGTCTTCCAAAAGCTATCTACAAGCTTATCAATCACAACACCGGGCCAAGGCTGTGGATAATGTCAAGATGCTTCTCTCATGTTCTGAATTAACTATGGAAGACAGAGAATCACAACTCTATGATGAATTTGAGCACTTCAAGATGAAACCAGATGAGAGTGTCTATGAGTATTACGTGAGATTCCACAAGCTTGTTAATGACATGAGGAACATCGGAATGACTATGCCAAACATTCAACTGAACTCAAAGTTTGTGAACAACATGAATCCCGAATGGCACAAGTTTGTCACCTGTGTGAAGCTAACCAAAGGATTGAAGAATACAAACTATGAGCAACTCTATGCCTTCCTTCTTCGGAATGAGAGACATGCTATGTTTGAAAAAAGGATTCTTAATCAGTTCAAAACCAACCGTGGAAAGACAAGCTCATCAAATGATTCAACTGCCTTCTACTCAAACATTGGAATTACCACCAAAGCATCTCAAGTTATACCCATGGGTAATGGTAATCACAAACTCATTCCTGATCCAATGTTCAAACAAGCTGATGTCGATACAGCACCATGGAAACTTCATTAATCAACTGGCTCTCATGATTAGTCAAAACATGAACTCTCTCCCAAACACCAACAACAACCTCAGAACAGCATCAAATCCACACAATCATGCCACTGTCAGAGATGGGAAAGTTATGGTGCAGCCAATTCAAGAAAGGCAGTACGAACAAAGAAGAGGTGGAGTCGATAGAGGATATGTGGGAAATCTGATTAGGGGAAGGATTGGAAATTAGGGACAAGCAAAACCTATCAAGTGCTACAACTGTGGAGGTGAGGGACATATTGCAAGGAACTACATGCAGAGTACTTCATGGATAAGATGTTGCTTGTGCAAGCTCAGGATAATGGTGCAGCTTTGGATGAAGAGGAGTTTTTGTTTCTTGCTGAGGGAAATGCTAAGACATATGATGCAAATGTGGATGAGCAGCCAATTCAGAAGATAGGCCACAATCATCAGAATGCCTTTCAAGTCGCTGATTGTGATGCATACGACTCGGACGTTGATGATGAACCTACTGCACAAACCATTTTCATGGCTAGCATTTCTCCAATGGTCCCTCCTAAAGTCTCTTCATCACCACAAGCTGGTCCATCCAAAGACAAAATCATTTCAGAGGTATTAAACTATACGATGACGTTGAAGTTGATGTGCAAAGATACATGATGACAAAGTACAATCAACTTTAATTATTGAGTCGATATTGAAAATATGGTAATATCAATGTTGTCCCATATGATCAATATGTGAAACAAAGTGAAAGTGAGATTGTACCAAGTGATGTATCTTCGCATACAATGATGACTATGCTTTTGATGAATACACCGCATGTGCCCTGATGATTCTCGTTATCTCAACTCAATGCCTATAAAAAACGTGTTGCTATTTATGAACAACGAGCTAAGTTTGAATTAACCACCCGTGAGCAGGAGATGGATGACCAAATGCGTACAGTATTATTAGAAAAGTAACTTTAGAGAAGAAGTCTTAAAACAAGAGTTAAACTCCTTACAAGAAAAGCTTTCTAAAACTGCTAAGCAAAAACAAGAACTTCAAGAAAATGTTAAAATGCTTAAGCAAGAATTCAATGCTAAGGAATCAAAACTTTTGAATGATTTTTCCAATCTAAAAACTTTGAAAAACAAGCTTGAAAATAAGTTGTACGTACAAGGGAATACCATTCAGACTGCTCACTTGATCACTAAGCATAGAGTTTTAAGAGATAAGCATAACACTCCCCTTGTTGAGGAACTAAATCCAGAGGTCATTAGAAAGGCTAGAGCTGCTAATAAGGTGATCTATGATGGAAATGAGATTCTTAAACCTAGACAGAAACCTAGTTGCGTTGAGTGCACTGAGGAAGATAGAGAATTAGATGATGCATCTAGGGAGAAAATGAATAAGAAGCTAGAAGATCCTAAATGTAAAAAGAATAACATAACGATCAAACCCCATGATTACAAGAAAGAAAACTGGATTTCCTTGAACAAGTTTAAGCCTAAAACGTTGTTAACTCCCGAACAAGTGTTCTGGAAAAAAGGATTTAGATAAGCAAAAAGCAGAGAATCTTGTTGTTAACAAACCCTCCTTAGGAAAATGCCTCAGCGAAATGTGTATCCTCCAAATACACCAATGCATTTAGTTCCTAAAACTATTGCCACTAAAAGCAAGACCTTAATCAGCCAATATGTTATCTTTCAATTATTTGTTGATTTTGAGAAAACTTGTAAGAAAAGGATCACACCCACTAGGATAAATCTAAGGGGAAAGGGTTTTTGAACAAACTAAAGAATGCTATTTAACTGAGGTCATGCCTTTCTTTAAACAATTAAAAGGTCAATTTGAGAGTCTTAAAAGGGGATGGACTTAGATATTAAAGAAATGGAAAAGGAATTTGATGCAATGATTGTTGAGGTTAGTGACTATGAGCGAGATTAAAATATAATGAGATTGAGAGGAAGAACTTGCATACCTTGAATGAGAATCTTATTTATGAATGTATTGCTCAAGATGTGTTTTACACTGCTACAAATTGTTCCATTAATGCTTCTCAATTTCATGAATTATCTTGTTGCTATGAAAGTCTCTCATGATCGTGTCATTGAGCTTGAGAAAACTAACTCTAAACTGCATGAGAAAATTGAACAGGATGATCATGATAACTGGTAAAACATTTTCTAAATAGAAGTTGAACATCTTTCTTTGCAATTAAAATATCAACATCTAAAAGAAAATGTTAAAACCTCAAATATCAAGACATCCTTGGATGCTCCTGATTTGATGCGCTTTTTGAAATTAGCAAACGTGATGAACAATTAGAGCTCATTGTAACACGATTATAAAGTTGAAAGCCCAAATCTCTCAATTAAAGGGTGAAAAGAACAATGTGACTGGATCCCAAATGCCTCCTCCTTTAGATTCTCGGTATTCTCAAACTTTTCATCTTCAAAACTTAGTTAGTGCCTTACAAAAGGAAAACGAGAGTTTTCTATAAGAAAATGAAAAAGTTAAACGACACTTTAAAGAGTTATATGATTCAATGAAAGTCACTCGTGACCAAAACAACAAAAAAATAATGTCTTTAAAAAAAGAAATTGAGAATCTGAGGGGTCAGGAAAATGGGAACTGCCACTTGTTTTTAATGAGAACGTTGCATCAAAGTCATCCTCAGACTGCAAATACACTGTGATTGTTAAATACATCCCTCCGCATCTTAGGAATAATGAATCTACGTTTCATGACTATTGTGCTCACCTTAAGGATAGTCTAGAATGTCTCTATTAGATTGTTGAAGAGGATTTCATTAATAAACCTCTTGATAGAGAAATTAGGTTTGCTTGCATTCAGGCCAAATGATCTCAAGAGTTGCTAGAATGTGTAATTGCAACATGTCCTAAATCCTTAGGTGCAAAGGTAGTGTGATGCCTTGTTCTACCTAGTACCAAGCATACAAACCATTCTATGCCCAGTTTTAAGAAAGTGAACACCAATGTGCCTTCTAGTAGTACGCACCTTGCACATCTAGTTCAAGAATGCAAAAGTAGATCAACCAACTAATGTTCCCATAATTCCCTCTACAGAGTAATCATGACATTAAAGCAAGCAGGTCAAAGCCTCCTGGCAATACCAAGCAAGATAGGACCTCGCAAGCTAAGAATGCACATTGGAAGAGAGTAGAAGACCAACCTAGGAACTTTAAGTTTGAGTTGAATAAAATGAATCGTGTTGATTCTAGTATTAGCCATAGGCGCATCGTAATTAATTTGAATTCTGATACTATTTGCAAACCATGTAATGATGTCTGCTTGAATTCTGTTGCTAATCATGAATATGGTGTGAATACTTTGTCTAATGCTGTCAAATGCCCAGTTAAAATTGGAAATACTAAAAATCATGCTAAGAAGGCTAAAAGGCAAAGACAAAAGAAAGTTAGAAAATAGTGGAAACCCACAGGAAGAACATTTAGTAAGATAGGTTATCAATGGATACCTTTTGGCCATAAGGAAAATCAGTTTTGCCCTCAATCTGCTAAGACAATGCCCACTAGAAAATGGATCCCTACTGGTAGAACTATTCCTTTAAGAAGTGAACATACTTTGAATAGGTCAAATACAGACACCAGCACTGCATCTATTCCTAATGATTCCATTGCTTCTATTTCTGATATGGGTGTTTCTATTTCTTATGTAGGTGTTCCAATCACTGTTACTAACCAAGTGGAACCCATTCTTGCATGGGGATCCCAATTATCCAGCTATCCATTCTTGTCTGTGTTCAACTGCAGATCGTTCAAATCGTTCTGTGGTACTTGGACTCAGGCTCCCAAGCATATGACCGAGACCGGTCCGCTGCTCATGAACTTCGTGAGTAAATTCATCAGGACAGTTAGATTTGGGAACGACCATTTTGGAGAAATTATGGGTTATAGTGATTATGTAGTTGGAAAAAGTGTAATCTCCATGGTATATTATGTGGAAGGTCTTGGTCATAATTTGTTCTCTGTTGGTCAATTCTGATTTCGATCTAGAGGTTTTAGAAAACATACTTGCTACGTTAGAGAACTTGATGGTGTGGAATTATTAAGAGGTACTCGTGGTTCTAACCTATACACCATCTCTATCGAAGACATGATGAAGTCTTCTCCAATCTGCTTGTTGTCAAAGGCTTCTAAAACAAAGTCATGGTTATGGCATCGTCGTCTCAATCACTTGAACTTCGCACCATTAATAACCTTCCGTAAAGGATCTTGTCAGAGGTTTACCCAGATTAAAATATGAAAAAGATCATCTTTGTTCAGATTGCCAATTGGGTAAAAGCACGAAATATGCCCACAAACCAAAACCCACAAATTCAGTAATGGAAGTTCTTCATACCCTTCATATGGATCTGTGGGGACCAATGAGAGTGCAAACGATAAATGGGAAGAAATACATTATAGTAGTTGTTGATGACTACTCTCGATTTACTTGGGTAAAGTTTTTGAGGACAAAGGATGAAACTCCGGATGTCATCATCAAACTAATCAAACAACTTCAGGTTCGACTCAACAATACAGTCAATTGTAATGCATCGAACAGACAATGGCACATAGTTTGTTAACAAAGACTTAATTCAGTTTTATGAAAGTGTTGGAATCAGCCATCAAAGAAGTGTTCCTCGAACTCCTCAACAGAACGGTGTAGTTGAAAGACGAAATCGAACTCTTGTGGAAGCCGCAAGAACAATGCTAATTTATTCAAAGGTTCCAATGTTTCTATGGGCTGAAGCCATTGCCACTGCTTGCTACACCCAAAATCGTTCCCTTATACACACCTCTCATGGAAAAACTCCATATGAACTTGTTCATAAACGAAAACCTGATCTCTCCTACCTTCGTGTGTTTGGTGCTTTGTGCTATCCAACGAATAACGGTCAAGACTTAGGTTAATTGAGAGCAAAGGCAGATATTGGAGTTTTTGTTGGTTATGCACCGAACAAGAAGGGTTACCGAATCTACAACAAGAGAACCCGAAATATCATGGAAACAATTCACGTTACGTTCGATGAGCTAACCGGTCAAATGGCTCCAGGACAAACCAGCTGGACCCGAACTTAATTTCATCAAGTAGTCCTATCAGTTCTACTCTTATTTCTAATCCCTCTCCAGCAACTCCATATGTACCTCCATCAGAAGATGATTTAAAGAAATTATTTGATCCAATGTTTGATGAACACTATGAACCAAATGCTGATGAAATATCAATTCCATCAACAGAGGGCGCTCCTATCCCTGTGAATGAAGTCAACCCTTCAGTCTCAATGTCATTAAGTCAAGAAGCCATGCCGATCACTCGCCTCATCAACAAATCAGCAATCATCGAATGTACATCATGGAATTGTTTCAGGCATCAATGATGAAGTTAATCCCTTTGCTACTCCTGAAGATGCTCCATTTGAAAACATATTTGCTCCTGAATCATCAGAACCATCTTCATCAGGAGACATCGACTCTGCTACTTCAGTTCTACAACAACAACCACATGAACACCTCAGAAAATGGACACATGATCATCCATTGGACAACATCATTGGAAACCTCTCTCATCCAGTATCCACTCGGAAACAACTTGCAACCGATGCCTTATGGTGCTTCTTTAACTCCGTACTCTCTAAGATCGAACCAAAAGATGTTAAAACCGCCATGAATGAAGACAGCTGGTTCCATGCCATGCAAGAAGAAATTCATGAGTTTGATCGACTTGATGTATGGGAATTAGTACCGCCCTCCAGACTGTGCTATTATCATTGCTCTAAAGTGGATCTTCAAAGTGAAACTTGATGAGCATGGTGATGTGTTGAAAAATAAGGCTAGGTTAGTAGCTAAAGGATATCGTCAAGAGAAGGGTATTGACATTGAAGAATCATTTGCTCCTGTTTCTCGATCGAGGAAATCGAATCTTCTTGGCTAATGCTGCAAGTAAGAACATGGTAGTCTATCAGATGGATGTAAAGACGCTTTCTTAACGGAGATCTTAAAGAAGTCGTATACGCCAGCCAACCTGAAGGCTTTGTGAATCCAGAGCATCCTACTCACGTCTATCGTTTGAAGAAGGCTCTTTACGGTTTAAAGCAAGCTCCTAGGGCATGGTATGATACGCTATCAAAGTTTCTTCTATCCACTGGATTCAAGAAAGGAGCAGTTGATCCGACATTGTTCACCAGGAAGTCAGGCAAACATTTAATTCACGTTCAAATTTATGTTGATGATATTATCTTTGCCTCGATTGACCCCAATGAATGTGATCATTTTTCAAATGAAATGGGTTCCAAATTTCAAATGTCAATGATGGGACAAATGTCATTTTTCTTGGGATTACAAATTTCACAAAGTCCCGAGGCATTTTTATAAATCAATCTAAATATGCAAATGAGATTTTAAAGAAATTTGGATTTGATTCATGTGACACCGTTGACACTCCCATGATTGAACGTACTAAGCTGGATGAGGACCACTCAGGGATCATGGTAGATCAAACGAAATATCGTATGATTGGATCCCCATGTACCTCACAGCTAGTAGACCGACTGCACATCTTGTTCGCTGTGTGCATGTGTGCTAGATATTCGGCTAAGCCTACTAAAAAGCACCTTGAAGCGGTTAAACGGGTCTTTCGGTATCTCCAAGGAACCATCAATATGGGACTATGGTACCCAAAGGACACCGGTATGTCACTAACAGCCTATGCAGATGCTGATCATGCAGGATGTCAAGATACACGTCCGGTACGTCCGAGGTGCTCAGTTTTTATGTGATAAGCTTGTGAGTTGGTCTTCAAAGAAGCAAATGAGTACTTCTATTTCCTCTACAGAGGCTGAATACATAGCCATGTCATCTTGTTGTGCTCAAATCCTATGGATGAGATCCCAATTATCTGACTATGGCTTTGAATTCAACAAAATCCTTCTGTACTCTGATAATAAAAGTTCTATTGCTCTCTCATGCAACAACGTTCAACACTCAAGAGCAAAGCACATCGATATTGGACATCATTTCATCCAGGAGCAAGTGGAAAATGGTGTGGTGGAACTCTATTTTGTGAAGTCAGAATACCAGTTAGCAGACATCTTCACCAAAGCTCTTCCAAGAGAACGTTTTGAGTTTATTCTTCCACGACTTGGCTTGAAAAGCCTTCAACCATAAACACTCAAACGTCTTCAGGAGGAAGACGAGGAGTAAAGGTCTTTCTTCATCCATCTATTTGTATATATTTTTTCAAAAAGCAAAATACAAAATTACAAAACCAACAAAAAGCAAATAGAAAAATAAAAAATCTTTCATAAAATCCATAAAAATCTGAAAAACTCAAAAATCTCAAAAATATTGTCTTTTTGTCATATCTTTCTTGATTCGATATATATCTACGGTCTTTGTGCTGTCATTCAAAGAATGACACGGGACTTTAGATGTTGTTCGAATGTTTAAAATATATATAATATATATATAATATATATAATATATATATATTTGGGAGAAAGGAAAACAATGGTTTATTGTCATTTCAGCAAGAACCCGCTTTTCAAAGAAAGAACAGCCATGCTTTATCTCATGTTTCAAACCTAATGCTCTGATTCTAAAAACAAATTTTTGTCATTAACAAGACAAATGTTTAATTTCAAATATTTTTCCTTCTAAAGATTCCTCTGAAAAATATTTGCAATCTTATGAAAACTCAATTGTTTTGAAAACACTTCGAATCTATTTTTGAAAATCAAAAGAACTTATCAAGTGTCAAAATCTCAATCAATCAATCAACAACTTTCGTCATTGATTGAGGGGGAGAATGATTTTTCAATTAAATCAAAAGTGTTCTTTTCAAACAATTAGCACTTAAATGAGCAAGGTCTACTCTAAATGTTTTACAATATTTTACACAATTGGTTCAAGACCTTGGTTATTATTATGTTTTCAAAAGATAATCATGCATGTTTAATCAATGGAGTTTAAAGTCTCAAAATCCAATCATTATCAAAACGCTTTTCATAATCAAGTCAAAATTCTCCTTAAAAGCTTTCAAAATCAATTAAATCTACAGAGATCACAAATCTCAAATGATTTGATAATTGTGATCGGGGAGAATTTGTGATTTAAATTGGATTTAAACTGATAATTCGAAAAATGGTTTCATAAGTGTTTAGCATGTTTTCCTCCCCGCATGTGACAAACGATTTCAAATTTTCCATGCACATGTTGAGGGGAGCATCTACTTTAAACCTCAAATTATTGAAACGTGATTGAATTGTCTCTATGTGCAGGTTCCCTCTAATATGTGCAAAACTCTTTCAAACTTCGAGGCACATATTGAGGGGGAGCAAATTTTGAAAACCTCATCCTTCCTCAAAATGTTTTATCTACTCAAATTGATTGGGAAGTGATGATGATCATTTTAGAAAATGTTAATCAAAAGATTAGACCTTTCACTCTTAATCTAACGATTTCAAAGATCTCTTGCCTCCATGTGCTAAACAATTTCTGAATTTTTATGCATATGTTGAGGGGGAGCATTTCTAAAATATCAAAACAATTAAGATACAAAATACTTTGATTCTATATCACAAGTATCTTGATTGATTTTCAAATGATTTTCAATTGGTTCCAATGGCAGATGAACAATACCAAAAAGACCAACCAACTTTACTTTATGAATGGTGATATAAGGATGATAAGGTTAGGTTGAGGTCCCATGATCCGCCAAAACCGGAGGGATCTACACAGGGACAATCCACTAGTTAGTGTAGAAGTCCTTATGGGAAGAGTGCGGACTGAGACTGAGCTAGTACTGGAATAAACCCAACAAGGTTCTAGTTATGAAGTCTCGGTAAGCACTGAAGGGGTTGAAGAATGAAAAGAATTGAATGTGAAAAGGGTGAAAGAAATAGCCCTCCAATAATTCAACCTTAGGGCAGAAACCGGGTTCAATTCATATACTACTGGTGTTTACCAAGGTAACATCGGTATTGAAGACAAGATGTCATGGACCCAGTGACGCACTGCACTTCAACTTTCCAAACCACTCAAGTTCCTCTTAAAAGGACTTGTTTCATTCTCACGGGGAACCGACATGATCTATCAACTTGCTCTTAGAGATTGTTGATATTGAAGAAGGAGACCCTCTCCCTAGTCTCCGGCATAGGAACCAAATATGCACAATTGAGTCTAGAGCCACGAGATCATCAATAAATCTCATTAGGACACTTTCAATGAAGACTCTATGTTTCACACAATGTGGAAAGAGAGATTATATCTTATGAGTCCTACGCATTATCCTTGTGGTATTGCCAGAACATCTGAGTGATATGCATACATATTCACAATGAAGATGGAAAGCCTCCTGGAGCCAACATCAAACAAGCTCCTGGTAGGTGGCATGTGAGATCTATCCAATAGATCAACCATGTGACAACTGAATGGAAACAATGGGGCGATTCAATCTTTTAATCAATCTCGTTCAGGTTATGGATTGACGGATACCTTTGAAAACCGGTCGTTGTGCTTAAAAACTCTTTCTTTAGCACATCGACTGTGTACCTATTTCTCAAAATAAAAGGTGTTTATGATTGATAATTGATTTTCATTAAAACCTTCTTCGTTGTATTGCAAAAACAATTTCTATTGAGCAGTACACGATTGTTTTTCAAATCTCTTTTCATCAATCGTGAATCTCATTTCCTGGTTCACTCACTCTGTTGTTGTCTTTGAGACGTTCTAATTTGAGAACAGCTAGAGCAGCTGCGAAACCCTGTCAAGGAAATTCTTCGAATTATACCTGATCACAAAAGTACTTGTACTGATCAACTGGGAACCGTGGGCTGTGTACCTCAATTCAACAAAAGTGATCAAAGAAACTTTCGTGCGCTTTATTGCTAACTGTTCTATCCATAGCCGCATGCTCACACAACATATTCAGTACCAAAGAAATCATGATTAGTGCATCAATGACTCTGATAATTTCACTCCATGCTTCTGCTACTGCAAATATCATGAATCAACTAAAGCTTCCGCTACTCTGATAAGAATATATCATGATCCAGAATGTGAGCATGTCGGTCCAAATGTCACAACATCACATAATACCAACACCACAATGGATGAGTAAGAGATTAATGTGGCTGATGATCTCAAAAGGTGACTCAAAACTCATTATCACGTGGATCAGTTAAAGACCTCCACTCAGATTATCCAAACATGCAAAAATGAAGAATCAAAGACTACGAGCTACAGAACAAAGAACATGAACAAGAATCCAAGAACAATCTCAATGTAATATCTGTTTGTATTATATGTAATTTTAATGTGTGTTTGAGGTGACCTCCCTTAGGGGGAGATTGTTAGGATTTGTAAAATCCAGTAGTTAAAGTGTCGGTCACCTCAAGTATATGTAATCGTTAGAAAGCTCGTAGTCGTAGTTATTTGATGTTAAGTAGTATTTAGTTAAGTAACACCGTGGAGGACAGACGGGTCTTTACCCAACTGTATCCTGATCCACAGCCCGTCCGTGCGTTTTATTGTAAGACTATAAATACTCTCCACCTCCCAAGGTAGAGAGTTGGAGCTCATAATAAGATTTTTATTTCTCTCACTAAAGTTCCCAAACCTCTAACTTTCTCTCTCTAAAACCATTGTGTACGCCTCTTGTGTTTATGTTATGATGTGTATGTGAAATCCAATATGTTACACAGTTACAAGCAACAACAAATAGGTAGAAAAGCTACGTCGATATACGACGCAAAATATTGGAAATATGTTCCATAAGTCGCAAACCATTAGAATTTCAAGTTGGCAACAGAGTTATGTTGAAAGTCCCGCCTTGGAAAGGTTTGGTACGATTCAGAAAAACACGGGAAGACCCGATGCGACTCAAATATCCTCACTCTTTTCACCGATAACACCCTAGAAACCAACCTGAACTGAATTCAGGGACTGAATTCCTTTTTGGGTGGGCGAATGTGACAACTCGTAATTTCAGGTCATTTCTCAAACTTTGAAAATTTAACTATTCATCCTGGGAATCTTCTATTCACTAGTTACTATTAATCATTTTACTATTCATCGTTTTTGAAGTCGGTTTGAGACTTTGAAAGGTTATTTCAAAATTTTACTATTCACAAAACACTATTCATTCCTGGAGAAAAATCACTATTCATGATTCACAATTCATCATTTTCGTAAACTAGGTTTACGAGTATCAAATACGCGTAACCTGGAGGGTTAAGCTGCGTATTCATGGAACATCATTGAGGACATTTCATAAAGACTACAGTTAGTCTACATATCATCAGTAACATAATCATATTAGTTCATTCATGGGTTTGCATTTTTCATTTACGTATATTTTCTTATCAAATAAACGCTATCGCATAATCATTTATTTTGAATATTTGATTCGACACTTCCAAAAATTATCCTAATATATTTTTATACTCATTTTAAGACTATAAAAATTATATTATTAGTTTACCCGATGTTTTCAATTTATTTTGTATATAAATTATTATATATACATATTTACGACGGTTTTCGTAAATACTACTCGATAATTATTTATTTACTCAATTCTTGCGAGAAATGTATTTTTTTATAATTTTTATGACTTTGATATACTTTATTTTTTCCCGTTAAAATCTATTTTTAGTTAACGCTACAATTAAAACCTATTTATACTTACAAATTACAATCTATAATTAACAAATAATACTTTTATTTATCAAAACTACCCAACCCTCCCCATTTTAACCCCATGGCCGGCCACCCCTAGTCACCCTTGTAAAAATATCTAATCTTACTTACTAGCTTATACACTTATACATTATAGACCAAGATATTTACTTACTACACCAATTATTAACCTAAAACTAAAACACATACTACACATAATGCTAAGGTGAAAAAAAAGATAACCCTCTCCATCTCATCACCATAATCGGCCAAGACAAAAAACAAGGAAGAAATCAAAAACTTTTCAAGAACAAGTGATCATATAAACTCTAGATTACTTCTTTTAAGGTTTTGCAATAAAACCCTAGGAGTATTTAGGAAACCTAGTTACTTAAACCTCATCATTTAACTAGTAAGCTTTTCATGATCATTATTAATCTTTCATAATCATTCTTGAGTTATTTTAATCATTTTAGTACAAAACATGCAAGTATTATGTGATGCATACCACTTTTAATTGTTTTTATTACATATTATAAGCTATAATCATCCTATAATTAATCCCTTGAAACATATCATTGTTGATGATGTTCAGGAACCCATGACACCCTAAGAAGGTGTATGGTAGGTTTAGAATAGATTGGTTGTTGATTTGAAGTAATTGAAACAAGTATTACGCAAGAAAAATCATTTTCGACAACTTTAGATTGTGGTCTGATAATTTTTTCAAAATCTGGAAAATTCAGCAGGTCATGAAATATTTTGGGCTGGATATTCAGAAAATATACTTTAAAACGAAACCGTGGTCGCTTGAACGGGTTAAAACAGATTTATAACGAAGGAGATACGCTATTTTTAAGTTTTGCGGCAAAAACTATATTTTCTGAAAAATTGCAAGCTGTCAAGAGTTGTTTAAGGGTCAAAAATGAGTTTTAAACATTGTCTAAATGAGTCGATTTGTCAAAAATATATTAGTATACATTAACACGAAGCTAAGGATATATAAAACATAGAAAACGGACTTATAACGACTAAGTTATACACGTTTTAAACCTGGATATCGTAACTATTTTTCACAAGTAATAACACTTATATATTTTCTATTAGTCAAAATGGTTGTCGCAAGTAACCATGTTTGGAGCCATTTTTCATATCGATAGAATAGTTTTGAGAAAACGATGTCTTCAAGTAAAAGTGAGTTCACCTAGTCTATTTTCCAAAATGTTTAACAGTTTGTCAAGAGGAGGTATAATGAATAATTTACGATCACTCAAAAATTGGTCATTTTCATGAGTAGTCAAAGTATATTATTTTAAGACGAAAAACTATAATTTCTTGATAAATCACTAAACGACTATCGTAGGACGTCGTTTCAACGTATAACTTGTTAAGTAATTTATAACTTGACAATACGTTATAAACTTATATTTTTCGACTATAAACTTTATTTTCAAAAATGCACAAGTGGTATGGATATCATATGAGTTGCATGCATAACATTACATCATGAATTATATTATAGTCATGTCATTCATAATAGGTCGTAGTTAGAGATTTGCGCCACATTTCAGTGTACTCACTTTTGCCATCACATCATTGTACCAAGTGAGTTTTCATAGCCCCGTTTTACAAGTTTATACATTATTTCAAACCTACGGGGGAGAATACATTGCACATCATTTTTATTACGATACCAAGTATATCAAATTCATTACATTGCTTAAGTTACCTCATTGCCAATTGAATGTCCCCATTTCATAATCATGAACCGTTAATTCCGGAAGAAGCGAGGGTGAGTGAATAGATCTATTGAGGGTGACTCCTCCATCCGTGTTGGTGGTCCCAACGGGTCAAACGGATGCATTTCATTTAATATCATTATTTGAGTTGTTTGGCAAAACAATCTGTTGGGGCGAACATCATGATCAGTCTAGCTTCGGTGTCATGTGCTTAAAGCAATTGTAACACTTTTATGTGACATATTTGTCATGCATGGCCTATACTTGTGGTAGTCGTATAAAACATTTACCTAAACTTTATGAACTCACTCAACCTTTGTGTTGACAATTTTAGCAATGTATTTTCAGGTACTAGGGCATATACTTCATGGCATGCATAAGGACTTATCATAGAGTCGCGGTGACGACGCGTCTCACATATGATTTATGCACTTTAAAAACATCGTTTGGATTGTAACAAACTTATTTCCGCAAATGTTGACTACTTTTGGGACCTATCTTTTGTAAACTATGAATGTTTTATTATATCAAACGATGTATTTTCAAAACGACACTTTAGGTCGTTCAATATAACTGCAACTGTGATGCTATGGCAGTCATCCCCAGGAATTCCATTCCGCTGCAAAACAGGTATTTTGGGGGTGTGACAATACGTTTCCCAAAATCAACGTTATCTACCCCAATGTATTCCTTTTCTTTATCTCCAAAAATGTCTTGTTTCACCGTTAAGTCCTAGCGTTTGGTATCCTCATGTAGGTGTATCGACTCAATATGATATCATGAATGCACTCAAACAACCAATATGTGACTTAATGCAACACAATGAGACGTCTAAGCGATAAGCTCCATGGTCCAAGAAGTTTCGGAATAAATAGTAAACCTTATCGAATTCGTCAACTCGATAAACTCAATTATTTATTCGTGTCGCTTATTATCCCATAAACCGGTCGCAGCCTAACGAGTCATAAGGAAAATTCACCCATTAATATTGTTATCCAACGTGCCTAACAGGCTCTTATTAGATTCGTCAACCTAATAAGTTCGTCATCCACGTGTATCGACACTATTAATGTTAGGTTATCCATAACCCATGCACACAACGTAAATAAATAACTACTTGAAAATAGTATTAAATGCTCATAAATGGCACATTTCGATAAGCGTGCACTCGAAACATTAAATACTTATTTATTAGAAAACCTTTCCATTTTAAATTGTTAATTCCCATTTAAAATAGTAAATAACAAGACAAGTCTTGTTATCGATAGTTTTGGTATAAAAGCCTTTTATTGTTTATGTTTCATAGTTTTATTAACCCTTTTATATACATTACGTGAATTTCATTATTAGTTTCCAAATCGTTATTCGTTTCGAGTCCACAAGCACGAGTCATGACTTCTCGGCTTTTAATCAATCTAAGGTCCAAAATATACTAAAGTCCATGTTACGGCGTTGTCGGGGTCAACTACTGACTAAAAAGTTAAAGTAACACCGACGTTGCTCAAAGTTGACAATTTATATAATAAGTCCAAATAAAAGTCATAATAGCGCAATTCAATCTCAAATCAACCCAAATCAATCTCGCCAACCAATCAAACTACCAAATATACCCGAAACCAATGTTATGACCCTAATGGTCATGACACGATCACGGTTAAGACCACGTGAACCAAACAAGCTCTAGAAGCCTTTCGGCTTCACTCGTCTCATCCAAACACCAACAATATCAACCAACAAGCTACCACAACAACCCGACCAGGACCCCTGGTCCTTAGGGGTCACGTACGCCACCAAACCATGACCATCGTGGGTCTTGGTGGCTCGCACACCTCAACACCACAACCAAACACTCCCCAAATGGCTTCTACTACAACCAAACACAATCAATCAACCTCCAATCATTATCCAAACATCAAACCTATCAACTATTCCTAATCAAAAACATGAAACATAACCTAAAATGCAAAAACCCAACAATATGATACACCACATGATACCAAATCACTAGCTACATGTTTATTTAAGTGTAAATTAGTTTTAATCCCATGTTTAAACCAAAACCCCTAAAATTCGTCCCATGTACGAGCCTAAGGAGACCCATACCTGGCTTCTTATGGCCAAAACAAGCTTGACCCATGTTCCATTTACCTTTTTACAACCCGATCTACAAGATTTAATGAAAACCCTAGAATCACGAATCTTATTTTTAAGATTTGGAGGTGTTAATGTAGGCTTTGTGAGAGATTTTTATATGGATGGAAAGAGGAAAGAGAGATCTACAAAATGGTAGTGGAGGTGAGATACCACTTGCCGGAATTTGGACGAAAAAAGGGCGGCTAGTGGTGGTTTTAGGGTTAGCGTTTGTTTAGGTTGAAGAGAGAGAGAGAGTAGAGAGAGAAAGTTGGTGTTAGTGCGTGTGTTTTAGAGAGAGAATGAAAGAGTGGAAGTGAGGAGGGTTGGGGGTTTAAATACTTGGGCAAGGGACTAAATAAAAAATGTAGGGGAGGAGAGGGGGTGCCGGCCTAGGTGAAAGCGGGAGGGCCGAAGCCGTAATTTTTCGTAAACTATCCCATTTACCCATTCCCGAGTTCATATATTGTCCTACGAGTGTCCCACGACGTTCATTCGACTTTCTATTATGTTATTTATGTTTTTCCACGAGGTTTGCCTATTTATTTGCCAATTTTCGAGTTACGGTCTAAAAGTTACGTTATTTCTTGTTTTAGGCTTTTATAGTGCCGAATCGAATAGTGCCTATCAAAAGGAGTTAAAACTCACACGATAACTGATCCAATAATAAAATAAATCATAAAAACCAATAAAAGATATCAAATCAAGTCATGGTCGATAAAAATAGTTATAAAGGCAAAAGCTCGGTTTAGTTTATCGTAATGCGGTTACCTAAAATACACTCCCTAAATTGCCAGTTGTCACAGCCTCCCAGCCTCAGAAGAAACCCGTCCCGGGTTTCACTCCGAGTTGCTTCATGTCATGAAGAGTTTAGGGTACTTCCTACGGAATACATCCTCATATTCCCAAGTGAACTCCGGTCCATGTCGGGAGTTCCAACGAACTTTGATAATCGGAATACGGCTATGCTTCATCCGTTTAATCTCACGATCCATGATCTCTATCGGTTCCTCAACAAAATTCAATTTCGCATCAATTCGGATATCTCTTAAAGGCACAACTATGTTTTCCTCCGAAAGACATTTCTTAAGATTACAGACATGAAAGACATTGTGTACACTGCTCAGTTCCGATGGTAGCTCAAGGCGCGGTGCTACTGGTCCGATTCTTTCAGGATTGAAAAGGACCAATATATCGGGGATTGAGTTTTCCACGCTTTCCAAAACGAATCACTCCTTTCCAAGGAGAAACCTTTAACATTACACGATCTCCAACCTGAAATTATAAAGGTTTACGTCTTCTATCGGCATAACTCTTTTGTCTATCTCGAGCGGTTTGCAAACGGTTACGAATCTAAACTATCTTCTCAGTGGTTTCTAGGACAAGTTCGGGACCGGTAAGTTGACTCTCGCCAACTTCAGCCCAACAAAAAAGAGAAAGGCATTTTCGGCAATACAGTGCTTCAAATGAAGCAGCCTTAATGCTAGAATGATAACTATTTTTGTAGGATAATTCAGCCAAAGAGAGATGTCTCTCCCAGCCTTTGCCAAAATCAATAACACAGACTCTAAGCATATCCTCTAAGGTCTGAATGGTTCTCTCACTCTGACCATCGGTTTGAGGATGATATGCAGTGCTCATAACCAAGTTTGTTCCTAACGCTGACTGCAAGGATCTCCAAAAGTGGGATGTAAAACGGCTATCTCGATCGGAAATGATAGATATCGGTACTCCATGACTTCAAGGATCTCGCAACAATTCTAAAATGAGCCTCAAATGCTCTTCGTGCTCCTCTCTACTCCTGGAGTATATCAAGATGTCGTCTATGAATACTAACACAAACTTATCCAGGTATGGCTTACGTACGCGGTTCATGAGATCCATGAAAATCGCTGGCGCGTTGGTCAAACCAAACGACATCACTTGGAATTCATAGTGCCCATAACGAGTCCTAAACGTCGTCTTAGGGATATCTTCCTCTCGAAATCTAAGCTGGTGATAACCAGATCGTAAGTCGATCTTGGAAAAGACATTAGCTCCTTGGAGTTGGTCAAACAGATCATCTATTCTAGGTAGCGGGTATCGATTCTTCACTGTCAACTTATTCAATTCCCTATAATCAATACACATCCGAAACGATCCATCCTTCTTCTTCACAAACAACACCGGTGTTCCCCACGGTGACGAACTTGGTCAAATGAATCCCTCTCTCACGAAAATTCTGTCAGCTGTTGCGGAGACAGTTCCTCCAATTCTCTTGGAGCAAGTCGATAGGGTGCCCTAAGTCGGTGCAGCACCGGGTATCAACTCGATTTGGAATTCCACTTGTCGGACAGGTGGAATCCCTAGCACATCGTCAGGAAACACATCTGGAAAGTCTCTAACGACGGGTACATCACTAAGGTGTCTTTCACTCTTCTCCTCGCTTTTCTTTTCTGAAATTCGAGCCAAGAAAAGACAACCTCCTCTATCAATGTACTTATGGGCCTTAATATAAGAGATGATGCTCAACCGGGAAGGACTTCCAAACTCGCTCCGATCTCCTTCTATGCTCAGAACTTTTCCGCCATATGGTACACGCACGATCTTCTCATCGCAGATGATGTGTGCACCGTTCTTCGACAACCAATCCATTCCGATGATGACGTCAAAACTTCCTAAGGTAACTGGCAATAGGTCTATGCTAAACGGGTGGTCTAGGAAACTTAAGGTACAACCTCGGACTACGGTGTCTATCTTCTCCATATTCCCATTAGCTAATTCCACATCGTAATTGAACCCTAGAGGTGTTTGGGAGATTCCTAGTAATGGCATAAAGTTGGTGGATACAAAAATCATATCTGCACTAGTATCAAACAGTATGGAAGCACAACGATTATTGAGAAGGAACGTACCCGTAACTACGTTAGGGTCCTCACCAGCTTCCTTCCCAATAGCATACACACGCGATGTTCCCATGTCTCTCTGCTAATTCCTATCACTCTGATTTCCCTGGTTCTCCACAACCTCACGCCTCAAAGGGTTTAAGCCATTAATTCCCACACCTCGGTTAACAAATCCTCCTCCATTATCGAGGTTTACTCTCATCCACGGCTCTCGGCACTCATTCTTGTAGTGCCCTTTATTTCCACATCCAAAACAGGTGACAGTGGCCTTCCAGTCCGCTCCTTGTGCAGTTTGAGCTGCAGCAAGTGGTCGTGACCTACATTTCTTAGCCACGTGTCCTACCTTAGAGAACTTCCTACACACAATCGGGTACGGTCCATGGTGGTGTCAATTGCAACGACCACACAAAGGCTTGCTACCTTCATAACCCTTATTCTCTCCATTTCTTATGGCAAACACCCTGGCTGTCTCTTGCCGTTTGTTGCCATTCCCTTTAACAACTTCATTCCTCTTCCTCTTATCACTTTTATCACTCTTACCCTTGTCTCCTACTTCCAATACATAAGAGTCCATCAAACACTGAGCCACAATAATTGCCTCATGCAAGTTAACTGGCTTCACAGCGATGACATCATTCCAATTGGCTAAAGGCAATCCATCAGTATACCTCTCAATCTTAAGGGCTTCAGTGCGGACCATGTCAGGGCAAAGCAGCGACAACTCTTGGAAACGACAATTGTAAGTCGTCATGTCAGTACCCTTAACCTTATGGTTCCAGAACTCAATCTCTAGCTTCTTAACTTCATTCCTAGGACAGTAAGTCTTGATCAAGATAACCTTAAACTAGGTTCAAGTCATGCTATAAGCTACATCACTTCCTACGGATCTGTGATAGTTGTTCCACCAGGTCGACGCTTCGTCCTTCAAGGTAAATGTTGCATACTTAACCTTACAATCCTCTTCACAGTTGCTAACGGCAAACACAGACTCAGTTTTCTCCATCCACCTAGTTAGGTAAACTACTCCTTCGGTTCCTCTGAACGCGATAGGACCACATAATCGGAACTCTTTGTAGGTACAACCTTGAGTCCGATTAAGCAGTGGGGTTCCACCAGAAGTGTTAGAGAGATTAGACTCAGCTAGCAGTTCAGTGACACGCTGCGTAACAAGCTGGTCGATGTGGGCTGGGTCCAAAGGTGGAGGGTTTTGTGGAACAGGACCATTCTCAGCATGGTCGTTCACATTCGGGTTCTCTACAGCTGGGTTATCAGTGTTCAGGTTCTCAACAGGTGGAGTGGTCGGGGTCGGACGACGACCTCGACGGGCAAGGGCAACCACAACAGAAGGGGCTGCTCGGTTAGTCCTAGGCGGGTTTCGTTATGGTGCCATCATTATGAAGGCAAGAATAACAGTTTCATAAGTTCACAATTCACGCTCTAAAGACAGAGTTGGGTTCCAAGGATAACCAACTAACGCTCGAATACATAATCAAGATCAACAAGGATATTGTTATACCATAACAAAACAACCAGAGACCGAATCATAACTAAAGGATGTACGTTTCAATAACCATAACTCATAGGTTCCAAAGTAGAATACATGAAAGGATGCGGAGAAATCAAAAATGATCCTAACAACGATACTAATAAGATAACTATGATAGATCTACATCTCGAACTAAAGACTACTCTGTTTCAAGATGGTACAATTGTTAGGAATTATATTTGAGTTGATTATGACAAAATATGAAATATGAAAGACTTATGAAGACTATTGAAGACAAGGGACTTATTTCTTAAAATAATATTTATTATATAGTCCCTAGTAGTATTTGTAACCCTAGTATCTCTATTATATAAAGAGATACAGGGAATTAGATTTATGTGCGTCAAGATGTGAACACCATTAGTAAAGGGGTGTGTGTGTTTTTAGGCGTATGTTCATGTAAAAACCTAGGTTAGTATTTAGTATATTAGTGATTAGTAGTTAGTCGATTAGTTATTATTTAGTTAGAGATGATGATGAAAACCTTGTTCAATAACAAAGAATTGACTAGTTTATTCCATTGTGCGCGTTATTAGTCTCTGTTATTGATCCCTAGCTGAGCTTATAAATGATCTTCACAATTGGTATCAGAGCGGAGAGCTCTTGATATAGGGATCTACAAGGTTTTTCGAAGGAAAAGATTAAAAAAATTGGAGTCTGAAATTTTTCGTATATGCTTTTGCAGCACTGTTTTAAAATGATGATAACTTTTTCGTTAACTGTTGGATCAGGACAAAATTTTAGGTGGACGTTCTTTATATGGCAATATAACTTTTCAGCAGAGGGATTGTCTATTTGAGCTTTTATGTGAAAGTTACAGGTTGTCAAAGTTGGCTGCTGAAGGAGGTTTTCAAAATCAAATTTTCAGGTTTTTAGGGTTTTCATTATGTTAGGTGTGCGTTAAAGGGTACTATCAAACCCTAATTCAATGAGTTTTTAATGATCACTATTTTTGGAGTATGGTTTGCTAGTTTGTGGTTGTCGAAACCCTAAATTGCTCAAGGTACTGTCGTTTATCCTTGAAAGTACTGCTCGTCCTTAAAAGTACTGCTTGTAGACATAATACTGCTGGGTTTTTCAAACTGCTCTTGTGATTATTATTATTTAGATGATATTGATATGTGTATCCATACTAGCATGATATTGTTAATCTATATTCATTGGTTGGTGCTTCTACATGGGTCGGTGGCAATATCTTTTATAAATTGAGTGGTTTCTATCGTGGCTTTCTAAGATATGATTGGTTGGAGAACAGATCATGGGTCGGTTTATATATTGGAGTGATATTGAATTTCATGCACATTTGAGTTGAACTTGGAGTATTAGAAATATATGGGATAGCAGCTACCTGGACTTATTGATTCTAATACTATCAAGAGATGGTGATTGGATGCCATAACATTGTTGTGAACGTGGTAATATGAGATCTTTGGTCGGTGTGATTTAATATTCACTTTGGGATAGATTGCACATGGTCTGATTGCATGCATGCTTTATGGATTGATATTAGTTGAAGATTATTAATTCAATTATTGATTAATTGGTCGATGGTGATATTTATATGAGAAGTATTATTCGGATGCATGGTATTTGGAGTTGGTATTGTGATATATTCTATTGGAATCGAAGATAGAGTTTGGTCTTAACGTATCATGGTATTTTCTGGATTTGAGGGGAAGTCGAGCATGGTGATTATTTAAGATGTCGGGTAGCGCACATACATGATTGGATCTCGGCTGAATTTAGTGAAATCAGAAAACACACATACATGGGATATTAGTATACACACACATGAGATTGGTATTGATATGATTGGTAAAGTAGACATCATGTTCAGGGGAAGATTCTGTGGACGCTTTTACATGGTTTCTACTGGTTACTCTTAGAACTATTCTTCAGGTTACTACTACTGGGTTTCAAATGCGATTGTAGTCACCTTTATTAGTATTTTGGGTGGTACTGTGTTGGTCATGGCTGGAACTACAACGTATTTGTTACAATGGTGGTTAGTTATTCGACAAGTTCTTATGGTTATTTACATGCATCATTCGAGGGGAAGATTTTTACTACTACTTGCTGGTATTTATACTCCTGGTTCAGATTTGTTTTGTGTTAATTTCATTTTTAGCAAGCTTTTTGGTGATCTTCATGGCGGGTATCTTGAGGCATTAGAAGGATGGATTAGTCGTATGATATTGGTTAGTGTGGTTGGAATCAAAGTTGCTTCTACTTAGCTTCTCCTTGTGGATTATGACAAAAAAGGGAAGAAGGCATTACATAGAAGATTTGCAACTTGAAGATTCTTTATGATATTGCATGTTTAAGGGGAAGTTCGCTTATCTTTCATGACATATTAACTTTAGAGGAAGTTTATGCTTATTGGTTTTGTCATTATCAACTAGGGGAAGATTGTTAGGAATTATATTTGAGTTGATTATGACAAAATATGAAAGATGAAAGACTTATGAAGATTATTGAAGACAAGGGACTTATTTGTTAAAATAATATTTATTATATAGTCCCTAGTAGTATTTGTAACCCTAGTATCTCTATTATATAAAGAGATACAGGGAATTAGATTTATGTGTGTCAAGATGTGATCACCATTATTAAAGGGGTGTGTGTGTTCCTAGGCGTATGTTCATGTAAACGCCTAGGTTAGTATTTAGTATATTAGTGATTAGTAGTTAGTCAATTACTTATTGTTTAGTTAGAGACGATGATGAAAACCTTGTTCAATAACAAAGAATTGACTAGTTTATTCCGCTGTGCATGTTATTAGTCTTTGCTATTGATCCCTAGCTGAGCTTATAAACAATCTTCACAATTGGTATCAGAGCGGGGAGCTCTTGATATAGGGATCTACAAGGTTTTTCGAAGAAAAAGATTAAAAAAATTCGACTCTGAAATTTTTCGTGTACGCTTCTGCAGCACTGTTGTAAAACGATGATAACTTTTTCGTTAACCGTTGGATCGGGACGAAATTTCAGGTGGATGTTCTATATATGACAATCTAACTTTTCAGCGGAGGGATTGTCGATTTGAGCTTTTATGTGAAAGTTATAGGCTGTCGAAGTTGGCTGCTGAAGGAGGTTTTCAAAATCAAAATTTTCAGGTATTTAGGGTTTTCATTCTGTTGAGTGTGCATTAAAGGGTACTATCAAACCCTAATTCAATGAGTTTTTAATGATCACTATTTTTGGAGTATGGTTTGCTAGTTTGTGGTTGTCGAAACCCTAAATTGCTCAAGGTACTGTTGTTTATCCTTGAAAGTACTGCTCGTCCTTGAAAGTACTGCTTGTAGAGATAATACTGCTGGGTTTTTCAAACTGCTCTTGTAATTATTATTTTTTAGATGATATTGATAGGTGTATCCATACTAGCATGATATTGTTAATCTATATTCATTGGTTGGTGCTTCTACATGGGTCGGTGGCAATATCTTTTATAAATTGGGTGATTCTATCGTGGCTTTCTAAGATATGATTGCTTGGAAAACAGATCATGGGTCGGTGTATATATTGGAGTAATATTGAATTGCATGCACATTTGAGTTGAACTTGGAGTATTAGAAATATATGGGATAACAGCTCCCTGGACTTATTGATTCTAATACATATCAAGAGATGGTTATTGGATGCCATAACAGTGTTGTGAGCGTGGTAATATGAGATCTTTGGTCGGTGTGATTTAATATTCACTTTGGGAAAGAATGCACATGGTCTGATTGCATGCATGCTTTATGGATTGATATTAGTTGAAGATTATTAATTCATTTATTGATTAACTGGTCGATGGTGATATTTATATGAGAAGTATTATTCGGATGCATGGTATTTGGAGTTGGTATGCGTGATATATTCTATTTTTTTTAACAGCAATTGTGGCTACATGGCCCCTAGCCCAGAAGGCGTAGCAAGCCCACACAACCACTGTGATATATTCTATTGGAATCGAAGATAGAGTTTGGTCTTAACGTATTATGGTATTTTCTGGATTTGAGGGGAAGTCGAGCATGGTGAATATTTAAGATGTCGGGTAGCGCACATACATGATTGGATCTCGGCTGAATTTAGTGAAATCAGAAAACACACACACATGGGATATTAGTATACACACACATGAGATTGGTATTGATATTATTCGTAAAGTAGACATCAATTTCAGGGGAAGATTCTATGGACGCTTTTACATGGTTTCTACAGGTTACTCTTAGGACTATTCTTCATGTTACTACTACATGGTTTCAAATGCGATTATAGTCATCTTTATTTTTATTTTGGGTGGTACTATGTTCTTCATGGCTGGAACTACAACGTATTTGTAACCATGGTGGTTAGTTATTCGACAAGTTCTTATGGTTATTTACATGCATCATTCGAGGGGAAGATTTTTACTACTACTTGTTGGTATTTATACTCCTGGTTCAGATTTCTTTTGCCTTAATTTCATATTTAGCAAGCTTTTTGGTGATCTTCATGGCGGGTATCTTGAGGCATTAGAAGGACGGATTAGTCATATGATATTGGTTTGTGTAGTTGGAATCAAAGTTGCTTCTACTTAGCTTCTCCTAGTGGATTATGACAAAAAGGGGAAGAAGGCATTACATAGAAGATTTGCAACTTGAAGATTCTTTGTGATATTGCATGTTTAAGGGGAAGTTCGCTTATCTTTCATGACATATTAACTTTAGAGGAAGTTTGTGCTTATTGGTTTTGTCATTATCAACTAGGGGAAGATTGTTAGGAATTATATTTGAGTTGATTATGACAAAATATGAAAGATGAAAGACTTATGAAGACTATTGAAGACAAGGGACTTATATGTTAAAATAATATTTATTATATAGTCCCTAGTAGTATTTGTAACCCTAGTATCTCTATTATATAAAGAGATACAGGGAATTAGATTTATTTGTGTCAAGATGTGAACACCATTTGTAAAGGGGTGTGTGTGTTCCTAGGCGTATGTTCATGTAAACTCCTAGATTAGTATTAATATATTAGTGATTAGTAGTTAGTCGATTAGTTATTGTTTAGTTAGAGATGATGATGAAAACCTTGTTCAATAACAAAGAATTGATTAGTTTATTCCGCTGTGCATGTTATTAGTCTTTGTTATTGATCGCTAGCTGAGCTTATAAACGATCTTCACAACAATGCCATGAATCTAATCACAATCTAACCACGATCACGAATACCACTAACAGATCTCCTAACATCGTCAACCTCTCTCCACAAAGATGAAAGCTCAACACGCCGAGTGTCGCTATCACTTTTCAGATCCACGACCTCTCTCTCCAACTCACCAATCCTGCGCCATATCACTGTCATGATCTCGGCCGCGAACCCTCTCAGTAGGTCCCCAACCTGCTCCTGGAGCTCGACATACCCTCTCTCAAAATCGTAGTCCTCCTGACTACAATACCTATATCCGCTCTCAAATCCTCTATACTAGCCCTCGATACTCCAACCAACCGATCTGTCAACCTACTAAGCCTAATACCCTGGGATGTAATCCTTTCCCACATCAGACCCGTCTCCCCATACTCCTCAGGCTCTGAAGCAAACTCTGATGGTATCTCTGAACCTAATGGGCTACCTATCTCAAGTGAATGTGGAAGGGAACCAAAATCAAAAGGCTGACCAGGTGAATCAGGCTCAGGAAAAGGTAAGGGAGAGCCTGGTCTTAGAGAATGTGCAGGACTCTGCAATGGAGGAGTACCCACATCTGGGATACCCTCATCATCCTCCTCGTGGGGATGCTCATCCTCATCTACATACTGCTCCTCAATCTCATGCTCCTCCTCGACCTCATGCTCCTCCTCGCCCCCTCATCTTCGCAGGGAGAGTCCATGAGTCGAGTCTCGTGCGGGGTGAATCTTGAGGTGGTACAAGAGGGGATCTAGGTCTTCTAAGACATGGTGATGCTGGTGGTGGTGATGACGTAAGAGAGTGGGCTGCTAGGCGAATAGGTGATGATGGTGGTCATACGGACATGTGGGCAGTACTACGAGCAAGTCTAGGAGTCTGGGCTCGTGCTAAGACCTGATGCAAAGTGAGTTGCCTAGATGAGCTAGGTTGATCTGATGATGATGAACTAGAGTGACGGGTAATCACATAGGGATCACCCTGAGCAACACTCATGAGAGTCACTGAACTAGCGCACAGAAGGACATCCTCAGATACATCATAAGCTAGTAAAGGCATAGTCTGTGACAATGGCATAGGGTAGGTATAAGTGTTTGAAAACAACTAGTTCTAATAAGCGCATCAACACAATCAAAACATATATCACATAATGAAAGCTTTAAAATAGAGGTACCGCATTACTCAAAATATGCCTTTAAATAAAACACGTAAGTTCTATTCTATCACATAATATCTCGACAATCGAATCACATTTACCCAAAATCAATAATCATATCTCAAAACATAACATCTCAATAAACAATTCACAATTAATAATATCTCATAAATCAAATCGCAGTTCATACCATAATCAAATAAGAAGCTTCGGCTAGAGTGGCGGGCATCGCTCGGTCGAGGATCAATTTTATTAAAAAGTGGTTATAGTTTAGGTTTTATTAAATACCTAGTTCTCTATAACCTTGAGCTCTGATACCAATCTGTAACACCCCCAAATCTTAGTACATCGGAAGACTTAATCAAGTTTTCAGGGCGTTATAATTGGATTGGTATCTCACACAAGTATAGCAAAAAAGATAGTCATTATCATTCAAAACCAATCCCAAATTTAAATATTCAAAACATTAATCCCAAAATGTAAGTATTAGGCCCAAACATGATTTAATAAAAATAGGTCCCCATAAATTATCAGAGTTTGATTATGATCCTTGACCATGCCTCCTTGCCAAGCTTCCGCAGAACACGCACTCCAAATATCACTTAAATACCTGAGAAAGCATGCTAAAAGGTCAGCTAACGCTGGTGAGTTCATAGGTTTAAATTTGAGTAAAAAGTAGTGGACATGTATGAGTTAATTTTCTATGCGAGACCTAAGATAGATACACATCATTCACAAACAATATCATATCCGATATCACAACGGTCCCATAGCGACACTAGCCAGCACAGCCGTAGCAAAGTCTAGAATGATTGCTAACCCTGGACTAGGTCGAGGTAGAAGTCTACACTTAGCTAGGTAACGTGTTATAGCAATTAGGATTGCTACCCTAGACTAAGGCAACAGGTACCACATATCTATCTAAACAGTCAAGCAAATAAGCAAATCAAAATAGTTTTAAAGGTCCAAAAAATAGTAGCATGATTCTCACCCCAATTTAGTTAAAAACATAGATAAAAGTGGGGCTATGAAACTCACCTCAAGCAAGAAACGCACAATTAAACACTAGCAGAAGATAACAGCTAATCACGGCACAACAACTATCGACTCGGCACAACCTATTAATATAAACCAATTTTAATATATGTTTCCCAAAATCAACGTTATCTACCCTAATGTATTCCTTTTCTTTATCTCCAAAAATGTCTTGTTTCACCGTTTAGTCTTAGCGTTTGGTATCCTCATGTGGGTGTATCAACTCAATATGATATCATGAATACACTCAAACAACCAATATGTGACTCAATGCAACACAATGAGACGTCTAAGTGATAAGCTCCATAGTCCAATAAGTTTCGGAATAAATAGTAAACCTTATCGAATTCGTTAACTCGATAAACTCAATTATTTATTCGTGACGCTTATTATCCTTTAAACCGGTCGCAGCCTAATGAGTCATAAGCATAATTCACCCATTAATATTGTTATCCAACGTGCCTAACGGGCTCTTATTAGATTCGTCAACCTAATAAGTCCGTCATCCACGTGGATCGACACTATTAATGTTAGGTTATTCGTAACCCATTAAATACTTATTTATTAAATACTTATTTATTAGAAAAACTTTCCATTTTAAGTTGAAAATAGTATTAAATGCTTATAAATAAATACTTGAAAATAGTATTAAATGCTCATAAATGGCACATTTCGATAAACGTGCACTCAAAACATTAAATACTTATTTATTAGAAAACCTTTCCATTTTAAGTTGTTAATTCCCATTTAAAATAGTAAATAACAAGACAAGTCTTGTTATCGATAGTTTTGGTATAAAAGCCTTTTATTATTTATGTTTCATAGTTTTATTAACCCTTTTATATACATTACGTCAATTTCATTATTAGTTTTCAAATCGTTATTCGTTTCGAGTCCACAAGCACGAGTCATGACTTCTCGGCTTTTAATCAATCTAAGGTCCAAATTATACTAAAGTCCATGTTACGGCGTTGTCGAGGTCAACTATTGACTAAAAAGTCAAAGTAACACCGACGTTGCTCAAAGTTGACAATTTATATAATAAATCCAAATAAAACTCATAATAGCGCAATTCAATCTCAAATCAACCCAAATCAATCTCGCCAACCAATCAAACTACCAAATATACCCGAAACCAATGTTATGGCCCTAATGGTCATGACAGGGTCATAGTTAAGACCACGTGAACCAAACAAGCTCTAGAAGCCTTTCGGCTCCATGCATCTCATCCAAACACCAACAATATCAACCAACAAGCTACCACAACAACCCGACCTGGACCCTTGGTCCTTAGGGGTCACGTAAGCCACCAAACCATGACCATCGTGGGTCTTAGTGGCTCGTACGCCTCAACACCACAAGCAAACACTCCCCAAATGGCTTCTACTACAACCAAACACAATCAATCAACCTCCAATCATTATCCAAACATCAAACGTATCAACTATTCCTAATCAAAAACAAGAAACATGACCTAAAATGCAAAAACCCAACAATATGATACACCACATGATACCAAATCACTAGCTACATGTTTATTTAAGTGTAAATTAGTTTTAATCCCATGTTTGAACAAAAACCCCTAAAATTCGTCCCATGTACGAGCCTAAGGAGACCCATACGTGGATTCTTATGGCCAAAACAAGCTTGACCGATGTTCCATTTACCTTTTTACAACCCGATCTACAAGATTTAATGAAAACCCTAGAATCACGAATCTTATTTTTAAGATTTGGAGGTGTTAATGTAGGCTTTTGTGAGAGATTTTTATATGGATAGAAAGAGGAAAGAGAGATCTACAAAGTGGTGGTGGAGGTGAGATACCACTTGCCAGAATTTGGCCAGAAAAGGGGCGGCTAGTGGTGGTTTAAGGGTTAGGGTTTGTTTAGGTGGAAGAGAGAGAGAGTAGAGATAGAAAGTTGGTGTTAGTGCGTGTGTTTTAAAGAGAGAATGAAAGAGTAGAAGTGAGGAGGGTTGGGGGTTTAAATACTTGGGCAAGGTACTAAATAAAAAATGTAGGGGGGGGGGAGGGGGCGCCGGCCTAGGTGAAAGTGGGAGGGCCGAAGCCGTAATTTTTTGTAAACTATCTCGTTTACCCATTCCCGAGTTCATACATTGTCCTACGAGTGTCACACGACGTTAAATCGACTTTCTATTATATTTATTTATGTTTTTCCACGAGTTTTGACTATTTATTTGACAATTTTTGTGTTGCGGTCTAAAAGTTACGTTATTTCTTGTTTTTGGCTTTTATAGTGCCGAATCGAATAGTGCCTATCGAAAAGAGTTAAAACTCACACGATAACTCATCAAATAATAAAATAAATCATAAAAACAAATAAAAGATATCAAATCAAGTCATGGTCCATAAAATTAGTTACAAAGGCAAAAGCTCGGTTTAGTTTAACGTAATGCATTCACCTAAAATAGACTCCCTAAATTTCAGGTTGTCACACTTATAATATTTCATTTGGTTCGAATGTCTTGTATGATGATGTTCATAATTGAAGTTATAAGAGTATCTGGTATTTGGTTTTGTGGTCAAAGGTCTTCTTCATTTCTTATTCATCTCTTTTTCTTTTGTAAATTTGATAAGTTTGACCTTTCAAGTTTGATATATTTGACCTTGTAAGTTCGATGAGTCATAATTTTGACATGTCAAAAACTCAATGGATCCAATTTTGATGGATTCAAATTCGATGAACTTTTATCGAACTTCTTTCCAAGAAATTCAATGGAAACTGCGATGAAAACGGGTTTTATCGAATTTACTTTCCAAGTAAGTTTGATAAATGAGGGTTTTGTCGAATTTACTTTCCTAGTAATTTCGATAAATGAGGGTTTTGATTTTCCGATGAGTTTTCCTATTATATTATCCGACCAGTTTAGTACTACCAAGAAAAACTGCTTAAAGTACATCCCTTTTGACCCAGTTGACTATGAGTTTGACCACAAAACACTCCAATGGTTGATACAAAACATGTAGAAGTGATAAGGATTTAAAACGTACACTTTTAAGGGGTCATTTAAGCCCTTAATTGACCACTTTTATATCCGTTACTGCTTAATTTCGTTCCTTTTCACTTTTTAGGTCTCTTGGAAGCAAATTGCTAGAATGAAGCACATTTGGACGAAAAGGAGTCAATACATGAAGAAAATGGCAAAGTCAACATCGAAGCTACTCAAGCTGCTCAAAATGAACTTGACGTCATCCCAATTAAAGGGCGATGTTGTCCCTTTATACAGACTTGATAAAAACATGCACTAGATGGCTCAGTGGAATTTTTGTTCGTATAACCTGACGGCGTCAGGCTTTGAAGAAGAAGGGCGTAACTCAGACTTTTCATCTCAGACGGCCCAGATCCAGAATCATGACGACGTCCCATCTAAAGACTGACGGCGTCACAACTCTAAGGTGACGCAGTCCCATCGATGACTTGGCCAAGACGAAAACCCTAATGACGGTGAGTTGACGGCGTCGCACCTATAAGGTGACGCCGTCGCACTTGTAAATCTATATATAGAATTCTATTTTTCTGCAATTAAAGAGGTAAAATTTTGGAGAGAAAAACCTAAAACGTTTGTAGTCCGATTTGGACAGTATCTTAGGGTCCCAAGCCCTATTTTACACATCGATCTAAGTATTTTAATCCAAAGTATCATTATGTCTTCAATTGATTGTGTATATGCTTCCTTGTTTAACATGTCTAAATTTCTTGTGTGTATGCTTAGATCTATGAAACCTAGTTATTAATTATTGTTAGGTTGTTTCTTATCTTGATTGTAGTTGGCTTAGGAGTGCAACTAGGTATCAATCGTTTTATTTAATGCTTGAATATTCTTTGTGAAATTGAGGCTTATGAATAAATTAGTTTAAGAACATGCGGATTTCGTAGGCTAAACCCAAAGGTAACCTCAAAGAGTGAGGGCACACGCATTCCCTACGACCTTAGGAATACAACGCGTTAAGATAAGGTGTGACAATTCAACTGACCAATAAAATATAACTATGGAGTAATAGTATCTAGGTAAACACATTTTTAATCATCATACGAGTACACATCAAATAGACATGACTACCCATAGTATTAGATAATTAGATAGTATAAGTGACCGGTAGAAATACCACCCCTCAAACCAATTGCCCTGAGATATTTACCTTAGCTTTAAAAAAACTATAAAAAGATAAAAAAAAAGAATCATCCTCAACCGCACCTTAGCGTAATACATTTCTTGCTAGCATTCCTATTCCCCTAGAGAACGATATCAATCCCTGAGGCATACCCAATACTACACTACAACGATTAGGTTCACTGCCTAGGTGGTTGAAAAACTTGCTCGAAGAAAAGGAAGTTCCTTTGACCCCAAACGCGCTTCGTACGCGCATCAAGTTTTTGGCGCCGCTGCCGGGGAATAGAATAGCTAGTTAGATTTCTATCCCGTTTAGGTTCCCTTGCTTAATTCCTATCAAGTAAGATTTTTTCTCATTTTTTAGCTTCCTTGTAGTCTATTCCCCTTCTTCGTAAACTTGTTCATAACCCCATCACCCACCATGATTCGCATCTTTCGCCGGAGAAACTTTGCACTACCCGCTCCCAATCCCGCAATGGAAAACGCAATCCCACAAAACCTTTCACCCGTTCACCACTATGAAAATCACCTAGGGTATAATGAAATAAATTGGCAACAACATAGTCCTTTCTACGATTTGGATTCCGATGAGGAATTTGATTACGGAGAGGCACTAGATAACGGGGAGGTCATCCATGAAGTTAGTTTTGAAATGGAAGAAAAACCCTCCCAATGTTTTTACCCTAGGTGTAAAATTGAGGTTGATGGCACCTTCAACATGCAATTCCCTTGTAGAATAGGATTTCAAAGTTTTGATGCTTACTTGCATTCGTTCTTACCTTTAAACTTGATCTCAAGGAATTTATATAATAAAATTAAGGTGAATGAATTAGCCTATCAATGGGACAATGTTGTTGATGCGGTCACTCACTTGTATGTGTTTGTTGGAAGTTTTGCTTATTTGGTTGAATTCATGGTCTTACAAAATTTAGGAGAATTCATTGATGGAAGCCTCACTCAAGTGATATTTGGAACATCCTTTAAGAGAATGACTAAGTTGAATGAACGGATGGTTGATGGTTTAGTCACATTCTCTAATGAAGGTGAGGATTTTATCTATCAAATGCCCTGTACGCACCCTAGGTTTAAACACAAAGATATAGAGGCATGCAATTGGATGGCTCTTATTCCGATACTTAGTGAAAGAGACAAAAAACGAAGACTTAGGCATACTTATGAAAAAAATGAAAGGTACCATAAAAAATGCCTATAATTAGGAGATGAGTATTAGAAAAATGAGAGAACATTAGAATGGCTTACATATGGGCATGTAAGCGTGCACGAGACGACATAGGAGCACGACTTCGAGTCTAGCTACAAGACTCATAAATAAAGAAAAGAGCTTCGTGGGAGGCAACCCATGCTTAATTGTTTGCTTGTTTATGTGTCATACATCTTTTTCATTGTTGTTTATTCTCATGGTTTATTTTGTGAAAATGGTTTATTTTGTCTTTAACATCGTCTTAATTACATATAAAGGTATTTTACAAAAAGATAAGTGTTGGGAAGATTACATACGTTTTTTAAGAAAGTGAACATGAGAATTACAATTAGTGAAATTGATATATATGTGTGTTTGTTAGAGCCAAATTCTTGTATCGAGTCATAATAGATGTTTTGCAAGAATTTTTCAAGGTTTTAAAGATGTAATTTTTCCAAAATTTTTCCAGGAAAACGCAGCAGACCAATTTCAGTCAGAACAACCTGACGGCGTCAGGATTAAAACCTGACGACGTCAGGTCAAGCAGAAATAGCTTATATAATTTTTTATATTTTATGTGCTACTTATAAATTTTTGGAAATTCTCAGGTCTTAATTTTCCAGAAAAACTGCAAACATCCATTCTACAAGCATTATATCCTAGTCTAGTTGTGTCATATATAGTTTTACCATCGATTTTACGCGAAGGTTTCATTTATTTTCTAAAGTGTGCAGGTTATATTTGGCAAGAAGAAGAAACACAACATTGGACGGAGCTTATCACGTATGCATTCTTCTTGAAAGAGAATTTAACCACCACTTCACACGGATCCTACCGAGCTAATCAGGGGAGTACTAGTTTTTTTCTCTTTTACTTACCTTCCTTTATCATAACTTTGATACTTTCGGGTAACATTGGGGACAATGTTTAGTTTAAGTGTATGGTGGGACAATAAAACGGAAACTTAGAAACTATTCTTATCCTTGATTATTTGCCTTATCCTTGGTCATTTTTGTAATAAAGTATGAGAAATATTTGTTAGGGCAATTTTAGCACCAAATTTAAAAAATTTTATGACATGTACGAGCAAAAACATTAGTCTTAATAAAGCGTCTCATGGATAGGAGTTATATGATTAGCACAAAAACCGTTTACCACTCAAATTCCACCTCAAAAATGTGAGGTTCGTCCCTAGATCTTTAGGAATAAAGCATTCACCTTTAATGCTTAGAGAGTGTACCGGTAGTATAATAGATTCTACAACTTGTTTTGTGATAGCATTCCGAGATCGCTAGTGAGACTACACTTGTGTAGTTACGAATAACTAAGTGATAAGAGGCATTAGGATAACCCTTGTTTGAAACTCATATTATAATTAATTCTTCCACATCGGTTGAGTAATTACCGCACACCCTTGCGATGTACTCATCTTTAGTACACGATACCCCTAGTTAACCCCTCAGAGCCTATCCTTTTCGCGGTTCTCGTGATGTTTTGGTTTTTCAGAATATCAATGAAGAGCATTGTTTACAATCCACCCTTAAATGTACACCCAAATCGCCTTAGCCTACCTTGTATGCACTCACCTTTAGTGCATTATTGTTATTACTACTAAACCCTTAGTTCAAATATCTAGTTACTTGCATGGTTACTAAGTCGAGTCATATCTTTTGTACACAGTTTTGGGATGATTGGGACTCATGGGTAAAAGTAATATTTTATAGAGTAACGGGAAGGAACGATAAATTCAAATTCCATTTGTCTACGTAATTAAATACTCCAAGTGTTTTGATCTTTTCAATTCGGGTCAATCAGTGTTAGAGAAATAAAAACTCAAGTGTAGGGATGCTCCTATAAATCGCTTATATTTTCATGTTATCGTAGAGGATGGTAGAGTAAAAATGTATGAAGAGAAAAAAAAATCGAAAAAAAGAGAGTGTTCAAAAAAAATGAAGAAAAACATACGGGCTACCATCCTACATCTATATTTATGTTTATGTCTTTAAATTTATGTTTGTTTGTTTCAAGTTATCTAGAGTTAGTGATTCGAGTCTTGGCTTAGCAACGCCATGCTTTTCATGCTTGTAACATAAGATTTTTGACTTGCCACCACTAAAAATCGCCTATCCAACAAAACCCTTTGTTTCCCTACCGTAAGCCTAACATTACAACCCTTGCAAAGACCTCTTAGATAGTTGTTCCTAGGTGCTTACGCCAAAGCGGTGGAGGTTCGATCTAGTCTCAAGCCTATGGTAATCTATGTACTATGCCAGGTAATGAGTGTTTATCTTCCATTTCCATTTATTATATTTCATATAAACTCGAGAGATGAGAGAATTCAAACACCACTTGTGAGGTGCTAGTATATAATTTTTGTGCGTGTTATGACTATTGCGATGCTTTTACTTGTTATAAATTATTCTAAACCCATGATTGATGCCCCCTAACTTATGAATTGATTGGCCAAAAGCACATTTGCTTGAGGACAAGCAAATACCAAGTGTAGGGATATTTGATAAGGATTTAAAACACACATTTTTAAGGGGTCATTTAAGCCCTTAATCGACCACTTTTATATCCGTTACTGCTTAATTTTGTTCCTTTTCAATTTTTTGGTCTCTTGGAAGCAAAATGCTGGAATGAAGCACATTTGGACGAAAAGGAGTGAATACATTAAGAAAATGGCAAAGTCAATATCGAAGCCACTCAAGCTGCCAACCGAACAACGGGACGGCCCCAATCAAAGGCTTACGGCCCGTTAGTCCCTCTATAGAGACTTGATAAAACATGCACCGCATGACTTAGGAATTTTTGTTCAGATACCCGACGTGCACAAAAGCTTTGAAGAAGAAGGGCGTCACTCAGACTTCTAATCTCAGACGGCCTAGATCTAGAATCATGAGGATATCCCATCTAAAGACTGACGGCGCCACAACTCTAAGGTGACGTTGTCCCATCGATGACTTGTCAAAGACGAAAACCCAAATGACAGCGAGCTGACGGCGTCCCACCTATAAGGTGACGCCGTTGCACTTGTAAATCTATATATAGAATCCTATTTTTATGAATTTAAAGAGGTAAACTTTTGGAGAGAAAAACCTAAAACGTTTGTAATCCGATTTGGACAGTATCTTAGGGTCCCAAACCCTATTTTACACATCGAGCTAAGTATTTTAATCCAAAGTATCATTATGTCTTCAATTGATTGTGTGTATGCTTGCTTGCTTAACATGTCTAGCTAAATTTCTTGTGTGTTTGCTTAGATCTATGAAACCTAGTTATTGATTATTGTTAGGTTGTTTCTTACTTTGATTGTAGTTGGCTTAGGAATGCAGCTAGGCATCAATCTTTGTGTTTAATGCTTGAATATTATTTTTGAAAGTGAGGCTTATGAATAAATTAGTTTAAGGACTTGTGGATTTCGTAGGCTAAACCTAAAGGTAACCTCAAAGAGTTAGGGCACACGCATTCCCTACGACCTTAGGAATACAACGCGTTAAGATGGTGTGACAATTCAACCGACCAATAAAATACAACTAGGGAGTAATAGTATCGAGGTAAACACATTTTTAATCATCATACGAGCACACATCAAATAGACATGACTACCCATAGTATTAGATAATTAGATAGTAGAAGTGATCTCGGTAGAAATACCACCCCCCAAACCAATTGCCCCGAGAAATTTACCTTAGCTTTATAAAAAAAACTATAAAAAGGTAAAAAAAGAGTCATCCTCAACCCCACCTTAGATTAATACATTTCTTGCTAGCATTCCTATTCCCCTAGAGAATGATATCAATCCCCGAGGCTTACCCAATACTACACTACAACAATTAGGTTCACTGCATAGGTGGTTGAAAAACTTGCTCAAAGAAAAGGTAGCTCCTTTGACCTCAAACGCACTTCGTACGCGCATCAAGAAGCTATAACAGAAATTTGACCAAACAGGTATGATAAAGGAATTTAGTAGACCATATCTGATATTGTTGTACAAACCAGATTCAGAAACATATGATAAAGAAAAGTTGACCAGATATGAAAATTGTACCAACAGGTTCATAACATGTACGAACCACAAAGAATATACGATTTTGACAAAAGATCACCAGAAAAATCAACCAATAAAGACAACATGGCTTCATTATACCACTGATAGGATCGTTTTTTAGGTTGATATGGTGAATCGAGAGGTCTTGGTAAATGGAAGAATATCATATCCATAGTTTGAGACAGAAAGTAAAGAGAGAAGGGAAAACAAATGTGTTTATTTATAATGAAAGGGAAAATTACACAATGAGTCTCACCCCTCCATGGAAGTATGGAGGGTATATATAGCCTAACACAAGCATAACAATTATGATATTAGATAACTAGTCCATGTGTTTCGGCTTAATAAGATAGCTAATGTAATACCGTAAATGTCGTTCCATTTACGTGTTAGGAGTGATCCCAACACACATTTACCACACGAACGAGATGAAATAGAAATGAAAAGGAGTGGCGGCGGCAAAAAGATGAAACACGGCTAAAACACCTTCAAACATGTGTGTCTACTTCAAAGTGAGATGGAAATGATGGTGAGAGTGGTGGTGGAGCGGCGGCGGTGGTGGTGGTTTGATGGGTGATGGCTGCACAGGAAAGGAGAGAGGGGTGCTAGGGTTTTGATGGTGATACCAAATGACAAGTTGACCTAATCTCATTATCTTTATAGTCAAATTATTTTTGCCACATGCAAATTTGATAAAACTAAAGGGGGCGCTACATGCGACTGTTAATTCTTATGTTTATATGGGTCACCTATCATATATTGGCTTCGTTGGCTTGGTTTGCTTTGGCTGGCCATGATTCATATTGTGGTGGTGTCCTTATAAGTGATGCGTGTGAAGGCTTTGGTGGCCCCATGTTAGCACCATTGCTGCAATATTTTGGCTCCTATTTTGATCTGCATATTCGTGGTCTCCAAACCTTCATCTCAAATGTCATATGATTTTTTGTTTGTATCCTTTTTCGTGTCAGTGTTTAGTCTCTTTGTAGGATATCACTTCTTTTGTTTTGACACTTTTATTTTCTTTTCTTGCGGGTCTCATTCTCGTTTAAGTATCTTACTTAATCGAGGTGGGATGCCTTGTTTTGTATCTTGTTTTGGTTTCGAGGTTCTCAATGATATTTTGCCTTTCTAAAAAAAAAGAAAAAAGAAAAAGAAAAAAAAGGGCACGGGTAACTTTAACTCCAAGGACCATAAACGAAATTTTGTCAAATTTTTGTAGAAATAACACTCGGGACTCATTCGTGCTCAATAAAAATTTCCCGAGACTTTTAAACTAGCGCAAACATTTTTAAAATTATTTTTCCATTCAAAATGACTATTTACACGACTATTTTTGCATAAAACGTCATAATTCGATTAATAAACGGAATTTAGGTCTATACTCGTGCTGGTCCGCATTGTGCTAAATTCTCACGTATCCTGAGATAATCTCTCGTCTCACGAGATAACCTCTCATTTCCACACCAAACAAGTTAAAAAATATATTCATAATTACTAAAAATCAAAAATAGATATAATGAGGTATGAAATATGTTTCAAAAATTACCGGTTGTCACATCTTCTGGCTCATTTGACAAATACGATCATATTCATTATCTAATTCAAGCGACTCTAAAGAAGATGTGTCATCATTATAGAGTTTGGTTTCGAAAGGTACCTCTTTTGAATTTTCGGCCATTAGACATGTTTCGTCCTTGGTCTCTTCATCGCTATCGCTCCAAGCACCACTGATGTATGCCTTTTGGTTCTTTTCTTTTTGTTGTTGAGGAAATTCTTCTACTGGATGTGTTAGATCATCACATCTGAAACCTGTCCTCTCGCTTTTCCCATATTTTTTATCTCGACTCTTTTGAGGCGCTTTCTTTTCGTCTTGCAGTTGTCTTACGAATCTACCTTTTCGTTTAAAGAACTTCTTGAACTCTCTGACCGCCATGGCATACTTTTCGTCTTCACTTTCGGAGCTTGAGTTTTCATCATCACTAGATTCCTTTTTAGCCTTTAGAGCAAGAGATATCCTTTCTACTTTGCTCTTAACAATTTTGGAATCATTCTTGATGATTAGCTCATAAACTTTTAGGTTTTCGATAAGCTCATCAATTGAGAGTGAGGCTAAATCTTTGGATTCTTCCATTGTCGTGACATTTGCTCTCCACTTTGGATGTAACGCCCTGAGAAATTTCCTAACACAACTATTGACAGAAACACCCTCATCAAGTGCTTTTAGGCTAGTAATAATAGTATTAAATCTTGCAAAATCATTATCTATATATTCGTCTTCAGGAATGACAAATTGTTCATATTGTTGAATAAGAAGATCGATCTTGTTATCTTTGACTTAGTTATTACCTTGATGGGTGACCAGCAAAGTTCTCCAAATATCTTTAGCAATATTACACATGAAAATTCTTTGAAATTTCTTTTTAGATAAAGCATTATAAATAACCATTTTTGCTTCATCATTTTAAGCTAATTTCTTTTTAAGATTTTCACTCTTTTTCAGAAGGAACTATTTCATCCCTTTTTGTTTCGGGGTTTTTGATAACATCAAATAGTCTTGAATTTTAAGTGTCAATTTCCCCCGATAATGCTTATATTTTACATCTTTTATATAGATTTACGCTTGTATTCCTTTATATTTCACTTTCAGGTAAATTATGAGCATTGGAGCTTATGAGATGCGGATTTGGAGATTTTCCTAACGATTTATGATAGTATGCCAACTGTGAAGAAGCTACGGCGTAACTCACTCTCTCACATTACGTCGTAGCTAGTGTTTTGACTCAAAGGACCAACTTAATAGCAATTATGGCATAACTCCCAACTAAGGTTACGCCGTAATCATCTAGGTCAAGAAATGTTTTGCGCCTCCATCAATTACGCCGTAACTCCGCACAAGGATTACGCCGTAGTCAAACCAAAAGAAATCTGTTTTGAAGATACGGCGTAACCTTTCCTAAGTGTTACGCCGTAACCTGCTTAACGAGAGTTTTAATTGGAGGATTATTGAAGTTACGGCGTAACTCTCAACTTAAGTTACGCCGTAACTAGGATCGTGCCTATAAATACTAGCCCTAATTTCTGAATTTCACATCATTCACTAACAACTCAAAGTCAGAGAATGTGATGTGGGGTCCAAAGGCAGATCATTTTGAGCATACGGAGCCAACTCCAAGGGAGGAATCACTTATCGATAATCATTAGCGATCATTTTATCTTTTACTTTCGATTTATGTCTTTCATTATGTTAAACATCGAATTCATTGTTCCTTTTAATATGATCGTCTAAGCACCTTTGGTCCTAGCCTAGTTATGATTGCTTGAATGTTTTGTTTATGTTTTCATGCTTCCGTATAATTGTTTCTAGTGTATGGATGCATAGTTCATTGGTAGTTACCCTAGCTTTGGTAGTTTTGAAATGCGGTCGTATCTAGTTGCTTAGGAGAATTGACTAACTGACCCTAAGTAGTTAGGTAGAGTTGGGGAGGGTAAGAATTGACCAACTGACGACCCTTCCTCACTTGTGCGAACTGACCAAATGATCACCGGTCGTCCGGATGAACTTAAGAAGTTAGGGATGAGTATCTAAGATGCTAGCGCCCAGGCACTCATTATTTTGAATCTTGCATGTAGGGTACTTAATGACTTGGCTTAGGCGACTAAAAACCACTCGACTATCAAGGGTAGAATCTTGACCTCGGGTAGGAGCCTTTGTTGATCGGTTAGGACGAATTAACCAAATGCTGTCCTAGCGACTTAAACCCCTACTTGAATCAATTGGAAGTAATAAAACATGAGCATTACACGATAGGATGAGTAATTAGGTTAGCACACTTTCCCTTTATTGATCACAACCTCTCTTTATTTTACACTTTTATTTCTTGTTTATTAGTAATTAATTATTTCAAACCTCAAACCAGTTAAAACAATGACACGTAGACTTAATTAGAATCCGCTCACATAGCTCTTGGTACGACCTCGGTTTTACCGATTACTACACTACACACGACCGGGTACACTTTTCGTGAGTGCATAAGGTGGACCATAGGTAAATGAGACATTATAAATATTAAAACCTGGTCAAAAATCTTGCATCAAGTTTTTGGCGCCATGGAGGTTGTGTTTTATTAGGATTTTTAATAAGTCTTTTATTTTTGTTTTATTTTAAATTTTTCTCACGATTTCTTTTAAGTTTAAGGTACCATGGAGGTTGTGGACATTGATAACCTCACTCTTGAGGAATATTTGGCCATGACTAGGGATGAACAAGGGCCGATGCTCGTTAGACCGGCTATTAGAGCTGATGTCCGTTTTAAGATCAAAGAACAGTTTATGAGGGAGCTACGTGCTAACCCTTTCTCCGGAAATAGAGACGAAAATGCTTATGATCATGTTAAAAATGTCTTGTACATTGCAAGCCTTTTCAACATACCTGGTGTTTCTCATGATGCGTTTATGCTCCGATTATTCCCCATAACACTTACTGGGACAGCAAGAAGATGGATTGATAGATTGCTCGCCGGGGAAGTTGATACATGGGCTCTCCTAAAGAAACATTTCATTCAAAGATATTTTCCTCCTTCGAAGATATCAAATCAACTCATTGAGATCCATAATTTTAAGCAAGAAGGCGATGAAACGTTGTATCAAGCTTGGGATAGATACAACGATCTACTTTACAAGTGTCCCACTCATGACCTAAACAGCCAGCAAAAGGTCAATATTTTCTACAAAGGTATCAATATTGCTACAAGACAAATGTTGGACTACCAGGGACCAATTCCAGGAATGACCTCTACTCTTGCCTTTGAAGCCATCTAAAAAATGGCCGATCATTCTCAAAAATGGCATGATGGAGGAAGCCAAAGAAGCCTAGGTGGAAATCTTGATGGTATTGCCGCCATTACAAACAAGCTTGAAAATCTTGGTCGTGACATCCTTAAGCTCAAGGAAAGTGTTCACGCTATCCAAGTAGGATGTGAAAGCTGTGGTGGAGGACATCTCACCAAAAATTGTCCTCTTATTGATGATGATAGTAAAGTTGAAGAAGTGAAATATGGTGAAACAAATAGACTGTTTCAATGGGCGAACGGATACGAGAATGGTTATCGTGGAGGACATCCGGTATATTACAACCGTGGGCCTTTCGGGGACAGAAGATCTAATCTGGAGGATACGATCAGCAAGTACCTTGAAGACTCAACTAAGAGACAAAATGAGTAGGAGGAATGGCTAAAGAACTTCCTAGAAAATACAAACAAGAGCCTTTTTAGTCATGAAGAATCACTAAAAAATCTGGAAACTATGATTGGTAAACTTAGCGATGAAGTGCAAAGACATAATGAAGCACAAGAAAGCAAACCAATAGTATGCAAAGCTATTTTTTCTAAAAATGATGCGTCTAACGATAATTCTAGCATGATGCAGGAAAATGATGCTGGAAGTGCTGACATAAGCCAGTTACGCCGTAACCCCACATCCAAAATTACGACGTAACTGGGATACTTGGTCCGACAGATTTCTTGAATTGGATGAGTCAGGAATGCATGTCATTAATGCTTGGCCCGGTAATACGAACATGGTCCCAAAATCCCCATCCAAGAAGAAGTACCACTGGTGCAAGGCAATACCAGTGGACAATGATAAGTGGTAAGACCTTTGAGCCTCATGTAACCCTCATAATGACAATTGCGATGGAGGAGACTATTGGGATATAAAGCTAAAGTACTGAAGAAAGTCAAAGTACTGAAGAAAGTCAAAGTACTGCTTAATGAAAGTCGAAGGACTGCTATGCAAAATTGTTTAAGGATTATTATGTAATTCTAGAATATTCTTAGTTTAGAATTAGTATTACTTGTCGTACAAGGTTTGTAATTGTAAACCGCTAGGGTACTCCTTATGCCTATAAAAGGACCCCTAGATTGGCATTAGATATACGCAACATTAGATAATATTAGAGATACGATTTACATGCAAGTACGATATTAGAGTTATTAGGGTTGTTAGTGAATCTGTATAAATAAGGAGGTTCAAAGTTTTAATATAATCGTTGAAGTTTAAAGTTATTCATCTTAGCTTTATTGAAGTAGTTTCCGCATACTTAATAGAGTAATATCAGTGCTTCATTGTTAGTAATTTAGGATTTATCCAAGGTTGCTAAACCCTTACAAGCTACATAGTTAGTTTGGTCGGAGTATATCGATCCAACAAGTGGTATCAGAGCTTGTGTGGAAACTCTGATTAAGAAGAAACCCTTAAAACCGATTTAACTACAAACACTAAAAGATGTCGACCTAAGCCGCACCACCCCCATCCATCACCTCACTTAGAATTCCTATCATCAAGAAGGGAGAATATGATCTCTGGAGCATGAAGATGAGGCAAGCATTGCAATTACTGCACCATGCATTATGGGAAGTGATTGTCAATGGTAATGTCGTTCTTGAAGAACTCAGTAAGTTCTGGACAACCTAACCACCTAAGCCTACCTTGCCACAGCCACTACAAAAGAAATCAAGAAAAGGCTCTCAACATACTGTTGTCTGCTATTCCTGATTGTCACTTACTAAAGTTTCATGATGCTAAGTATGCAAAACAACTATGGGCTGCTCTCAAAACAAGATTTGGAGGTAATGATGCTTCCAAGAAGATGCATAGAAATCCGTTGAAGCAACAGTTTGAAACATTCACTGTTGGTGAAAGAGAAGGTCTTGATGCTGCCTTTGACAGATTCCAAAATCTTCTTAGTATGTTGGAATTATACAATGCAGAGGTATCTATTGAAGATGCAAACCTAAAGTTCTTTAGAAGTTTGCCATCCGTATGGCATGTGATTGCTACTATGATTAGAGGACAACCTGGTTTGGACACTATGGACTTTGATGATCTCTATAACCATTTAAAGGTATATGAGCATGAGATGAATGGCCAAACAAGTTCAAAATATCACAGTATTGCTTTTGTGTCTTCTAAAAAGAGAGGCAGACTCCACTAAAAGTCGCTTATCCCGCTCAAAGTATTGTTGGTGATAAACAGCATACTTACACAACCATGACTACCCCTATCTCATCACCAACAAACACCATCCACTCTGATGAAGTTGTATGTTCCTTCTTTGCTCAACAAAGCCACCTTTACATGTTACTTATGAAGAAGATTTGTCACAAATTGAAGGGATGCTCAAGAAATTGACATAAGATGGCAAGTCGCCATGATCACATCAAGGATCAAGAAGTTCATGAAGAAAACAGGAAGAGGCATTGACTTTAAACCCAAACAGGGTATCACGTTTGACAAATCCAAGATTGAATACTTTAATTGTCAAAGGCCTGGACACTTTGCAAGAGAATGCAAGTTTGCTAAATATCGTGCAAATAGAATGATAGAAAAACCCAAGCTTGAACTAAAAGAAATTCCTATTACTGAAACAAACCCAAAAGCTTTGGTTGCTCAAGAAAATCTATCAGAGGTTGACTAGAGTGCTGAATTTGATGATGAACCAGTAACGTACTCTATGGTTGCAATGGAAGAGTTTGATTGGAGCACAACTTTTGATAAGGAACCAGGATTTGCTGCTTTAGAATCAAGAGATGGCCTTGGAAGCTTTGATTGGAGCATGGAAAGTAAAGAAGAACATGTTCTGCTTGCTATGGTAGCTACTTCACCAAGTTCACCCACTATCTCTGAGGTATGTTCCAAATGTAATAGCTTTTATCAAAAAGTGCTTAACAATTATGTAACTGAAAGAGATAATTGTAGAAGGGCTAGGTCAGAGGTAGCTGGATATCAATTGACTTTAGAATCAATGGAAGCCAAAATAATAACTCATGAAAATAATGAAATGGCTTGGGCAGAAAAATATGAGCAACAAGATTATCTATTAAAATTGAGTAAATGGAAGTTAGGATGTAAGGTTTCTGAACTTAAAAAGATGACTAAAGAAAGAGATGAATTGTTAGAAAAATTTGATGCTTGGAATGAATCTGGTCTTTCACATGTTAGTTTTGTTGAAAAACAAAAAAGGGCACACATTAAAACTGGCCTAGGTTTTGGTATGGAATTTAGCAGTACAGAAGAGAACCCACCTAGTGATAAGGAACAAATTGATTCAGAGGAGATAAAAACTAGTGATGATGAACTCATTATCTCAGAAGGAAACACATCTAGTAATGAGGATTCAATTAGTCAAACACCTCCTGAATTTAAGAAAGACAAGGGTTGTCATGTTGTTCCTCCACCAACTGGTAGTTTTTAACCACTTAGGACAGATGTTTCTTGTTTTGGAGTAGACAATTTAGAGTTTAGGAAAAAGCTTACTGGTCAATCTAATTCAGGTCCATCTAGTTCTGAACCCCCAAAAGAAACAGTTGAGAAACCTAAGGATGATAATGTTAAGATTTCTGCAGTACCTTCAACTAAAAGTACTGCTAAACATTCAGCAGTACCTTCAAGGAAAACTTAACAAAATACTGCTAAATCTTTTTGGGATAGTTTTGGTCAGGATAGTTTTCATCATTCACCAAAAAGTTAGTATAGTTTTGGTCATAGAACTAAAGGAAGAAATTTTGGGAGTATGGGTCAAAAATTATGTTTTGTTTGTTATAGCCCTGATCATTTGATTAAGGACTATGACTTTCACTCAGACTATTTAAGCAAATTCCCAAAGACTACATCCACCAACCATAAGCCAAGGGAGAATAAACCAGTTTGGAATCATTCACATAGGGTAAACCATAGTAATTTCTCAAAAGACTATAAGTACCCTCACCAGAAAAGACATTTTTCCAAATTCAAGGTACTGGTAAGACACAGTTTTCTCAAGCAGTACTTTCTCAAAGTACTGCTAGGTTTTCACCCAATCAAGGTACTGCTAGCACTTTTTCAAATGAAAGCCCTAGGAGATCCAATTACTATCAACCTAGAAGGCGTTACACCTCAAATAGAGTATCTAGATCAAAGAAATCTATACAAAAAGTTAAAACCAAGTTGGTTAAGAAAGAAAGTACTGATGGGGAACAAATACTACTTTCAGCAAGTAAGGGTGAAAAAGGAAATTTTGTTGAAAAAGAAAAAGAGAATTTTGATGAAAAAGGAGATTTTGTTGAAAAAGAAAAAGAGAATTTTGATGAAAAAGAGAGTTTTGTTGAAAAACCAACACATGTTTTGGAACAAACAAAAATAATTGATCATGTTTTCAAAAACAGTGGAGATTACATACTTAAATAATTTAAGTATGTCACTCCACAAGGGGAACACAAGTCGGTAATGGCTTGGGTTCCTAAAATTAACTAACTCTTTCATCTTTGTGCAAGGCAACCAAGAAGAGGAGCTTAAAGATCATTTAATTGTTGATAGTGGTTGCTCTGGAAGCATGACAGGAGATAAAGAGATTCTGTCAGATTTTAGATCACATTTTGGAGGAAGAGTTGCATTTGGGAATGATCCTAGTGGAGGTAGAATTACTAGAAAAGGAACTATCAAGGCATGAATCCTAGATTTTGAGAATGTTGGGTATGTGAAGGAGCTCAAGTTCAACCTTTTGTCAGTATCTCAGATCTGTGACAAGAAGCACCCTGTGTTATTTACTGACACAGAATGTCTTATTCTTTCCCCTGAGTTCAAGCTTGTTAATGATCACTTGGTAACACTGAGAGTACCAAGAACCAATGATGTGTACAGTCTAAATATGAAGAATCTTAACTCTACTGAAAGAGCAACATGTTTAGTAGCAAAGGCAACACTTGAAGAAGCACATCTATGGCATAGAAGATTAGGTCATGTGAATTTCAAGAATATCAACAAGTTGGTTAAAGGCAATTTAGTTAGAGGTTTACCTTCCAAAACATACAAGAATGATCATTCATGTTTGCCGTGCAAGAAGGGTAAATAACACAAAGCTTCATGCAAGAAGATTGAAGAAAGAACTATCAGAGAACTTTTAGAGTTGTTACACATGGATCTATTTGGACCTGTTTCTGTTGCAAGCTTAAACAAGAAGAAGTACTGCTTAGTTGTAACAAATGATTGTAGTAGATTTAGTTGGGTCTTTTTCTTGGGATTTAAAGATGAAACCTTTGATGCTATTCATGATCTTATAATAGCCCTTGAAAATCAATTGAGACTTAAAGTAAGAGGTATTAGATGTGATAATGGGATGAATTCAAAACAAGTTTATGGATTAATTTTGTGACAAGAAAGGGATTAAGAGGGAGTTTAGCATTGCTAGAACTCCAAAGCAGAATGGTGTTGCAGAAAGAAAAAGAACAAACCTTGATAGAAGCAGTCAGAACAATGCTTGTAGATTCTCTATTACCTATTCAATTTTGGGTTGAAGCTGTAAGTACTGCTTGTTATGTATTAAATAGAGTATCAGTTACTAAACCTCAGATGAAGACACCTTATGAGTTGCTTATGGGTAACAAACCCAACATTCATTTTATGAAACGTTTTGGCTGTCCTCTGACTATTCTCAATACTATTGATACTTTGGGAAAATTTGATGGCAAGTCAAATGAAGGATACTTATTGGGGTACTGTACCAATAGCAAAGGATTTAGAGTATACAAAAAAGTCACCAAAAAGGTTCAAGATTATCTTCATGTTGAATTTTTAGAAGATCAAGAACATCAAAGAGGTAAAGGTCCTGATTGGATGTTTGATCTTGATGTTTTGACTCCTTCTATGAACTATGTTCCTGTCAGAGAAGAAAATCAAGTTGTTCACAAAGAAGAAGATTTACAGTACATTGTTCATGGAGTCCATATTAGACATGATGTTGTTCCTGATGAAGAACCTATAACAATTGAAAAGGAGAAAAGTACTGTTGAACCAAAATCCTCTTTGTCTGTTGAAGATCAGGCTCTCCAAGATGAGCTTAATAGGATGCTTTTTCAAGAAACAATAGCACAATCTTACGAGGATGATCAAAGAAGAGCTTATGAAGAAACAAAGAAAAAGGGTAAGTCTACAAATTACTCTCACAGTACTTTGGATCAAAGTACTGCTGCGCCAATTGACAGTACTTCTGATGATTTGAATGATCCTAACATGTGCGGATTAGAAGACACTGATGATGAGTTAGATGATGAAGGTATTTTCTCAAATTCCAATGAGGGAGCTGATTTCACAAATTTGGGGGATGATCTTGAAGTTCCACAAACTCCTACATTAAGAGTTCATAAAGATCATCCTACTGGTCAAATCATTGGACTTTCTACTTCTGGAGTGCTCACAAGAACCAAAGCTAAAGGCTTCTCTAAGCCACATAATGCTTTACTTAGCTTTGTTTATAAACAAAACAGGCTGAATCATAAGGATCAACAAACATGCTTCTTTACCTGCTTTATCTCTCAAGAAGAACCCAAGAATATAGCTCAAGCTTTAGCCAAAGAGAGTTGGGTTGAAGCCATGCAAGAAGAACTTCTTCAATTCAAACTTCAAGATGTTTGGGTACTTTGTGATCTACCTGATGGAAAGAAAGTCATTGGTACAAGATGGGTTTTCAGAGTTAAGAGAGATGAAAGAGGGAATGTCATCAAGAACAAAGCCAGATTAGTTGCACAAGGCTATAGACAAGAAGAAGGAGTGGACTATGATGAAGTGTTTGCTCCTATAGCAAGGATTGAAGCCATTAGATTATTCCTTGCTTTTGAATCTTATATGGGCTTTCCTGTTTATCAAATGGATGTCAAGAGTGCCTTTCTTTATGGCACAATCACAGAGGAAGTCTATGTAAAACAACCTCCTAGTTTTGAGGATCCTGCATATTCAAACAAAGTCTACAAAGTTATTAAGGCTCTGTATGGCCTTCATCAAGCCCCCGGAGCTTGGTATGAGAGACTCTCCACTTTCTTATTGCAACATGGTTACAGGAGAGGAGCAATTGATAAGACTTTGTTTATCAAGAGAGACAAAAAGGACATAATTCTTGTTCAAGTATATGTGGATGATATTATCTTTGGAGCTAAAAAACAATCAATGGTGAAAGAATTTGAGCGGCTCATGCAACAAGAATTTCTAATGAGTTCCATGGGTGAATTAACATTCTTTTTGGAGCTTCAAGTTAAACAATCAAGTACTGGAATCTTTATTAGTCAAGATAAGTATGTCAATGACATTCTTAAGAAGTTTAACTTTGATGCTATCGCCGCCACCACACCTATCAAAGCTATCAACTCATTAGGAAAGGATGAAGATGGACAGCCGATGTCAAGCTTCCAAGATCAATGATTGGTTGTTTTATGTACTTAACTGCATCTAGACCTGATATCATGTTTGTTGTCTGTTTATGTGCAAGATATCAAGTCTCACCCAAAGTGTCTCATATGAATGCAGTCAAGAGGATTTTTAGTTATCTAAAATAACAACCTAAGTTAGGGTTGTGGTATCCTAAGGATTCATCTTTTCACTTGGAATCTTTTTCAGACAATGATTATGCAGGTGATAATCATGATAGAAGATCAACCACTGGAGGATGCCAATATCTTGGAAGAATATTAGTTTCTTTGCAATGTAAGAAACAAACCATTGCATCAACATCATCCACTAAAGTAATATGCTTCATTTAAGCTGTTGTGGACAAGTCCTGTGGATGCAGAATCAACTCTTGGATTATGGGTTCAATTTTAAGAATACTCCTATCTACATTGACAATGAGAGTACAATTAGCATTGTGAAGAATCATGTTTATCATTCCAAGACCAAGCATATTCATATTAGGCATCACTTTATTCGAGATTGTTATGAGCATAGGCTCATTAATGTTGTCAAGGTTCACACAGATGATAATGTAGCTGATCTACTCACAAAGGGATTTGATGTTTCAAGATTCAATCATTTAGTGGTGAGTATTGGTATGATTAACTATTAAGCTACAATTAAGGGGAGGACTTATTAGTTACCTAGTTAGTCTCATGCATTGTTTAAGGGGAGGCAATACAATGCTTTTTGATGTTTTTGCTATTGTGAAGAAGAGGATGGAAAGTACTGTTTTGAGTTTATCTAAAGGCACTGCTCTGAAAGTACTGCTTTGAAATTACTGCTTACGTGGAAAGCACTGCAGTCTTGTCAACGTACTGTTCCAACGGTCAAAATAAGGGGTAAAATTCAAACAACGGTAACTTTATTAGGGCTGTGATTTTTTAAATAATTCCTATAAATAACTAACCTCCGATTTTCCCTCTCACCTTTATTTTTATCCATCCATCTCTCACTTTTCTCATCATATTCATCTTTGCCGTTTCATCAATTCTTATATCAATTAAGCAATGGCTAATCGTAACACTGTTAATAAGCATAACATGGTTGCTAACTTGGACAAGACACCGTCTAATGTCACTTTTCATGACATAATTGATTTCCTTACTGGATCATCAATCAATTATGCTATTTTTGTCAAACCTGACATCATTGAACCCTGGATTCAACAATTTTGGGCTACTGCTAGATCTCATATGCAAGATGACGAATTCTATATTCAGGCTAAGGTTGCTGGGAAGATAGTTAGACTTAGTGAAGCCACAATTAGGGAAGATTTATTGTTTCATGATGAAGAAGGGGAAGGGGCTATTCGTTTTGACAAACAAGTGCTTTGGGATACATTAAGAGATATTGGGTATGAAGGGTCTCTCACTGAAACAACTTTTAAGAAACCTTTATTTAGTCCTTAATGGAAGTATCTAGTCCATGTTTTGCTTCATTGCTTAAGTCCCAAAAGTACTTCATGGGAGCAATTTGGATCAAATATCGCCTCTGCCTTAGTGGGATTAGCTACCAATCAACCCTTTAACTTTTCAAGAATGATTCTAGATGGTATGCTCTCTCACATCTCCAATGGTTCACCATTCCTAATGTACCCTCGATTTGTTCAACTATTTTTGAACAAGCAGCTTAAGAATGTACCTAAACCTTCTAGCTTGCTACCTATTGTTGTACTTCCACCAAAGGTGTTCACTTTCATGGCTAGAAAGAGTGATAAATTTTCTGGGAGGGATACACCTTTGACTGCTCACATGATGGAAGTCGCACAAGCCGTTAGAGATGAAGCGACCTCAAGTGAAGAAAATGAGCCTTCAGTTTCAAGGGAAGGTCTTGCTTCTCAACGTACATCTGCCACAGGAAGGTAATCGCGATCTCAGCCTACTGCATCTTTGCAAGATATTGTGCATGATAATTCAGAACCAGAGGTCAACCCACCTTCATCTCCCAATGATTATACTTCCACAGATGGGTCTCAAACATCTGGAGGAGATGAGGGAGATATGGCTTCTAAGGGATCTGTTCTAGATAACTATGCTTTGACAAGGGAGTTATTAAGGTTGAAGAAAGATTATGCAGCTTAAGCTGCAAACCTTATAAAGTTGAACAACAAGTTTAGAAGATTGAAGAAATTTGTCTGGCCATTAGTTCAACATCATAGATTGTGGGTCAAATCTCAGAAGAAACAAGGAAATAAATTTAAGAAGGCTTTTAAAGACAAGAAGTTTCACAAGCATTCTTCATTCCAATTCGGGAGGATATTGGAGCAAGAGAATTTGAATGAAGATGCTGAACCTCATGCAGATACAGATGTTGAACCTTATAAAGATGCTGAACCTCAAAGTACTGAGCCTCAAGGTACTGATGCTCAAGTTAATATTCAAAGTACTGAGCCTCAAGGTACTGTGTACAAAGTACTGGTGATCAAGGTGCTGATGTTCAAAGTGCTGGTGATCAAGGTGCTGCTCTTCAAGGAACTTATAGGCAAGAGCTCATTACACCAAAAACTTTAAACTTTGATGAAGAAGCTGGTCCTTCAACAGTATTACATGAAGAAGAAGCTAGTCCTTCTAGTCCAATTCTACTGCTAGTGATGATGAGACTATTGCTGATATGTTGCTCAACATGTCAAGACCAAGAGGTGTTAGTATCCCTGGAGTTGAAGAACAACAACAACCTCAAGTCTTGCAATCTACTCAATAGTTAGATCCTAAAGATAAAGGAAAAGGTAAACTGGTAGAAACAAAGAAAAAGAAAAAGCTTACTTTGGCAGAATTAAGAGCTATTGAGGTAGCTAAAAATGAAGAAGCTGCTAGAAAGTTTCAAGCTAAATTAGATGCTGAGATTGTTCTACCAAAGAAGAAACATGAACCTGTTATACCAAAAAGACCACCAAGTATTGCTAAAGAAAGGAATGCCATGATGGCTTATCTGAAGGGTAGAGGATATACTGGTTTACATAAGTTGAAGTATATTGAGATGAAAGATTTGTATGATGCTGTTAGAGAAGCTTATCAAAAGGAAGTGGCTGGTATTATTCCTTTTGATGATGAAAATCAGAATGAGGATGCAAGAAAAAGAAGTTTAAAGAGAAAGAGAACAACTGATGATGAACAGCTATCAAAGAAGATACAATTGAGAACAAATATAGTTGATGTGCTGAGGAATTATCTAAGGGTTGTTGATTTTGAGCATCCTAAGTCTAAAGAAGTTGCAGTGAAGAAGTCTAAGATATCTACATTTGAAGTTGTTGAATCAAAGGAATGAGACTATCTTATGTTCCATAGAGAAGATGAAAGCTTTATAGTATTTAATTTGTTATGGGATATACTGCATATGATAGATAGAGAATATCTGTTTCACCTATATCAACTAGTGCAAGAATATTTTGAGCATATTCCATCAACTAGAGTTGGCTTAGTCTTGTTGGGAGATCTTATAACTATCTGGGAGACAGAAGAAATAGGCACTGATGCAATCTGGAACAACCAAGAAGTTTGGGAGATTACTAGCTGGAGATTATTTGAAGAATCAGGAGTGCATGTTTTGGAGTTAGAAGATGGGAGATGGGACCATGATTCACATGCTAGCAGAAAGAAGATATCCACTGACAAGAGATCTTATGATAAGAATGCTAGATCATGGTATGGAAGTTGAGGAGGAGAATGAAACAGCCCTTATGGTCATTGAATTGTTTATCAAATGGATAACTATGGCTGATGATGATGCATAAAACACTGGTATGGTTTTTATAATATAAATCTTTTGAAAAATCAGTAATTTATTCAAAGTACTGTTGGACAAACAGTACTTTATCAAAAGTACTACTTGCAGCTTAAAACCAGTAAAAGTCTTTTTAATAGAAAATAAGCAAGTTTTGTTAAGTGCAAAATATTTTGAAACACAAGTTAACAGCAACAAATGGTTTTTGAGATGGTTTCACTTGGTAAAAGTGCTTTGCACTAACACAACAAAAGGTTATCAGTCCACCATGTCTAACAAAAGGACTGGCTAATCCATGAGCAAATGGCTCTGGTAAAGAGACATCAAAATCCATATGGTTATCATATGGTTATCAATGTACCATGGTTTTACACACTTAAATATTGGCTACTCCAGAGTTAATGGCTTTGGTAAAGAGATATTAAAATCTATTAAATTTTCAATGATTCACCTCTCAGAGGAGTTAACACACCTGGAAGTGATGAGAATAGTCTAAAAATTTATGATCTGATGTACAATTTGCCATATGTTACTGAGAAGCTGAAAAGATGAAGGTTGCTGATATTGATTGCTGAAACGGATTGCTTATAAAGACTACTTTGATACAAGCATAGAGAGTACAAGACAAATCTGAAGATAAAGACACAATCTTTCCTTGAAGACAAAGATGTTAAAGTTAAAGATACAAAGGAACTTGAAATCAAGCAAGTAGAATTCAACTTAGGGAGGATTGTTGGGATATAAAGCTAAAGTACTGAAGAAAGTCAAAGTACTGCTTAATGAAAGTCAAAGTATTATTCGTGTCAAAGTACTGCAAAGGCTAAAGGACTGCTATGCAAAATCGTTTAAGAATTATTATGTAATTCTAGAATATTCTTAATTTAGAATTAGTATTACTTGTCGTACAAGGTTTGTAATTATAAACCGACTAGGGTACTCCTTATGCCTATAAAAGGACCCCTAGATTGGCATTAGATATACGCAACATTAGAGAATATTAGAGATACGATTTACATGCAAGTACGATATTAGAGTTATTAGGGTTGTTAGTGAATCTGTATAAATAAGGAGGTTCAAAGTTTTAATATAATCGTTGAAGTTTAAAGTTATTCTTCTTAGCTTTATTGAAGTAGTTTCCGCATACTTAATAGAGTAATATCAGTGTTTCAGTGTTAGTAATTTAGGATTTATCCAAGGTTGCTAAACCCTTACAAGCTACATAGTTAGTTTGGTCAGAGTATATCGATCCAACAGAGACGACAAAGAAAGGGTTAAAAATAACAAGTACATGTGGTATACAACAAACGATGATGAAAGGTTGATAAGATTCTCAATTGAGGACATAAAGGAGCCCCTTATTAAGCACTGCTACAATCCAATAATGATCGTAGAAGATGAATCTACATGAGCATGGCCTACATGTAATCCATTTCGCGAGTATTGTAATGGGGTTGGATATATGAAGGGTGAATAATGGACATGCCCCTGTGAGCTAGAAAGACAGGATATCAAGTTTGAAAATCTATCTTTTCATGATTGGTATATGATAAGATTCGGGGATGCTATTATTAATGTAGGTCTACTAAGGAAGCTCAAGCTCGACTACGAAGAACATTGTTTCCAACAGAGAGAGTCCATGGATGAAAATTCAATCAAATATGATACCTCCTGCAAAGATGATCCCTCACGCAACACCAACGACAAGACAGTTCAGAAGCATTGATGTGAGAAGGTAAAGACCATTGGTGAAGTATTTTGGGCTTTTTGTAACCCGTTTGATGATGAGTGTAACTGGGAGAGTATCATAGCTAGAGTTGGGGATGACGAATTTTTCTGGACCTCAACCAATGACGATGAGAGAACGGAGCTACCTTGGTTAGATAAGTTAGGTTTTGACGATTGGGTTAAAATCAAGTATGGAAAAGTAGATGCTTCTACTAAGGAAAAAATTTAGAAGGGGTGCAGGAGTGAACAGGACCCAAGTGAAGAGATTCCCAACAATACTAGTGAAGTGATGAATGAGGATAACAAAGATACATGGGGTAATGAAAAAGAAGAGTGCAAGCGTGTGCTTATTGAAGAATTACTAGATGACGAGTGGTTTAAGGGAACTGAGTCCGATGATGATGACATTGAGGGAATTATGGACTACTTTGAACTACAAGGTCAAGACGGGTTCACTGACCCAGATGATGAGGCATAAGAACAACGGAGGTGCAAACTTCTTGTTATTCCATACAAAAGGCCGCCACCAATTGTAGCTAAAAAATTTGAGATTACAAAGTACCACTTGGGGCCAGACGAAAAGTTTTCCAAGATTCGGAAGATTCAGAAAAAGGAGTTTCTCCTCACCACTACTAATGTTGCATGGGTCAGACACAACTTGATGAATGATATGGAAGAAGTTGGCAAAGTTCGAAGGCCACGATAAAGCCCTATGGCTTTGAATCTAACTTAAAGACTCAGTAATAAAGAAAAGTGCTCTTTCAGGAGACAACCCGAATTATCCTTTTTATTTCTTTTATTTCATTTTTTGTTGGGTTTTGTGTTTTTAACATTTTTGCAGGAATTGGAGATGAATTCGCAAGTGATTAAAACGGGGACCTATTCTATCCAACAGTTACGGTGTAACTCATCCTCATGGTTACGCCGTAACATATCCCCAGTGGCGATTCTCTCCGAGACATAAACCATTATGGCGTAATCTCCTTTTATGGTTACGCCGTAGCTATTCTCCAGTAGCCAATTGCCAGGTTTTACCACAATTACGGAGTAACTCCTCTTTTCGGTTACGCCGTAATTCTCCTGCAGTTCTAATTTTTCCTATATTAACATTATAACCTTGTATTAGTTTTAAATGAACTTTGTGGGTATGTTCCCTGTAAGCCCTCACGAGACTACACTCATCCACTTGGGACACCAAGTGGTTTAAAAGGCTTGTTGCATATGCTAAATGCAACCGTGATTCCTACGAAAGTGAGTTAGATTTCTTTTTCTTTTTCTTTTTCTTTTTAGAATTATGCTTGTTGGTTAGTGTGATTTCAGGGATTGAAGTTTACTCGTGGATGCTTAAGCAAAGGCACAATTCTCTTCGTGGGTCTTCTTTCTTTTTAGGAGCAAAATTCAGGGAAGTTCTCGGTCTAATTATACTTTCTCTTCACCTTTATTTAACATTTAGTACAAAATGGAATTTGTACATCTCAAGTGGGGGGACGGGAGTAGAATTATTACTTGAACTTATTTTCCCTCATTTTTCTAGTTTATTTTGAAAAATTATGCCATTTTTAAAATTTTGACATGTTTTTCTTAACCTAACTAGATTAGACCTTAGCCGAGCACATTATAACACTTGATATTTTATGGTGAGATTAGCCTTATCTGTTTCCACTTATTTACCCAAATCCACCAAATTATGAGTGTGCCAGTAGCTTGTAAACTTTAGAACTTGGCCTTTGCATCATTTCGAGACCATAGACGAGGTATGTTGAGTTCGCTTAATGTATATGGAATAATCAGTTTGAGAAGGCAATACTTTTAGTATTATCACCCAAATAGCTCCATCCTTGTGTAAGTCTATCGATTAGTCACCTCACTTTTTCACCCCCATGTTAAACCCTTTTTGTTGCACTCACCTTTTAGTGCAAGATACCTTCTAGATACAATCTGTCTGTTTATTCCTTTCATTTTGTTCACCCAATATATATTGTTTCAT
>OU343220.1:74916804-75031011 GCA_910596185.1 Chrysanthemum makinoi
ATGTTATTTTTGAAAAGTTGAAATAAATATGACCATTTTTGAGTGTTGAGGGAAGAATGACCAATGTGAACAATTTTTGAACAAAGTTTTAATTCAAGTACTCCCCTTACGAGTGATATAGCGGTTGTGGTTTTGAAAATCATAAGGGGAAGTACTTGTTCTTTTGAGCAAAACCTTGAAATTGAAAGGTTTGATAGGTTTTACTCAAAAGTAAGAAGCTTTAGCTCCTTATATAAGGATTGTGGCACTGAGGCGTACCACAGGGTCCTTTATTTACAAGTACGGGTTGTACACTGTAATGTGTGCACAAGCCATTACATAATCAATCAAACATCCAAAATTATATGAGGAAAAACGAATTCAAGGGTACAGGAAGTGCGGTGATGTTCCCGGGAGTGTGCATGAGCGTTGAAAGCGGTTATGTTAATCTGGGTTCGACCACCGACATAACTCTCAATCTTCGGGCTGATCCGCCAAACAACCTTTCATCAATCATTGTGATGATCCGTCTCACATCCCTCCTTTCACGAGAATTCCGGCTAGGAGACCCAATTTTCTAACGTATATCCTTCAACCTGTATGCCAATCCATCCCTAACCAGCTTCAAAGTATGATCCCGAACTTGTGAGTTAAGCTACGCCATTAGCGGTTTCTTTGAAGTTCACTCACGGTAAACAACGCCGAAAGGTTTGGCGATGAGTGTATATTGAGATAGTGGTTGATATCGGGAAGATCAAGCTTTGGAGGTAAGAGTTGACACGCGTCGATAAGATTCAACAGCCAGTTGGAGATCTTCTACACGTTCCTTGATGACAATGCGTCTTATGAAGATGAGAAGTGACTTGATAAATTCGTTATGCTAGATTGAGAATTGTCTCATGCGACACTGTACTTTGGCAAGGTACATGTCTTCGATGTCATTGAGAGACAAATTCTCAAAGTCGCCGAGAGAAAGCATAGTCCCGTCCATCTTGTCGTTTGACTACGATCTTCTTTAGGAATGTGTAGTCCCACTTAGACGAAGGTCAGCGTGTATGATGGCAGATATCTTTAGAACTATACGCGACATGTTGAGACTTACGAACGGCGGCCGGTAGTAGATTAGATTCGGCGTTCGCGGTGATGAATCCCATACAATGCATCTCGGCGTATGCTTCCATGTGTTGGAGAACAAGTGATTGGCACGTTCCTCAATGGCTATGCGGTTTGAGTAGGCATTGGGAATGGAAGTGTCAACGATGTAGCATATTTTCTTGAATCATCGTCACCATGTAGAAGAAAATCCAAGTCTTTGTTGAAGAAATATCTGAAAGGAATCCTTGGTTCAGCTGGTTGGCCAAGTGTTGGTAGAGGTTTGGTCCAATCGGTGTAGTATGGAGGGTTGTCCCTTTGTGTGAAGTCAATGTTTGCTTCGGGGTTGAGCCAATCCATGTTGTTAGACATAGCTCGAGCAATGTTTTCAAGGTGATATTAGACCTCGAGGCACTTTGAGTGTCTTTTAGAAGTTGAAACGCTTCATTCTTGATTAAGCATTTCAGATTTCGTCATTTCCTTCACATGGAACTTTTCTTGCAGAATTTTAGCATGCTCCAATGTAGAACCGTCTACCAATCGACCTTCTTGAGGGTAGGGAGTGTTGTTAACAAGATTAGCAAACCATTCAAATTCCTCTGTTTTATCGTCATCTAGCCATGATCTGACGTCGTCTGGCGTCTTCTTCTTCTTCTTTTTCGAAGGCCTAGATGATGATACTGGTTTCTGAACTTGTTTGGGAGAGGTGGGTTGTTGTTGGGGCTCAAGGACCTCTTCATCGTCACCACCAGTATACTCAAAGTGATCATCGGTTTGAGTCGGGGTGGTAACTTCGGAATCGTCACGGTTTTCGATTAGAAGGCGAGGAGGAGATTTTTGTTGAGCGAGAGGCCGTTGTGGAGGAGGTTGCATCAAAGAAGATTCACGGGGCTTCCGGCGTTTAGGTGCGAGTCTTTATCCTTATCCTTGTCTTCATCGTCTCTAGGGCGTTTAGACTTTTACTTCAAATCTACAAGCTTCTTGAAGTTGGTAGTCGGCAATGCTTGAAACAGCTTTCCTTCATCGAGTAAATGTCCCGGATCATGCGGACATTTGTGTAACAAGCGGCCACCATTCATTATCGAGAACACTACTGGATCGGTTGGATTGATTGTGCGGTTAAGGCGTTGATCGAATAGTTTGCTTGGCGATCTGCGTAAGATTTGGATAAAGTTGTTTGGTGAACAACTCCTTTGTGACTTTAGGCGTACTCCGAAGGTACTTTTCGTGTAGCCTTCGATCATTTCGTTCAGTTCCTCTTGACGGTGATTTTCATGAATTCCTGAACAAACTTCCTTTCTCCTTTCATCTTTTCATGCTCGTCATATATCTTTGTATGTGATCAACAAAGAAATTCAACTTTTGTTGAGCGTTTTCTTCGACTTGTTTGTGACTTTGGTAATCCGTTCATGAGCTTGAAATCCAAGATTTAGATGGTTTCTTCAGCGGTTGGATGATGATTTGGTTGACTTCTTTGATGGTGGTGGTGAGGAGTGAGAAGGCGAATCGATGATGAAGAGATATGAGGAGACTCGGATCCTTGAGGTTTAGAGGTTTCTTCCTTTGATCGCGCAGGACTATCTAGAAGAAACGTATCATAATCAACATCTTGATCTTTTGGACTTCTCGGTTTCCGGTTCCTCAAACTCATATTCGATAGTATCCTCCACAAGCTTTTGTTGTTGCATAAGAGTGGTGGCACCGGCTCCCTTATCGGGTTGATTAACCGCATCGGGAGAAGGTTGAGAAAGGCGCACCACTTGATCCTCGGGACCACCCATTTGGTCTTTAGCAAATTCTTGACTTTTTGAAGGTGTCTAACGAATTAAACTTCTTCTGTATGATATATCAGTTGCTCTTCTTCTTCATCGAGCTTTCATCATACGGTACAGAAATGCGAGTCTTTCCTTTTCCTTTGTCGTGGGTGGACTTGGAGGTTTAGGCTGCTGAAGGAGGTGTTGCGGTTTGCGGTCAGTATGTAATCTCTTCATCGTGTCATTACCTTGAGCTTTCGTCCACAAGCTTTCTTTGCGGTCGGTGTGGGAATAGGTTAGACTTCCTTCTGGGAACAATCCTTTTTATGAGGAGGATTCCTTTTGGGAAGCTTCCTATAACTCGTACTTGTGCACTTTCGACCTTTGCCTCTTATGGTCCTCAGGTAGGTGTGAGAAGATTTTCATCAAGATGACCAACTTTGCCTTCTTTTACGGCTAAACGATACCTTTTATATGTTTCAAGCTTTTTGATTTCGGTGGTCAGAAGGTGATCGGGTAATACCGTACCTTGTTTCTTTGTAGACGATTCTTTGATTCGGCGGATAGTATGGGTTCGATCAATATGTCATGATTGTCTGGGTCATTGAGCCTCATGGGGATATCAGGATGAAGTCCAAGAGCTCTCTGGATCAACAGATTTGGTGTATCGACATAGGGAATCTTGGAGCCAAGCTTCTTGTGAAATAGCATCATGTCCTCCCATATCGGTGCTTCGATTTCAATGTCCTTCTTGTTGATCAATGACCCGGAAGATTTGCGAGTTCCATGAGCTTGGGATGCTCATAGCCACATCCGCGACCGAGACCGATTTGGTGAAGATCATGTAGAGTGTTCTCCATGGTTGAGGAATATTCTTCAGCTCCACGTGAGAGTGCTTAGTAATGATTCACGAAAGCTTCATCATAACCAATATCTATCAAGAATTTCAGGATGTCTTGATGAGGGGTAGCAAAGAAGTTCGGTTGGGCGATGTCGGGAATGATGAGAAACGACCGTAAGTCGGCGGAGTGATAGTGACTTTTTTGTGATTAAGTGTCACATTCACTGCACTTTGACCAGTGATCCTCTGCATAGAATCGAAATGTTGAATGTAGACCTCTGGAACTGTGGCGAGTGTGAGAGCATGTTACGGTAGGATGATTCTGCGAGAATATCCGCAATGGCAAGGAAGATTACGAGCAAGTGAGGGTATTAAAGTCAACCCTAAGGTTGTTCTTTCCAATCTTTCTCGGATAACCGTTTGGGAAGATATCAACAATGGTGAGAACTCGGTGCATCCACATTCATTTGTTCGACCATGTCGTGATCGAAATAACATTAGCCTAAAGAACCAACATATCGAAAGACATAGTGTTAGTCAACAGAAGGTCTTATTGTCTAGTTATTGAATGTACAATGTCAATGATTGTTACGAGTCCTAAGTCACTTGTTTGTTCAATAGTCCAATGGCGTCGTGAAATGTTTCGTGAGTTAGTTAACTTTAAGTTTTAAAGTTTATGTTATCACTTATTGTTCACAACATATCAAGCGATTAAGTTTATTAGTGACATTATTGGATTCGTGACGTTATGATTAGTTTATTACAAGTTTGTACAAGTAACAATTCATTATGAAGGTCAATCCAGGCTTAAGCGTAGTTTTGGCAAAGTTAAACATAAGCGAGAGATGATATCGTAGATGAAAGCTTACGCGTAGGATCTTAACTACGCGTAGAAATGTTACAGCGTGGGAAAAGGACCTTATGCGTGGAGCTTCGGCGTGAGCGCATAAATACCTTACGCGTAAGGCTTACTCGTGAGTAGACCTATGTAGAGGTCCTTTGTTTACGCATATCCTTCAGGGATCGCGTAGTCCCATTGTAGAATCTTACGCGTAATAGTTATGCGTAGAATTATTCTTACGCATAACTTGACTCTGGCGTAGGGTAATCCTTATCGTAGAGTTGCAAATGACCTTGATTACGAATATTAAAAGTAGCAAAGCCTGAAATAAGTTCATCAAATCATCAAAGTTAACACAAAACATCATTTTATCAACAAAACATGGCATGAATCATTCGTTGTATTCGCATAGAAAGTCATGCAGCGTAGGTCAAAACCTAAGGGTTAAGATTTCGCGTATCATTTCTAGCCATGGGATTGGCACCAACAAATTCTGTAGGTCTATGATGTTGTGAGAGTCTATGAAATAAGTTATAACATCTAATTCGTTGAGAATCAAAATTACCCAAAGTTATGAACTTTAAACCCTAATTCCAAATTGTTAAACATTTAGAGTTTTCTGGGTGGTTAACAACCTTGGAAATCATCAATTCATCAATATGCGAACATAACCCAACAATCTTTTTGACCAACACTTCACATTTGAAAATACAATTGACTCATAAACCTAATTATCAAAATCCATTAATTCGTGTTTATGGGTGTATTTTGAGCATAGAAAAGATATCATTGATGTTGTAAAAGCATTTTGACACAATCTTTTTACCACAAACACATAACACATGATCATGTGTTCTTCATGCGTATCTGAAGAACACAAATCACCCATATAAATAGATTTAACGTTGGATTTGTTTGAAAATCAAAACCAATGTTTAAACGTGTTACAAGCATAAAAACACTTACAATTTATGATCAAAACTTGGTTTCTTGAGTGAATTCTATCGTTAGGATTAGTAGGTTAAGAGTAATAAATGTGAAGTGATAAATTAGGTGGAAAAGTTTTATTAAAAATGACTTTCATCTTTTGACAGTTTTGGTCCCTCCACCTATTCCATTTCATACAAAGCCTTTTAACTTCCATTTTGGTTACCAAATGAAGATTTTAAGAAAGAAACTTGTGACACACCCCCGACTTAGAAATAATGAAAGGTTATAAATTTAGTCCGAGGAGTGTCATTTAACGAAAAAGTTTACCACCATTGATAAAAGAAACAACCGTGGTAATATAACATGCAAGTACACAGATGTTATGAAGCAGTTAAGTATATTTTTCTCCCCTTCAACACTAGATCGAAAAAATACTGAATTTTGAAAGATTATAGTGTTGACGGAAAAAACGTACTTGCAATGTTGAAAGAAAATAGATAGAAGAATATTTTTGTTGTTTTATCGAGTTTTATACTTTTTGTATTTTGTTTTTGAAAGAATTATTTACAAAAGAGATTTTGGTGTTTGGCAGGTTTTTAAGACTATTTTAGGAGGTCATCCAATTCCTCTTGAGTCAAACACCTCATACCAATCCGGTGGACCAACTCATTAAACCTAGCGGGAGGCAAGGCTTTGGTGAGAAGATCGCCAATTGGTATTATGCCCAAAAATATAATTCAACAATACCCTGTTCCACGTGGTCCTTGATGAAATGATAACGAAGATCGATGTGCTTTGATTTAGTCTTTGGCGAGTTGCAGAGCAATGGCACTCCGATTGTCGCGGTACATCGGGATTACATCAAATCACGTAACCATAGTCTTAGAGTTGTGTTCTCATCCAGATGACTTGAGCACAACACGCCGACATGGCTACATATGCCGGTTGAGGACAGCGATGTACAATCCTGCTTCTTCGATTGCCATGACACCGGTTTATCACCAAGAAATTGTAAAGCTCACGAAAGTACTTTTCCGTGAGTCTAAGCATCCTGCGTGGTGTCTGGCGATTAGTTCAAAACGGAATCCCGGATACGGATCCCCAAGTTAATGGTTCCCTTTATGTATCGGATTCTTTTAGCCTCGAGAGGTGGGTTTTGATTGGTCGCGGCCGATAGCGAGAGCAAAGATATCGGCAAAGACAATATCGAGTCACGCTGGAAACATTAGATACATGAGAGCCCAATAATACTACGGTATTTTGTAGGGTCCACCATTTCCCATGTAAATCGTGTCCTAGCTTCTTGGTATGAGCCATTGGTGTGGCATAGGTGTCACGAGTTTTCATTCCAAATTTGATTAACAATTCAAGGGCATATTTGGACTGACTCAAGAAAATACCACGGGGTGATTGATGAACTTGCGGTCGAAGAGCGTGAGTTCACCCATCATGGACATTTCAAAATTTTCTTCATTAGTTTTGCAAAAGCGATTGAAAACTTTTTATATGTAGACCCAAAAATGATGTCATCCACGTAAATTTGAACAATTAAGATATGTTCCCGTGATATTGTATAAAAAGAGTTGGGTCAACCGAACCTTTGGTGAAATTATTAGCAATGAGGAAGGATGATAGCTTATCGTACCATGCGCGAGGAGCTTGTTTGAGACCATCTGAGCTTTGTTTAGTTTGTAGGCGTGATTAGGAACTTCGGGATCGACGAATCCATCTGGTTGGGTGACATAAACCGTTTCTTTAAGTTGTCCATTAAGAAACGCAGTTTTGACATCCATCGATAGACCGCCATATTCATATGAGCGCTGAGCGCTAGAAATATCGAGCGACCTCAAGGCGACAGCAGACAAAAAGATTCTTCAAAGTCTAGGCGTGACTTATTTCGGATAACATTTCCTTGACATCAATTTGTTTTCCAAATCCATTTTAGACCAATGGCGTAGACTCTGTTGGTCTTTCAACAGTTCCATACTTCAGGCGTTTGAATTGGTTGAGTTCTTCTTGCATGGATTCAATCCGGTTGTCTTTTGTCATTGCGTCTTTGATGTTTTTAGGTTGATTGGCGACGGTGAGTGCATAAATGCAATGTTCACGTCCATGTGAAGGCGTTGTCTTGTAACGGCGGTTGATTCGGGTTGCCAATAATGTTTTCGAGGATGGTCTTTAGTCCATCTATGTGGAGGGTTGATGTTGATATACATTGTGCGGTCAGGGATTCAAATGGTTTGTTGAAGATTCCGCGACATCTAGTGCGGTAGTCTCATTGCAACGGGTTGAAGAGCATTTGGATCAAAATCTGCGGGTGGGGGTACTACATTGAATATCATCATGCTTCATCATTGTTGGGCGGTTTGTTCAAGCTGTTGTGGTGGAGTCAAGCGGTGTAGGTGCATCTTCAACGGTAGTTGTTGTAGCAGGTGTATCGGTATAAGGTATTATGGGTTGGCGTGGAAGCGGCGGATACACTGGGCACGTTCATCAATATAGTCCTTGCGAGCAGGAGCAAATAACCTTTTCATTTGTTGGCGAGTAAGCCGGGGCTTTGTTCGGTGATGATGGGGTTTGGGGAAGTTTAAGCGGTTGTGACCGGGTTCTAAAAATTTATTATATGATGAGTGCTTATTCACTCAATCATTTTACCATCTAAGACCACAAAAACATCTAAAAAGCGAGAAATATTACAATTATCTGCAGATATCCTTGGAATGTGTTTTATGTATTTGGTACAAGGATGAAAGCAGGGAAAAAAGCGGACAAGTGAGCTCGGATTGGAGAACGTGCATTGACGAAATGGGAAGATGATTTTCTATATTTTGAGCGGGGATACACATTTTGGGAGTGAGCTTAGGGAATCAATGAGGAAAACCTAACCCTAAAACCCAAATTTCCACATTCACCTTTCCTGAATTAATGATCGTTTGAGTCACCAAATAAATTTATATTTATCCCTCACAAACTTTATTTTATTTAAAACCAACTATTTTTCAAAAACCAATTTTTATTATTAAAATATTTTACAAAAGTTTAAAAGTCGGAAATTACAAAAGTCTATTTTTAAAACCTTTTTAATACCTTAAATAAATTAAAACCCGTTTCTCTCTACTTTTTAACCCTTCTTTCCCTTCCCTTTTAATCTAAACCCCGAGAGAAAATAAAAACTCAAACCCACTTCCTTAAAACCCAAGCCCATCTCTTGTTTTCTTTGGGGTCACTCTCAACTCTGCCCGATAACCAAGCATCCTTTCCCCTTCTAGGTGCCCGACTTGGCAATCCCGAAGGCCATTGGGCTTCTAAGCACAAAAGGGACATTTCAGTTGGTGAGTGATGCCCAAGTTTCCATCAAAGGGCTGTGGTGGCTCCAAAGAAACACACAATCTCATCTCTCTCACTCAACAAACACAGCACAAGAAGACAACAAGACATAAGACCCAGTTTATTTTTTTTAGTATAAATAGGCTTTTAGTGATAGTGAAAAAACTTGTCTAGAATTTTTAAGTTCTAGTTCCAATTTATGTTTTCTTGTCATTTACATTTCATTGTACTCTTTACTTTTCAATGCAATTTAGTTTCCATGTAATTTCTGTTTCGGTTCTTAATTATTTTATGAATCATATTTTGTTATTTGAAAGAATTAGTGATCAAGATTATCAAAGTTGTTTTTTTTAGCTCATGTGAGCTTTTATTTGAGTTCACAAAATTGGTCTTAAAAATTTCCACCCTTCAATTAGCTTTATAGCTTTTCTTCCAAAAAGAACATTTGGTTTTAAGCTTATTTTGGGAACAAAAACTGTTTTTTTACCCTGTTTGACTTTCAAAAGTCAAACTCATTTTAAAACTCTCAGTTAGTTTTTAGAAGTTTGAAATTGGTTTATTAAGTTTGGCCAAGGTTTACTTTATAAAAAATTTTGTCTCAACATTTTACATGACAAAACAATGACCCATTTAGCATTCTAGCTTTTTGAGCTTTTTAGTGGTCTAAATATTTTCAAAACTGCTTTTCTTAAGTCCTCACATACCCATTTCAATATTTCCTTAGTTTATTTGCACTAGGTATAACTTTAGCTTAGTTATTTTGGTCTCAAAAAACTCCCAATTGCCCATTTTATTTACTGTCTCAGCAGCCTAAGTGCCCAAGGGGCTTATCTTTTTTATTTTTCTTTTGCTTAATACTTAGCCTTAGATCATGAAATTTGGTATGCTTAGTCTAGGGTAGGTCATCTAGCTTATGCACATTTTTGTTGAATTTTATCTTAGCTTATAAGTAGCTTAATCTTGCCTCAAACTACACCCCTTAGGACTGCCCTGCTGATACATTAGCAGCCCCTTCTCAGCTTATTTTGTGCTTATTAGTGATTCTAGTTAGCTTACCTAGGATACCTTAGTGCTTTTTAGGTAATATAGATTAGGTGAACTAGTTTTTAGCTTATTTAATGCTTATTAGTGCTTATTATTTCATTGTATGCTTAATTCCCATTTTTACTTAGGATTTCCAAAAACTGCTTATTCTCCATTTAGCCGTATTTAATTCATTTGTCATTTGCTCATTCTAGCTTAACTCAGTTCATAATTGCTTGTTTAGTGCTTATTCATCATTCATTGATTATCTTGTGCTTTAATAGAATCTGTCAAAAAGAAAAAGAAAAAGTTGGTTTTGCTTCTTTGGTTAGCTGTTGAAATAAGCGGTTAGCTGCTTATTCTTCTAGTTTGATAAGAAAAGTTTTTACAAAAAGTACTTATTTCCATCCAAACTTTAATTTGCAAAAAGAAAAATTCAAATAAAAAATAAAATGGCAAAAGGGGAGGTCAAGGTTCGAACATGCGACCTCCCCACTTCCAAGTGATAGTCTCATGTACACATGTGCATAAGCCCGGGTCTTTTATCATTTTTGTTTGCAATAACCTTAACTACTTTTTAGTCATAATAGCTTATTTAGGTAGTTGGCTTTTGACTTATCTGGTCTTGCTTTTTTCGGTTTTACAATTTTCCTAGTATAGTAATAGTATAAAGTATTTTAATAAAATGTTTTGTAATTTTTCGTTAAATGGTTACCATTTTTAATAATTAAATTAGATAAATACCGTTTTTAATTAATAATAAATAAAATAAAAGTCGAAAAAATACCCGGCTTTTTTCTAAAATTATTTTTAGTCTTTTAGGTCGTAGGAAAATTGGTTTCGCTCCCATAGGCCTTAAATTGCAAAGTTTTCACCTTTTAGAGCTAGGTGCGTTCTCGGTTTTCGCGTTTTTTAGTTTTAATGCCCTAGGACGTAGTTTAGCTTTGTTTTATTATTTCTTTTGCTTATTAGTAGTTAATTTAGTCTTTTACTTTGTTTCCATTGCCTTATTTACATTCGGTTCTTAATTTGTAGAATAACGTAACCAAAATCGTAAACTCATTCGATTCAAACTTTAATAACAAACCTCAAGCGTCACCGTCAATTTCTGCGTCGTTGGGAAACGACCCGGGTAAACACTTGCCCGGTATCACTTATCGAGTATTTGAGGGTTTTGCGTGTCGATCTTTTTCCTAAACGGTTGATTTGCAATTCTATTCTCGCGGGTATTTCGTAATTTGATATTTCTTATATATACTATTTGAAGCGGATCAAATTTTTGGCCCATTTGCGGGGGAGAGTTGTGTTGGCAATATCTTTACGGTTTGACGATTAGTGACTTGAAGATCCTTCCTCGTGAAGTTATTTTCTTTCAAAACCAAAAACCCAAAATATTTTCCTTTTCAAATTTATTTTTCCTTTTTTATATTTTTATTTATCAAAACCAAAAAATATTCTTCTTTATTCCTCTTATTCGATGAGATTCTATTTCTCTTACCCTCTTTCACCTTTGATTCTATTCTTCGTATCCTCTCGATCACTTAATTCTATTTCTTTAATCCTCTACAAGTTTAATTCTCATGTGACGATCGACTATGATGGTTGTTTCTTAAAAAGCGTATGGAAGGATCAACTTTGCATAAAATCGGGATTGTTTATGTAGCGATGTGGAAGGATGGGTGCAAGCAATATTGCTATTGGTGCGAATTATCCGATAAAACTCTCTACATTCTCCAAGTTTTTCCGACCATCGCCACAACTTGATGTTTGTTCTATTGTTCGAGCCCAAACCATCTAAATTGATCAAAATCTTTCGCGATTCACGGTTAAGGTTAAGAAAAGAGCAGAACCGGAGACCAAAGCGGAAGTGGTGGAAACTGCTAGCTCACGAGCACACCACTTGTCCCATCTCCGGAATCTTCAAGACGTTTTTCAGAAGATTTCCTTAGGGACGGAATGAACATGATTGATAACTACCTTAATGAACCGTCTAAAAGTTAACCGGAAGTACACTTCACAAATACCAATTGTGATGTTGTTGAGCCCTCGATTCCTACTCATACCGAGATATCCTCGTTCGATCACGATTATTGCTTTCACGGTTGTGAGCGATGTTACCAAAAGTTTCGTTGCTACAAATGTATGTCTTGAGTGGTGCGGAATATCTTACTAATGGATTTTGTTCGATTTGTGCCGAAATTCATTAAGCTTATGATTCTAATCAAATCTTTTAATTATCCTCAAGCGATTTCAACTACCCTCAAAAGAATTCATACGAACCACAACCGTACTATCAAGATTTCAATGATCCTTCATTTAAGAATTTCTCTCCTCAAATTCCTTATTGTGCAAATTGTGGGGGTCCTCATTATGATTACCAATGTCAATCATGGAATCAAAATTACCATGGACCTGACCCTTGTTATAACACTCCTTGTTTTGACAATTTCCAACCCCACAATTTTCCGTCATTGAACAATTTCCCGTCATTGATCAACATCCTCGTGAGAAAAGTATGCTAGAAGAACTTGCAGAAGACCAAGCGTCATAGCGAAAAATCTATCTAGATACATGAAGAAGAGAACGACGCTAAGATTCAAAGATGTCTTGAAGAAATACGAATGTGAACGAGCACTTGCAAGACGTGCTTGATGGCTCGCGACTTACATTGGCGATGATGATGATAGTGACGATGATGATGAAAGTTAGATGAGCCGAAATCACACACCGAAGAGCCGTTAACTCTCTAAGTATGGGATGAGCATCTTGCACTATTCAGGAAACGGAACCGTCTTGTCTTGAGAACCTTGTCCCAACCCAAGTGAGTGCGAGGGTGTCTCCGATATGATGTGTGATGAGCACATTGTTGATGATTCTTCTCCTCCCACCCTAATGATTCATTTGAGATGATCTCAGTAGAAAATGACTATCGTGGTTTGATGATTCCTTATCGTGTGGAGACATGGTATGTTGAAAATTCATTCAGTCGTCAACTTAGAAGAAGTGAGATTTTAGAAGGAAGATAGAATTGACACGATTTTTGAAACGGATGATGAAGATAATCTTGTTGTAATGCGAGGAACCTTTCACTATGGCATTCACTAATCCTCTTTTGACTTGATTAGAATTCACTCTAGTTTTGATAACCCAATCTTTGACATTGAATGAGGATAGTGACCTTTATGGAAAACCCCATTACCTCTTTACTGAGCTCGAGTTCTACTTGAATAAAAGAAAAGTGGCAATCCCACCGACTTTAGACCTTCCGAGGAGTTGGCCAGATGAACTTCGCTCTTATTGATCATTCTCCACGGGGAGATGATGATGTGCACCGACTTTGGTAGGTACTCACTGAATTGGAAAATCTTTTATACAATTAAGCCAGCCGATTAGATCATGTGACACTCTTATGGAAGAGGATTCGACTCATTTCTTTCTCAGGATATTTCGATGCCTCCGGTTTTGAGAGTGCGGCTATGGCTTAGTCCATCATCCACTCGTCCTTTAACTAAACCACGGATGATGGAACCTCTTCTAAAGCCCGATCACGGATATTCTCCTTTGCGATTGGTGGATAAGATTGTTGAACATTCACTCAATGTTCCTCAATCTAATCTTTTGCCCACCCATCCCACCCGTTGTCAATCCATTGACACTCTTCTTTTCCATTTCTTCTCCATATCTTATCTCCTACGGAATTGAAGATACCATCTTTGACAAGCATTTCTCATTCTTTTGAGCGGTTATATCTCATGGTGGAACTTTTAGCACATTCAATGTTTATCAAACATTTGAATGAAAGTCAGATGGAATTCTCTCTTCCTGCTCCCATGGACCAATGGATTGAGTGAGTCAAGCTAGCGACTTCGGTGAACAAAAACATAGCATTCATGGGTGTCCACCCATTTTCGACTTCTTTCTATTTCTAACACTAAGTGTGGGGAAATTCCCCAGCATTGTTTGCTTGTTGTGTGTTTGCTCTGTTTTGGGATTCCCATAGATCGTGATGATTGATGCTTTGTTTCAATCTGCAAGCGTATCCGATCTTTTTGCTAACGATTATCTAGGGATATCTTTATTAATCCTTTTTGTGAAAAAGATTTCACTTCCACACTTAGCTAGTAGTATTACCTTTTTCCTTTCTATAGTTTGGCTCCGGCGGTACTTTGAATATTGAGGGCAATATTCAATTCTAAGTGTGGGGGAATTCTAAGGATGATCACATATGTACCTTCTAGTACCCTAGCACCCCTGTTTTGACCAAAAATTTTAAAAATTTTATCGCTTTAAGTCAAGTATTTACATTTCAAAGAAGTGCTTTGCACAAAAATAATTCATTGATGCTTTGGTATTAATGGTAGTTTTAGTCTTGATTGGCTAGAACAAGGGGACTCCCGACTCTGCTAGAGTGTTGATCTAGCTGCTCTCTTAACATTAGGCTAAGGTTTTTATGCGTTGTGCAAATGAAAATGCTAAGCGTGGAGTAGTTGGTTCTCTTTAGAAAACATATAAGTAATCTATGGCTTTTTCTCCCAGAAGCTAACTAATTGGACTTAAATATGTGCTCATTGTCAAAATTTTGAACATTCAAATCGTCTTGTTCACGATAAAGTTTTTTAAGCAAAATTGATTTAGAGTCCGAGTTCAACTTTTTATTTAAATTTCCGGGAAAGCATACTTTCTAAAAATCTGAATAATGTTGCAAAATGAAGTATAAATAAAGTGCTTGATTGATGCAAAGTTGCAAGTTTAAAGTTCGAAGTCAAAGTAAAAAAAAGTGAAAAAAAAAAGTTGAAAAAATGAAAAATGAAGAAAAAATATAGGTTGCATGAATAAAAGCACTATGTTGCTTATGAATAAATGTCGAAACTTGCTTTTCTTAAATTTAAATCGGAAGTTGAACTAGTATTACGTCAAAGTTGTCCAAAATTTGACGGTAATTTGAAATCCTTGATTTCAAAAGATCCCAGCTCGAGACTATTCTCGAAATTTGAAAACCTAGCCTCCTTAAAGGACAATTTGAGAAAGTCGTTACATGGAGTGATCTCACCTTTGAATCTCGAATTTCTAAATTATGCGTGGGTTGTATCCATTTAGGTTTAGTTTTAACTAACGGTAACTTATTAAATCTTTGGTCAATTCCGGTGATTAGGGTACTATTCTCTGTGAGGTGTCAAAAGCACTGTCACTTAAAACTTATGTTTTGGGATGTGCGAGAAAGCACTTAACATGGAAAAGGCCCTTTCGATCTTAGACTTTCATCGTTCCGTTGAAGGTTAGTACTTTAGTTAAGTGGATAACAACCATAACAAATATGATTTCAATTGTCAAACTTTTGAAAATGAGCACACACACATAAATTGTTAAGTGCGGGAGTAAAAAGTTAAGTCTCGACTTACATAGATTATTGATATAAGTAGTGTTAGCATTTACACAAAGCGTTTTACATAGTTTAAACTTGGTTTGGTATAAAAAAGAGGATAGCGATTACAATTCCACGGAGACACCCATTTCGTGAATCCCGTTCTATGATGCAGGGTTTTTGATAATCAATCATTTTATTTATTTACGTTCAAGTTTAAATTTCTCATAGTTGAATAAAAAGTCGAAGCGGGGTATTCTTGGTATTTTTGATCCTTTCATTACTTCATATGATCGGATTGCTTGGGACTAGCAATTGATAGTGTGGGGGATTTGATGAGTGCTTATTATTTCTTTTGCTTTAATGCCCTAGGACGTAGTTTAGCTTTGTTTTATTATTTCTTTTGCTTAGTAGTAGTTAATTTAGTCTTTTACTTTGTTTCCATTGCCTTAATTACATTCGGTTCTTAATTTGTAGAATAGCATTAACCAAAATAAATGAAACTCTGATGCGATTCAAGCACTTTAATAACAAACCTCAAGCGTCACCGTCAATTCCTGCGTCGTTGGAAGCGACCGGGTAATCACTTGCCCACGGTATCACTTATCAAGTATTTGAGGGTTTCGCGTGTCGATCTTTTTTTTTTCCTAGCGGTTGATTTGCAATTCTCTCGGGGTATTAAGTAATTTGATATTTTATATACTATTTGAAGCGGATCATATACTCGAAGCCATTTCCGTAAGTTCATGAAATGAGCATGAATCGTTTCCATCACCATGCGAGCGATTCGGTCGGAAACCTTTGGAATTATCACATATCCAGATAAAGACTCCAATGTCAGCTTTGGCTTTGAGCTTTCCAAAGTCATCACGATCATTATTAGGATAGCAAAGAGATCCAAATACATGAAAGTGTTTTATATTCGGTTTTTTGTTATGGACAAGCTCGAAAGGTGTTTTGTTGTGGCGTTTTGTAATCATAGAGCGGTTTTGAGTATAGCATGCATTAGATCACTTACGCCCATAAGTATCTGGAAGTTTAGCATTGATTAACATTGTTCTTGCGGCTTCCACTAACGTTCGGTTTAGATCTTTCGACAACTCCGTTTTGTTACGGTGTACGTGCAATAGATGTATGATCTTTGAATTCCCACTTTCTCATAAAATTCACGAAGAGTTTGATTAACAAATTCAGTGCCTTTATCTGCATTCGATTAGTCGACGGTGTTTTCGTAAATGAACTTGTATTTTCGTGAAAGGTATGATGATTTGTGGAGCTTGATCTTTGCTTCGAAGAAAGTAGACCCAAGTCAAGCGTGAATAGTCATCAACAATTACTAAGATGTAGCGTTTGCCATTGATCGTTTGCCGCAGCGCGCGGGCCACACAAATCCATGTGAAGAAGATGAAGCACATCTTTGAGTCGTTCCACCTTTGAAGGAAAATGAGCACGAGTGCTTTTGCCTTGTTCACAAGGTGAGCAAAGGTGATCTTTAGAATACCGAAACCGTGGAGTCCTTCAACTAGTTTGTGTCGAGCAAGGTTGGTGATGGTTTGAAAGTTTAGATGTGAGAGGCGACGGTGCCATAGCCAAGATCTTGTTGATGTTGCCTTTGAAAGTAAGCAAATGGGAGATGAAGCAACCATGTCTTTCATAGAGATAGTGTAGAGACTAGAATTACGCGATCGGACATAAGGTCATTTCCGTGTAGATCACGAATGAAACAAGTTTTCTCCCGAAAAGCAACCTCCAAATCTCCATCACAAAAGCCGACCTCTTGAAAGCAGATTATGACGAGGCCTTCCACATAGTAAACCCGCTAATTTCGATGTTCCCATTGACATAGTCTCATAGCCCATGATAGGCTGCAGTGATCATTCGAACCTGACGGTGCCAATGAACTTTGCAATAAAGTTTGATAACAGTTTAAGATTGCCTGTCATGTGTCGGGAACATCCGTATCAACAATCAGAGAATGATCTGTATCACTGCATTACACCACGGCGACACGGATGGAATAGAAGTAGATGTGGAACCCAAATGTTAGAGGTTCCGTAGCGATATAGTAGATATACACACATCAATAGCTTTAGGTATCCATTTAAATCATAGTGTGTTATATATCCATTTCTGCCATCTATAACTAGTATTTGCTTTAGTCTTAGTGAATGCACTAGGTGGTACTACATTCCTAGGAGGTGAAACTGGAGCTCTGAGGGGCGGCAATGCGTTTCTTAGAATCTAAAGAGGGCGGTCTACCAAGCAGACTTAGAAAGATTAGTGGGCCTAGAGGTATTCCGGTTCTTAGGATTCCTTAAGCGAGAGATGATAGCTTTAGCAACACATTTATCATGGCAATCAAAATTCATACTTTTACCACAAATAACACAAGGTGCATCGGACTGAATATCAAAAGTACTTAACGGTTTAGCATTCGTTACATCACTATTTCTATTACATTTGCCGGACCTAATATCTATAGTGGAGGCAACGTGAGTCTTATTCATAGTCCTAGGGTGTTCTTCTACTTTAGCATTCTTGATTGATCTTTTCTTGGGTCGCAACTTCCTATTCTTCGATTTAGTGCTCCTAGGTCGTGAAGTGCGGACGTTTGGAAAAGATGCAACTATTCTGTTAGTAGAGAAGGAAGCACGTTAGCTTCTTGTGATTTGGCAGTAGAGATTCTAGGTGCATGAGTACTAAGTGTTCTTGGGCTAATCTCTTAAAGATAGTTGGTGGAAGTTGTTCATACTTTCCTAACATTTCTCTTAACTTGAGGATAGTGTGAATCGATCTTGATTTTCGCCGAACATTTCCACCAAAATGCATAACTTCTTTAGTGTGTGCAAGATAATGATCAAGTTCATTTGATGCTTCATCACGAGTCTTTTTGAGTAAATCAAATATGACACCATATTCCTTTTAGACTTTTAAAAGTTCTTGTTCATATTTTGAGATTTGACACTTAAAAGACACGTTTTGATCATCCATTTGCTCAAATTTAGGATCAGAAGATTTTGTACGCATGGCTGGGCGATTTTGTGTTGAAAAGCAATTTGTTGATCGTGAATATCTTTTTGACACAATTAAGGCGGCGTATTGCATTTGAAAGTTCGTTTGACAATCGTTTGTTTTCAATTAAGGACTCGTCTGAAGCACATTATCGGTGTTCTCAACATTTATCACAGAATCACAATATCGTAGAGAGGTATGATCAAATGCATATGACAAAGAATTCAATAACAACATTATGGACATCAGCACAAATGACATCTTCCAAGAGTCGATCAACATCTTTTCTTAACATTTTCTTTTTACGTTTAGTGTTAGAAATAGATGTTTGTTTTCTAAAACGACCTTCATCACTCCAAGTTCCTTATGAAAATCCTTTTCCCAGGCAATGCACAATTTTTCAAATTTTTACATTAGGTAAAAGATTTTGAAAAATGTCTCTTTGTTCTCGCGGCTAGGCGATTGAAAATGATGATCAATTTTGATTTGGAAGATATTCTATCTCATATTGTAAAATTTTGAGGTCAGCCATGAAAATGTCAAAATATCTAAGAATTTTTCGATTTTCAGGTTTTGAGTTTACTTCGCTGATGGAAGGTAAAGGACCATAAATTTGTGCATAATCTGGTTGGGGATTAACATTAGAAGACTCAGTGTTTGATGATAACCCTTGGTGTGTTAGAAGAATCCGTTGGTGTGACGAAAGTGACGCTTTTGAATAGTTAAAAGGTTTGTTGTAAACAACTTTTTCTAATTTTGATCGACTCTCGTCTTATGCATCTAATTCCTCTTGACGATGATATTCAACAACATTCATAACAGAATTATCAACTTTATATTCGCCTTTGGAAACTTGAGGATTTGGTTTGAATGCTTTTGTTGAAAGCTTAGGTTTGTGTCGGCAAGATTCGGTCCATATCCATTTGGATTGGGTTTTAAAGTAAACTTTTCAATGGATGTGACCGACTCGCCATGTTTGTAAACAACAGTTTTAAACTCTTTAAGTTTGTTTTGCAAGCCGATGATTTCTTCGAGATGATCATCTATTCGTTTCGTTGAATGCTTTTGTATGCAGAGAACTGTTTTTGACAAGTTAACAACTCAGCCTTAGCTTTTTGATTTTCCAAGGTGAGAGCGTTAATTTGCTTTTTATGTTCATGTTTGAGTTGTTCTATTTCAGACAACAAAGCATTCTTCGAAGCGGCTAGATTATGCATCTGTCTTTCTAAATATTTTTCGTTTTGATAAGATTTGGCAAAGGCGGCTTCAAAACCGTTTTCACGTTTTCTTGAGTTTTGAAAAAGTTGAGTTGCTTTTGTAAACATTCAAAATCCTTGGTTAACGGTGCATTTTTGCATTTCAAGTACTGATTAATGGCATGACATTTTTCCACTATGGTTTGTTGGTCTTGTATTAAGCGAGCAAAATGCGGATGAGGCAAAAGTTCGGCGTGTTCAACGTGAGTCTCAACATGATCATTACGAAGATCCTCAAGTATGACCACGGAGTCAATTTGATTATCAAGGGAAACCGGTTGGTCATCTTGATCGTCAAATATAACTACGGGTCTAGTTGAAAATCGTCGAATGAGATGTGGATGACTCATTTTGAACATTCCGAGCCTTGGGATCGGATGTTGGCGGAGATATGAGATCGAGAGATAAATATGGTTTGTTCGGTACTGAGACAAGCCATCGATGTCATACACTGGGCCTGTCACTCATGTGTAACTCTGCATATTAGCCATCAACATACAGTTGCATTGGCACGCAAGTCCTCCATATCATCATGAATCGCATTTGCCATAAAACTCGTTCTTTGTGCGTGAGAGTTCCACCAGCTTCATCCTTAAGAGCCAAAGAAGAGCCTCTTTGAAATAAGCCTTGCCCTAGTCCTTGGCTTTGGGCATGCATTAGCCAGGTGTCCCTTCTCATTGCGGTTGTAGCATCGAAGACCATTCAACCCATTTTGAGCATTTCCTGTTCCACCACTTGAGCTCGATTGTTATTCCTACCCACAGCATTAAACCCTTGACCACCGCCCATCGGACGACCATAACCACGATTTTGAACTTCAACTCGTCCATTGTTCACAACAGCTTGATTCCTTGTATTAGATGAGAGCTTAATACGTTGTTGGATTTGTTTGTATAACGGCTAAAGGCATTAGCAATCATAGCAAAATCCTTGCTGCAATGCTTCAACGGATCGGATTCCTCATTATGAAGTGCTTGATCATTGTTATTGTAAGGAACCAATTGATTTTGTTGAGATTGTTGTGATTTATCGCTTGCGGGTTTAGCGCTTGGTTGAGTTGCCGTTGAGGAGAATAATTTTTTGAGCATATAAGGCAAGTTGGTGATTTTCCGGATGCTGTGAAGGAGCAATTTGAGCACAGAGAATCCTTTCCGATCAACTTCCTTTTCATGAGGCTTCAAGTAATCGTACAACAATCCGTAGATAATGATGCATGTTCTTCGCTGACGGAGAAAAATGACATACTTCTCCATTCGTAACCAAGACTACTCAGAACTTAGTATTCACCGCAATTCTTGGCGCGGATGTTGTGTTTATCCAAATCATTGATGATGTCTCGAGAATCGGTGATGATAGGACTCGAGTGTCTCTCCAGCTTCAATCATGAAGTGTTCATAAGCCAAGTAAATTTTGGATTCCAAATCTTCCCGATTGAGTACCGACTTCCATAAGAAGATGAATATGATCCCACATTTCTTTTGCATTTTTGAGCATCAACACTTTTAAGAATTAGGTTTGGTAATCCTAGGAGGATATATTCATTGCAAGCTCATCTCTGCCTATAGTGTAGAAGTTCTTGAGGATTCAAGTCCGCAAAGTAGTAAATGTTCGCTTGTTCATCTCTTGGTGGAATGGCATTTGGATCTCGGGTACAATGACGTAGGCATCTCAAAGGACCTTCCAAGATAACCTTCTTTAAGAATTTTCCATGTGGCTTCTTTAGATCACAAAATCTAAAGAACCTTATCACCCATTGATCGTAGTTTCCTAGAGTGAGCATTGGAGGTCTATCAAGTGATCCATTCTCATGAATTGATTGTTGGTCGCTTAAAGTTTCAAACATCTTTGCAAACCAAGTGGGTTACCTCATAGTGATCCTTGATGGATGTTGATTAAAGTCATTTGTGTACGGTGATTTGAAGACTTTGTGGTGGTTGAACCATTTGAGGTTGTGGATTTGCAGCAGGTTGTGGAGTATGTTGTTGGTTAAATTGTTGTTGATAAATTGCTTGTTGTTGATTCCATTGTTGATGTTGTGGAGTTAGTTGTTGTTGACGTTGAGGACGCAGGATAGTGTAAGGAAATAGTTAGAGTATGGTGGTTGTGACATGTTGAAAAACTTGTGTTGGTAAAATGGATCTTGTAGCTCTAATGAACCTTTGTTGAAGAAGTGTCCTTAGGCGTAGAAAAGACAAGAACCAAGTAGCACTTATGCGTAAAACACCAAAGTTACGTAACAATGAGGAGTTACGGTAGGATTTAGCTTACGCGTAGTAGGAAAAGACACTAAAGTTAGGCGACAAAAGTATGCGTGAGAAAGTTAGGCGAGGATTTTCTGGCGCGTAAGACTAGGCTTGTATTTAGGGAAAATCTTAGGCGTAGGATTTCTACCGCCGTAGCTTATGCTTAGCGCATTTTAGGTTTTTGCCCAAATGATCTTTTTACACTATCACAAAGGCAAGAGATATCCAAAGTCGAATGTATTTTGATGATTATCCAAGTAAAGAAAACACGGAATAAACCACAAAAATGAAGAGATCAATACAAGGAGGCACTACAACAGTAGTTTTAGGTTTTACTATGTAGGTTTACTGTAACTTTGATTTGCCCAAATATGTTTCTAAACCAGATTTTTGTTATGGAATAGTGTTAATAGTACCAAAATAACACAAAAGTGTGAATCTTGATGAACTAAAACGGCTAAAAGTGTTACGAAAGTAGAACTTAAATCCACCTAACAAAATCAAGTTCAAAAATGTTTATCCACGGTAAAGTTTGAAACTTTTTGTCAAAACAAGTATTTTAACACCTTAAAACGTTGAAAGTACAAGAATCTTGGATTAAAAGTGGTAAAAACAAGTTTTTGCGAACCAAATAACACGTTATCTTTACGCCAAGACCAAAACCAAAAATTTCAAAAACAAAAGTGTACACCCAACTATTTGGCCATTGATACCACTGTTAGGTCACAAGGTTTACCACACAAGCTTATAAGAAAGAGATAAGGCGATTGAACAAGTAAAACTCACACACACACACGATATACTATAAAACGATTTAAGCAAAGAGAGTGAATGAGAGAATAACTTGAACAACCAACCTTCAAATGAAGGTTTACATAGAGTTTATAGGCAAGGAGCTAGGGCAACACACCTACTCCTTCCCTTTCACCTACGGGTTGGCCTAAGCTCATGGGAATTCTACATAAGCTTAAGGCTAATAACAAACATAAAGGCCATAATAAGCTAACTATTACATATGAGTAACTAACACTTGAATAAGGTTTAGGAGTGATTCCAACATAAATAACGAGCATTATCGGGGGAAATTGACACTTAATATTTAGGAATATTTGATGTTATCAAATATCCCTCCACTTGAACTCTACTTGCCCTCAAGTAGACCTTATTAGTTAGATTCCTAAAAAGATATCTCCCAAAACCTGTAAAATATGAGTTTACAAATCCCTTATGCTAGAATAAACAAAGCCGTAACACCTCACCTAGGGGAACAAACACTCAAATCTCTCAACTATTCTAAGTGTCAATTTCGGGGATCACTAACGTATCACAGAATAGCATGTATTCTATAATAAGCTTGGCGGTTACACAAATCTCCACCACTAGAGTTAACGGCTAAACAATTCTCAAGGCAACATGGGTAGACACGAAAAGGTTAAGGGGTGACTCATTACATAACATGTCACGGGCAAGTGGACAAAATCAATGATACATAACCAAATCCATGGCCAAGACACCAAAGATTGCTCGCCGTGATCACCTAGACATGCTACATGACTAAAGGGTAGGATAAGACATGGGATATATAATTGGTGTAAAATGAAAACAAGCAGGTAGTCTAAATCTATAACCAAGTCTTCACCACTTACCGTCCGCCCAAAGTTCAAGTTTAGAAGTCTAGAAACCGGATCATGAAATGCAAGGTAGATGTGTCATTAGAGGAAGTCGTGATGGGCACACCACCTTTTCTTCTTCTGTTGGCAAAACTACCAACTCCAATCTTCAAATGTGACCGAGGTGGCCTCCTCGATACTAATCAATAAAGCTCATACAATAGTGCTTATAACATCGCACTTTACAATATCATAACTCAATCAAATTTTTTTTATTTTTTTTCTTTTTTTTTTGAATCATTTTTATTTTTTTATTTTTTTTTTTGGAATCATAACATAATAACATAACATCCACCCACTTGAGATGAACAATGGGAATTCGGGGGTCTTCAATGATCTTCATAAATGTTGTCGATGAAAGCGTGATTTCCAAACCTTTCCACTCGAACCTTGAACTTAGGCAAATGATTACTTCCCAATCACAAATAAAGACTACAGGGTAGGCTAAGGTGCATAGGTGTAACGAAACAATATATTGGGTTGACAAAATGAAAGGAATGGCTCAGAAGGGTGTATCTATGGGTATCTTGCACTAAAGGTGAGTGCAACAAAAGGGTTTCACAAGGGGGTCGAAAAGTCGAGGTGACTAATCGATAGACTCACAATGGTAGGCTGTTTGGGTGATAATCCTAGAATATTTCCTTCTAAAACTGAAAAGTCCAATACATCGAAACTAACTCAACATACCAAGTCTATGGTCTCGAAATGATGCAAAGGCCAAGTTCTAAAGTTTACAAGCTACCGCACACTCATAATTTGGTGAATTTGGGGTAAAATATTGAAATGGATAAGGCTAATCAAAAGTTAAGGGTTGTATGTGATTGGCTAAGGTCTAATCTAGTTAGGTTAAGAAAAACATGTCAAAATTTTTAAAATGGCATAATTTTTCAAAATAAACTAGAAAAAAGAGGGCGAAATAAAGTTCAAGAGATAATTCTACCCCACTTGAATTGTACAAAGTCCCTTTTGTACTAGGCATTAAAATAAAGGTGAAGAGAAAGGTAGAATTAGAGCGAGAACTTCCGTGAAATTTGCTCCAAAAAGAAGAAGGCCCACGAAAAAGAACGTGCCTTCGCTTAAGCGCCATGAACTTAACTTCAATCCCTGAAATCACAATACCGACAAGAATAATTCTAAAAAGAAAAATAAAATGAAAAACAAACCTAACTCACTTTCGTTGGAATCACGATTGCATTTAGCGTATGCAACAAGCCTTTTAAACCACTTGGTGTCCCAAGTGGACGAGTGAAGTCTCGTGAGGGTTTGCAGGGAACACACCCACAAAGTTCATTTCAAAACTAATACAAGGTTATTGTGTTTTAAAATGAAAGAATTAAAGCAGAGGAAAGTTACGTCCAGAACTCCTATGTAGGGATTACGCAGTAACCCGCAAAACCTAGTATGAGTCAGAAAGCGAGTAGTTACGGCGTAACCAATCGAGATGGAATTACGTAAGTAATTGGCAATGCATCAAGAGTTCTCACGCTAAAACGCGTTGGTTACGGCGTAATCACCAAGATGAGTTACGCCAGTAACTCTTTTCGATCAAGAACGCAGCGAAAGAATACGTTCCTTATTTCTTGTAACAATGGTTAGAAAACACAAAACCCAACAGAAAAGAAATAAAAACAAAAGAAAGGGATAATTCGGTTGTCTCCCTAAAGAGCACTTTTCTTTTATAACGAAAGCCTTTAAGTTAAACTCGTGAGTCACGGGCTTCTATGGGGGCCTTTGAGCTTGCCCCACTTCCTCAATATCTTTCATCAAATTATGCCTCATCCATGCAACATTCGAAGTAGTTCGGAGGTATTCATTGGTTTTGATTTTCCGGACTTTACAAAATTTCTCATCCGTCCCGTGTGGTAGCGATTAAATTCATATTTTTGACAATAATGGAGGTGGTCTTTGTAGGGAATCCCCGGAGTTTGCACCTCCTTTGTTCGTAGCCGTCATCAGATCGCTGAACTCCTCGCTTCCTTGCGTTCTCAAGGTAATCTAGGATCCCTTCAATATCATCGTCATCGTCGTGTTCTTTGAACCATTCTTCATCGAGCAGATTCTCCACTAGAACGTGCTTGCATTCTTCTTTATCATCACTAACCAACTCTTTGTCTTTTTCAATTGTTATCTCACTCGTGTTGTTGAGACTATCACGTTTGAATTTTCTCAATCCATGTATTCCTTCCAAATCTTCTCTTTGGTTAATGTGTCCACATATCCATACTTAATCTTCATCCAAATATCGAATCCTAGGTTGTCCAGCCAAGGCAAACTCGTTCTTTCCTCATCATTGGTTGAGGACCAAAAGAATTCATCCTTTCCTATTCTTTCAGAGCTGCTTCCTCCGTTACACATATCATCATACGGGTTGCATGACACCCAGAAAATTTCCCCAGGAGATTTTACTCTTTCGCACCAGTGACTGCGTAATTTCTTGTTGTCAGTTTCACTTAAATGCTCATTCGTGCATCTTAGATCATTATTAGACTCTTCCTTTTTCTGAATGTGCTCTTCGTAATCAATTTTTAGCTTCTTAAGAAGATTTGGATCGATCTTGGCATCCCCGAATTGAATTGCGTACCAATCTTTAAATGCTAAATCACCGAAACTTATACAATGTCTTTCACGCTCATGAGGGCATATCCACTCTTCCTTTCTTTCATTGTCTCTGCCATTGTAATACTCATGGAAGGGGCTAGGGGTGTTATCGGGTCGGGTTATCGGGTTTATCGGGTCGGGTTGATTCGGGTTTTCAGGTAGAAGAAAGTAACCCGCAACCCGACCCTATAAGGAATCGGGTTATCGGGTTTGGGTTGATATCGGGTCGGGTTATATCGGGTCGGGTTAATCGGGTTATCGGGTCACTTGGTTTATTTGGCTCAATTAGTATTTCATGCCTTCAGTTACTTAAAAAAGATTAATGCTTGGCTAATGAGCATGGTGACAATTTCAGTTAGATTTGATGCTAAAAACATTTGAATCTCTCTTAGCATATTGATGGCTGGTTGTTATTCATAAAAGAACAAAGACAAACTAGTCGATATGTCATTATTGAGGTCATACATGCCCAACATTAAAAATATAAGTTACATAAGTTGGCATAAGTGTTTAGAAATTCATAATAAGCATTTGCAAATTAAACTAACATATTAATGTCATACAGGAAGTCTTCCATACGTTAACAAAGAAAGAGCATCAACATGCTTATCACTAAACTTATGAAGAAAAAAAATTGTTATTAGGCTTTTATTCAAAAATGAAAGATTTATTAATATGTCATTATATCTTATCGGGTTATCGGGTTGACCCGATAACCCGATAAGATATTAATTAGGACCCTAACCCGTCCCTATTAGGTTATCGGGTCTATCGGGTTGACCCGATAAACCCGATAAGCTAAGTTGGACCCGAATCAACCCGACCCTATAAGGCCTTATCGGGTTCGGGTCGGGTCGGGTCAACCCATTTGACACCCCTAGAAGGGGCTGCATGTAGGCCACGGTCATGTGGTCTCTTCGTCGGTTATGATGACACGAGCACATCAGTGAGTTATCAGTGGCTCTTCTTCATCTTTAAGGGAGAGTTTTTCAAGTCTTTCATCATCAGTGTAAGCAGCCCATAAAACTTGTTATTCTTGATTCTCTCTTTGTCGGACCCTCCATCACAAGTTTTGTTTCTAGGATCACATGAAGCCCATAGGTCAAATGAGTCCCCCTTGGTTACTGGTATAGCCTTGCACCAGTGATATCTTTTTTTAGATGGTGATAAAGGAAATAGGTTAATATCGTGGGACCATTCACTAGTTTTCTGAGTCTCCGATTCGCCTACATCAAGGAAGTTGTCTGCCCACGTATCCTAGTTACGCCGTAACTGAGTTTCTCGGTTACGGCGTAATTCGTTAAAGTGAATTTCCTCATTACTCTTCATAACCCCGTTTTCGCTGTCAAACACATACTTACGCCGTAACTCATTAGGCATGTTACGGCGTAACTCAGATCTGTCGACTGAATGATCCCTTAAATCCGTATCATTGATCTCAACCTTCGAGTTATCATCAGAAAAAATTACCTTACATTCCATAGCTGGTTTAGATCCTTCATGTTTATCGTTATTCCTCCTTACTTTTTCACTGAGCTTCATCACCATGGATTCTAGGTTTTTCAGAGTTGTGTCATGCTTGGAAAGGTTTCTGTCAGTGTTTTCCTGGAATTCTCTCAACCACTCATCTTGCTCCTTTTGTCTTTGGGCTAATTTTTCAGAACTTATTAATTGTTTCTTCAAGACTGGGCTTTCTTTCTCCATAAGGCCCACGATTGTAATTTCCACGATAACCATTACTATTTCGATTATCTCCGTCAAATAGTCGATTTTCTCCATACTTAGCTTCTTCAATATTTTCTTCGTCCGTATGATGACAATTTTTCGTAAGATGTCCTCTCACAGATTTCATAACCTACTTGGATGGCATGAACGGTTTCTCTGACTTTCAGCAAATCTCGACTGAGATTTTCAATCTTACTAGCGATTGCTGCAATTCCGTCAAAACTTCCGCCTTGGTTTCTTATACTCCCACCGTCATGCCATTTTTTAGAGTGGTCTGCCATTTTTTGAATGGCTTCAATTGCAGTGGTAGGAGTCATGTTCGGGATAGGTCCTTGATAGTCCAGCATTTGCCTTGTAGTTACGTTAATTCCTTTGTAGAAAATATTGACCTTCTGCTGGTTATTCGGATCATTGGTAGGACACTTATAATGAAGATCGTTGTATCATCCCAAGCTTGATACAGTGTTTCATTGTCTTCTTTGTTTGAAATTTTGGATTTCCAAAAGCTGGTTAGAAATCTTCGATGGTGGGAAATATCTTTGGATAAAGTGTTTCTTTAGTAGCCTAAGTATTAATGCCCGGCGGGAAATCTTCGATCCATCTTCTAGCTGCTCCGGTAAGAGTCATTGGGAATACCCTTAGCATAACAGCATCATGAGACACGCCCGTGATGTTGAAAAGGCTGGCGATGTATAGGACATTTTCAACGTGCTCATATGCGTCTTCGTCCCTGTTTCCTAAAAAAATTGGTCTTTAATTTCGAAACGAACATCCGCTCCGATTGCCGGTCTTACGAGACCCGGCCCTCGTTTAGCTCTTGTCAACGCCAAGTATTCCTCAAGAGTGAGGTCATCAATGTTAACAACTTTCATGGTACCTGAAATCTTGAAATATGATCATGAGAAAAGTTATAAAACGAAATGAAAGACTTAATATTAATCCTAATATAACTCCCCGGCAGCGGCGCCAAAAACTTGATGCAGGTTTTACTGACCAGGTCTTAATATTTATAGTGTCTCGTTATACCTATGGTCTACCCTAATGCACTAATGGGCAGTGTACCCGGTCGTGTGTAGTGTAGTAAATGGTAAAGCTGAGGTCGTCCCAAGAGCTATGTGTGTTGGATTATTACTAAGTCTAGTGTCAAAGAATAATTGTTTCGATAGGGAATTAATTAATTAAACTACTAATGCAGAATAAAAGCAGATAAATGGGTAAAGGGAAATCAATAGAGGAATAGTGATGCTAACCTAGTCAATCCTCCTAGCTAGTTATGTCTACGTCTACCTACTTCCAATTACTTCAGGTGGGGTCAAATTCGAGAGGACATCATTTGGTCAATTCGCCCTAACCTATCAGCAAAGATGCCACCACAGGAGAAATCAGGCGCACCGTCATAAGTCCTATTGTTCCTGGTCCCCTAAGCCAAGTCATTAAGTACCGCAACATGCTAGATTCAAAATAGTGGGTGCCCGGCCGTTAGGAACTTAGACACTACACCCCCCCCTCCAGTTCTTAAGTTCATCCAAACGATAGGTGATCAGTTGGTCAAATCGCACAAGTAGAAAGGGTCGTCAGTTGGTCATATCTTACCCTTCCCATCTTAGTCCGCTCACCTAGGGTTAGTTGGTCATATCTCCTAGGCAATTGGACTCTACCGCCATTCAAAACTACCGAACCAAAGGTGACTACCAAAGAACTATGCATGCATACACTTAGAGATAATTGTACGCAAGTAAAGGTAAACGCAAACAAAACAATTAAGGAATCATAACTAGGCTAGCACCAAAGGGTGCTTAGCCGCTCATATTAATCATGCAACTCAATTCAATATTCAAAGGTACGAAATACATGAATTGAAAGTAAAAGAAATATAAAACGCTAAAGCTTATCGTAATGGAGTGACTTCTCCCTTGGAAATAGCTCCGTATGCTCCCCTAGACCTGCCTTGAGCTTTTTCCCACGTTCTCAGAGAGTTGTGTGTGGAATGGGATGATTAGAAATGCTGGAATTCGTGGGGTATTTATAGGCCAGGTCTGGGTTACGGCGGAACCAATATAGGAGTTACGCCGTAACCTTCTATTCTGTCATAAATACACTAGATCTGCTAGTTACGGCGTAACCTAATAAGTGGTTACGCCGTAGTATTCAATAAACACGGTTACGTCGTAAGTGATGCAGTAGTTACGACGTAAGTATCAGCGGCGTGGATCCTCATTTGACCTAATGTAGTTACGTCGTAACCTTTGGGAAGAGTTACGCCGTAACCTCTTGATAAGTTGGTATTCTGAGTCACGCAATAGTTACGACATAATGTGAGAGAAGAGTTACGCCGTAACTTCTTCAAAATAGGCATACTGTGATAAATCTTTAGTAATGTTTCCATTTCCGCGTCTCTTTAGCTCAAATGCTCGTAATTTACCTGAAAGTGGAAAACAATGGAAAACAAGCATAAATCCATATAAATGATATAAATAACGAGCATTATCGGGGGAAATTGACACTTAATATTCAGGACTATTTGATGTTATCATGTATGCATGCATAGTTCATTGGTAGTTACCCTAGCTTCGGTAGTTTTGAAATGCGGTCATATCTAATTACTTAGGAGAATTGTCCAACTGACCCTAAGTAGTTAGGTAGAGTTTGGGAGGGTAAGAAATGACCAACTGACGACCATTCCTCGCTTGTGCGAACTGACCAAATGATCACCGGTCGTCCGGATGAACTCAAGAAGTTAGGGATGAGTGTCTAAGATGCTAGCGCCCGGGCACTCATTATTTCGAATCTTGCATGTAGGGTACTTAATGACTTGGCTTAGGCGACTAAAAACCACTCGACTATCAAGGGTAGAATCCTGACCTCGGGTAGGAGCCTTTGTTGATAGGTTAGGACGAATTGACCAAATGATGTCCTAATAACTTAAACCCCCACTTGAATCAATTAGAAGTAATAAAACATGAACATTACATGATAGGATGAGTAATTAGGTTAGCACACTTTCCCTCTATTAATCACAATCTCTCTTTATTTTACGCTTTTATTTCTTGTTTATTAGTAATTAATTATTTCAAACCTCAAACCATTTAAAAACAGTGACACGTAGACTTAATTAGAATCCGCTCACATAGCTCTTCGGACGACCTCGGTTTTACCGATTACTACACTACACACGACCGGGTACACTGCCCGTGAGTGCATAAGGTGGACCATACGTAAACGCGACATTATAAATATTAAAACCTGGTCAGAAAACATGCATCAATTTTTTTCAATAGATTGAAAGTTACCTTTAGTAATAACATGTCAAAGATTAAGATCTTTTGATTGCATATAAGTTTCGAATCTTATTTTCTAATAAATGAAGCAATCAGCTTCAAAAAGTGGTGGTCTTCGCATAAATTGCCCTTCTTGATATTTGTCAAAATCCATTGATTATTTCATGTTTTAAAATACAGTATACTTTAAAAAGACTTGAGTAACCTGGCTCTGATACCAATTATAGAAACTATGTTAATACAAATAAGCCATAAAAACGTTTATTTATATTTTACGATCTTCTAAATGTTTTGTCGATAACAAACGTAAAATCATATTAACGAAACAAATAAAATACGTAAATGGTTTGAACTAATATTTTCTAACATATTCACATTTTCACATAAAACACTAAAACAAGTATAAGTGATTTTATGATTTAGTAATACATATGTACAACAACTAGTGTTTACATATTTGGATTAAATATACACATAACTAGTATGTAGTATATTGGGTAATATAAATGGGTAGAAACTTAAGTATCACAACCCATTGGGCAAACACATTGAATGTAGTTGGGTACAACCCAAAGCCCATAACCCATGGATCTTGACCCATTGCATGACATCATGCTTATATCATACATGGATGATATCCATAACCCATGGATCAACCCATACCCAAGTGACTAAGTGCATTGCACTCAAAGATACATTGTATCTAGCCAAAGACCCATGGTTCAACCCATGACCCATGACCCATAACCAAAATACCCATGGGCAAAGAGGAGCGTTTCACGGATCCCTAGCTTTGTGCTAGCCGGATCCCTTATGGTAGGCATCCGTGGGATCCGGGGAACAGTAGGATTTTTCCTCTATAAATAGTGAGCCATTTCTTCATTATTTCTCACCCCTTTCTAACACACTTTCTCCCTGAGTTAAAAACTTACTAACCTTAGATCCAAGAGATCTATATTTGTAGTTTTGTTTTTGTGTGATCTTCTAGGTTCCTCTTAAAGGCAAGATCACCACCTTTGAAGTCGAGCAAGCTCAAGTCCAAGAGTTGCCATGCTTCCTCATCATCAAGGCTACCGAAGTCTTCTTGTTGATGATTCTTTTATTTCTTCTAAGAAGTGTAGTGTTGAAGACATTAGTGAAAGATGTCTCAAGGGTCAAGACGAAGACATTAGTGAAAGGTGTCGATCGTCCATATTGTAGGCATTAGTGAAGGGTGCCTAGAAGTCAAGTTACAAGACATTAGTGAAAGGTGTCTTGAAGATCTAGCCACATGACATTAGTGAAAGGTGTCTTGAAGATCTAGATAAAGGCATTAGTGAAAGGTGCCTTAGATGTACATTCGATATGGTGTGTTTCGATGTACAAGATAGTTTAATACTAGATCCAAGGATGGTGATATCTTTGATGGTATTGTAATAAGGAGTGGATCTCCTTGGGATTAGGTGTTGTGTTGTGAAGGGTAGTAGTTCCTCCATAGTAATGGAACTAGGTGCTTAGCCTAGTACCTAATAAAGGGTAGGCGATGTTGTGATAGGATTAGTTCTCCTTGGTGTGAAAGAACTCGGTGGTTAGCCTAGCACCGTATAAAGAGTAGGCAACGTTGTGTTAGGTGTGGTTCGCCTTGGTGTGAAAGAACTCGGTATTTACCTTTGTACCGGAAAAAGGTGTAAGCAACGTTGTGAAGGCTTCTCCGCCATAAGGAAATTGGTGTAGTGTTTACGAACTCTCGAGTAGGTAACTCGGGGAGTGGAGTAGGGCAAGGAAGGTGTCCTTGTAGCCGAACCACTATAAATACTTGTGTCTTGGTGATGTGCTTCTTATTCTTTATCTTTCATTACACGTTTATATATCTATCTATCAACGTCCAACATTGTGACAACCCGTACTTTCAGGTCATTTCTCAGAACAATTCATGCTTCATCATTTCATCATTTATCGTAAACTAGGTTTGCGTGTTCCAAATTCGCGTAACCTTAATGGTTTAGCGGCGAATTCATGATCATATCATCGCGGACATTTCATATAGACTAAGTTTAGTCTACATTTCATTAGCATCATTTTCATCATGTTAGTTCATTCATGACTTTGCATTTCACATTAAACGCGTAAATTTTTATATTAAATAAACGCTATCGCGTAATTAATTATTTTAGACATTTGATCCGTTACTTCCAAAAATTATCTCGATATATTTTTATACTCATATTAAGTTTATAAAAATTATATTATTAGTTAACCCGATGTTTTAACTTTATTTTGTATATAAATTGTTATAAATATATATATTTACGACGGTTTTCGTAAATTCAACTCGATAATTATTTATTCACTCAATACTTGCGAGAAATGTATTTTTATAATTTTTATGACTATTTCAATCACACTTTCTATGTTTACACTTCTTATTTTTCAAGTTTTATATAAACACAATTATTACGCGTTCTAATATTTACACGCATGCAATACTTACCCAATACCCTCACCACCTTTACCAATACCCTAAATACCTATACACTATCAAATTTACTCACTTTCCCTCTTATTTATGTATAAAATCAGCCATCTCATTTTATTATACAAAACATATCATAAATATCTCAACTAATATTTATTTTAACTCAAAATTCTTACACAATCTCTTCACATTTTTCTTTTCTTTCTCCTTTACCTCACGCCACCATCAAGTACACCAATCCTCTCTTACTCCTCATTAATATTATTGTCCAAATGTTCCTTGACTTTTCATAAATACTTGCTTACTTTTCTTTTACATAAGACATTTAACATGTTTCTCATTTCATATCTCATCAAAACTAAACACCAACACTCTCTTTTGTTCTCTCCCTAACCACGACAGAAAACACATGAACAAAAGGTGTACAATTTGGGTCTTTAGCTTATTTGGTAGCTTCTTGAATTACTTATTTGGTAAAGGGTACTAAGACTTGGGTTTATACTAGAGTTCTCTTGTGTTCTTGGGTTCACAAATCATCCACATTTTCTAGTAAGCATATTACTATCATTTTACATATTTCATCTTCATTTCATAGTTATTTCTTCATATATTGAGCAAACATGCAAGACTTGTGTTTATTTATACCATTTTTCCATTAATTTTAGAGTTATATATATATAAAGGTCATCCTATAATTATTCCCTTGGTATATTTTGGTCTTGATGATGTTTAGGAACCCATGACACCCTAAGAAGGTGTATGGTAGGATTAGATTAGCTTTGGAGTTGATTTGAAGGATTGGAATAGGTTTAGTACGAGAAAAACTATTTTCGACAAGTATTATAAGTGGTCTGTCCTTATTTTGTTTTTCTGGAAAATCCGACAGTAGGCACGAATTTTTGGCCTTGATATTTAGAAAATATACTTTAAAACGAATCCGTGGCGCTTGAACGATTAAAACGGAGTTATAACGAAGAAGTTATGAATTTTTCAAGTTGACAACGAAATATATATTTTCTGAAAAATTTCAGCAACATGTTTTTATTTTGTACGAGTCAAAAACGAGTCCTAAGCTTTACAAATTATTTCGACTTATCAAAAATATATTAGTATACTTCGATACGAAGGTAAGGACATATTATATGTAGAAAACGGATTTGAAACGACTAAGATATGCACGTTTTCATAAAATTGCCGTAACTATTATTTTCAGAAAAACTATATTATTTACGAGACAAGTGTTACGGTAACTAAAATGACCATGTTGAAGGTCGTTTTTAACTATGATGTAGAACTTTTTGGAACGAAATGTCTTCTAATAAAATCGAGATCACCAAGCATATTTTCCAAAACGACCAACCGCTTGTATAGCGGAGTTGTAATAAATTATTTACGCTTGCTTGAACTTTGCCGAAACTCACTTTTTGAACCACAATTCAATAAAATCACCATCTTTAACCCTTATTATCTTTATGTTCGAGACCTTTATGACGAAAACTCATGAACTGAAACTTCTAGATTTTGATACAAACTTTCCAAAACCGTCGAATTCGTTTCCTAACGATCGACGTACACCATTTTACGACTAGTTTTTCGAAGCCATTTTTGTCACTTTTCATGAAATTTCCGACGACATTGTTTTACCTAATTTAAAAGTGATAATTTCACCATAAATCATTACAAAACAATTGTAGGATGACATTTTGACGTAAATACTTGTAAAGTGATTTAAGAATGGTCAAGACGCCAAAAGAGTATTTTTCGACGAAAAGTATTATTTTCAAAACTCACAAATGGTATAAATAACATACGAAATGCATGCATAACATTACATCGTAACTCATTACGTATCATATCATTCACAATAGGTCAAGATTAACGTATCACACTACATCTCGGTGTACTCACTTTTGTCTTCGCATCATTTCATCAAGTGAGTTTCCATAGCCCCATTTTCAATTGCTTTAATGCTTTTATTAAACTCGTTGGGGAAGATACATGCTCAACTATTTTTATGACTATCATGATTATTTGAAACTACATGCTTAACTGAATCAATGTTTAGTCATATCCTATATCATAAATCATGGAACTGAATGTCTTGGGATTATCATGGAACTGAATGTCTTGGGATTACCATTGAGCTGAATGTCTTGGGATTATCATTGAACTAAATGTCGTGGTATTATCATTGAGCTGAATGTCTTGGGAACATCATTGAGCTGAATGTCTTGGGATTTTTATTGAACTAAATGTCTTGGTATAATTATGTCAAGTAACTATTGATACATTAAGTCATGCACTATAATGTGAATTCATTTGACATCATGCACTTGAACATAAACTATGCACCTTTTGGCAGTGGGTTGTGAACACACAGGTTGCAAGTTTTGTATGGGCGGAACTTGGAACTGAGTGGATTTACAATGCCTTTGCTGCATAACCGATTTTGAAAGTCTTTACATTTCAACCCAAACTCTATGAACTCACTCAACCTTTGTGTTGACACTTTTAGCATGTTTTATCTCGGGTATCTAAGGCATACACTTCATGGCATGCATGTGGACACATCTTAGAGTCGCGGTGACGACTCGTCTCACTTGGGTTTTTCGATTTTAAAACATCGCTTTGAATTGTAACAAACTTATTTCCGCACAGGTTGATTTTCATTTGGGACCTACACTTTGTAAACTCTGATTGTTTTATTAAATCAAACGATGTGTTTTCCAAACGACACTTTAGGTCGTTCAATATAACTGTGATTGTGATGCTATGACAGTCAATCCCCAGGAATTCCATTCCGCTGCAAAACAGGTAATTTGGGGGTGTGACAAACATAAACAACCAAATAGATTGACATAAGTCGATCTAAATATTTAAAAGCAAGTTTTAAATTGGTAAAACTATTCAACCACCCCTTCTAGTTTTCCACAATTGGTATCAGAGCTTCGTTACCAAGTTTCTTAGAGTATGTTGTACTTTAAAAACTTGATACGATCCGTGTATGTTTGAAAACTACAAAGAAGGATTTTTCAAAGTCATGTTTTAGAAATCATTATAATGTTTATTGTTGGACAATGATAGAATGGTCTAACATTTTCCTTGTTAAGTATTCTCCATACTTGGATTTGGGCATCCTAAGAAGATCATGAAGAATTTCTCTAAATATATCTTTCCCTAAAAAGAATATTTAGCAAAGGATTGGGGTATCTTAGAAGATCATGAAGTATTTCGCGTCTATGGTTTCTAAAACCATAAAAAGGGATTATAGCAAAGGTATGTTTTCTTAGTTACAATTTTTGGTAAAAAAACGTGCTAAATTGCTTGTGGATAAAATGGTGAGATATGCTACTATCTTATAATAAGCATAAAATGAAAAGTGTTTTAGTGATTTTTTTCTCTTTGAAGTTTTGTTGTTAGATATCTTGTTAATCAAGCTTGAATAAAGGTAAAAATGGTTAATATAACCTCACTTAAAAGTCTACAAAGGTTAAACCTTTTCGTCGGGTCAAAACGTACATTTCTGTAATTCTGTGTCAGATCCGCGGATCCCTCAGGTTACACTGGACGGATCCCTCAAGCAAGTGATCCGTGGTACAGAAGACAGTTTTTGTCTGAATTTCAAAAAATTCATAACTAATTAACCGTAAGTCGTTAGAAGTCGTTCCACCTATCATTTTAAAGGTATTTGAGTCTACTTTCATTTAAAAATGATTTCATAAACTGATTCAAAACAAAAATTTATAAAATCATTAATTTATAATAGAAAGTCATTTTTTTGTCATAACTTTTGCATAAACTTTTGATCTAATTGGAGACGGATGTTTTCATCTTTGAATAACAATGTGTACTCTTTTCAAATTAAGGTTTTGATCATATTTATTAAAGAAACTAATCAAGCTTGGTATACATGTTTAACACAAAGCGATGAAAAGAACTTTCGTATGCTATGCTAAATGATAAATTGTCTTCCTTGCATTACTTGATTATTTGCTTATCTCAAATAGCTTTTGTGCTTGTTTGATTGAATAACATATGTGGTTTCCTTACCTTGCTATTCATTCTCTTGTTTGTCGATTTAGTAATATTCTACTAATCAATGTACTACTTGAAGGAGTGTTTTGGGATAACATCTAGTTGTGTCGAAAATGTTAGTTTTATAAGTTGAAAAATGTTTAAAACATATAACACACTAAATTGATTTTTGATTGAGTTTGTCATGTGTGCAACATAAATGTTTTATGTGCTTACATGATTTCTTGATTTCATATTTTATTGTATCGTTTTCTAAAAACAACAAGAATGTACATCGGATCATAACCTACGCTTGTGTTGATGATGTACTCTCCCGTTTTCCTTTTCATGATCGCTCTCCAAGCTTCATAGTAGGATTGACAACTTGATTATTTCATCCGATATACTCAAGTAAATTATTTTGCAACGTAAATATAATTGTTCATATCCGAAAGTCCAAACTCTAGCTTTCCAACAACATATGTTGAACTAGCTCATCCAACCATTTTTTCTTGTTCACCATATGGACAACTTTTAATTATTTATTTTTACACCTTCATCACCTTAGTTGTCTCAAGTATAATATTAATAAAAACAAAGCAAAGTATCATCATTGTTACTCTTCGATAGGCCATTGTAGGAATATAAATTTTCTTAACTTGAGAATGAATATTGGAGAACTCATTGCACTAGAAACTCAATTTGACCTAACGGTTGAATTGCTCCCTTGATGGAAGTTGGGTATGTGAAATCACCCGTAAAAATGGTCGTGTTTAGCCTTAATTGAGCACTGCTAGTAATAGTCTCATATTCATTCTCTCACTTGAGAAATCTATACTCCTATGTTTTCCTAAAGTAAGTTTACAATGGAAATACTTTGGGTTGTCTTAGGATTATTAATCAAACAAGCCGTAAAATTGATTTTTCTTTTAGTTAATCACAACCACTTTCCTCATCAAGCGATTATCTTGCCTTGATCGAGAAGAGCTACATGACTTCACGGATGAAGCTCATTGTATGCTAATCACCATCTGTAATGACTATACATAGCTCATTGCTTCCGTTGACCAAAACAACAACTCCGGATGAAGTATAGGATTTTCTTGAACTAGCACCTCACAACTCTATTGTCATGAATACTATCAATTACTCTTTTCTTTCTGGACATATACCTTGCACGCCATTGTTAATACAAATGATTTACTAATCTAGATCGTAAATATGTTTTGAGTTTCTTGAATAGTGCTTGTTAAGTTTGATAAACCTCTTTGTTATTTGTGAGCTCGATCTCATTTGATATCTTAGTGTTAGAACCTCTTAAACTTGAAATATGATGCATTTTCAAAGTCATTGAATACCTTTTGTAAAGGTTCTGCTTAGCAGATAGACGGATCCTAAAATTTGTGCTTGACGGATCCCTACTCTTAGGGAACCGTAGGATCCGGCAAACAGAAAATGCAATTGCAAGCATTGTATTTCAAACATTTCCTTAGAACACCTCACACTAAGCTAAACATAGTGTCTTAAGGTAAATTAAGTCCTTATCAAGATAGGTTGATCTTTCCTACTCACACATAACTCACCTAGATCACACTCTAAAATGCTTGTAGATCTACGGCTTCATTTTTTTATCCATTACTCTTCCGCTCTCAAACTCACACTTCATTTTTTTTACTTGATCCCTCACATTTAGCCTTAGAAATCTTTCGATTATGGCAAAATTGACCATAAATCATCCTTACCTCAAAATTGATCAAGGTTGATCAAACTCTACTTTTTCCTATCACAAAGCTTCTAGGATATTTTCCAAAACACTATGCTAAGTCAGAACCTAATCTCTAGGATCATTTAGCTTCAATTGACACTCTAAATCTTTAGTGTCATCCTTGCTCATCCACTGGTACTCTTGAAAGTTCCAAATCCTTCCATAAAAGACAATCATTAGCTACATCATTCATTACATTCAAGTACTTAAGCACCCCTTCATTTAAAACACTTAGGAGGACTGAAACACTCAAGATATTATAGGTCTTAGATCTTAGAAACATCATTTCCACTCTTTCATAACTGCTGAAAGCCGGATCCCTAGGATTAGCCTAGACGGATCCCTCCGAGAAGGGAACCGTGGGATCCGGTGACAGCTTTATGTCAAATCTTTTAAAAACAATCATTTCAACTCATCTTCCTAACTCAAACACTCCATCTCATCTTAAATGAGTTCCTAGATCAGTGCAAACTCTGAAGTTGACTCTTGTGCATGTTAATCATCACATTCCAATGAATCCTAGTGGTTTAAGGCTTAAATGCACTTGCCAAATCTCTTGGTTTATAAACCACTTTGTTAGGACCTCCATAGTCATCACTCTCATCCTAAATTTCAGCTCTTGCAACCTCTTGAAATCATCTCATCATGAGGAAAACCCCAAGTAGTAACCTATCCACCAAAGAACCACCCATGAAAAAGGCTCGTGTTATACATGAAATCTCTTCAACCGAATCATCTCCAGTCAAGCCAACAAATGATAGGATCCTTCATCATCCAATGAAACCAATTCCTTAAAGGATAGTACCCACAAAACTACCTATGCCAAACACCACCATACCTCCTAGGCCAAACAATATCATCTCCACTAAACCATCACCATTGGTTCCTAGAGCTATTTCATTTACATCCCCACTATCATCACCACACCTCTACAATTTAGAGGACTTGCCTCCTAGGCCGTCTCATCCGCTCACGACAACATTTTCCTCATTAGGGGGAATAATGGTACAAAATCAAGGTGTTGAGTCAACGCTTGCTCCGGCTTCCTTTTCGCCGTTTCCATCATATAATCCCATTTGGATTATGAGAAATCATCAAAGTCAACCACCCGACCATATGGAAGTTGACACTTCTCTACCACCACCTTCATTCTTAGTCGAGCCATTCTCAAATGCGCCTCCACCAATCCCTCCATCGTTTGAAGCTCCACAAAGCCGCTTCACTTGATCCTTCGCATCAAGCTATTTCATTTCTTCCACCACCACTACCTATCCATGACAAAGATTGCTATCATTGTCAACATGTTGAAAGTTTGATACATGAAGTACGAGAAGACCAACGTTTCATGTTCTATCATCTCCTCGAACGTTTCGACGAGATCAAACCTAAACAAAACTTGAGCTAGAAGATTTTAGTGGTGTCCTAGCATCAAGCGATAGTTAGTTTAAAAATTCCTAGTCATGTATTTTCTTATTTTCTTAGTTTTTAGAGTCATGCATATCATAACTCTAGTTTTATTAAATGGAATTACATGCTACTTGTTATTTTTCTGAGCATATGATTACCTTGTATTCATATCTCATTTTTGTGATAACATTACTTGTTATATCACCTTTGCTGAACTTAAACAGCTAATACAGATCCCTCAGAATTGCCTAGAAGGATCCCTACTAGGAGGGAACCGCGGGATCCGTGAGACAGAAAGCTATTTACTACTAACTTGGACCACATTTGTAAGAAATTGTGAATTATACTTGCTTTCTAACCTTTGTTTTGTAGTTATTCAATTTACAACATGAAGACTTTGACATCCTAAAGCTAGGGGGAGCTTTATGTCAAAGCAATACATTGCAAATTACTTGCAATACTAGGTTTACATTTCGTGACATCCCCTTGCAAAATTGCAATCATCAAGGGGAAGCCCATTCGTCTCTTAGACAAAATCTTTTGCAAACTTATTTGCAAACAAACTAGATTAGTATCACTTACTTGACGCCCTTACATAGGGATGGACTCGTCAAGGGGGAGTAAAGACGAGATTCTTTCCCTTTACTTTCTCTCTATTTTTTTTTCTTATTTGTATTTCTTTCACATGTTTTTCTTAAAAACGATGTGTTTCTTTCCTTCAAACACTTTTTGTTTCGACAAAAAGGGGGAGAAGAAAGTAAAAACTACAAATTCAAACTTTTATGAATTTTAGCTTTTCCTTAAAATAATTTTATGCTTTGTCATCAACAAAAAGGGGGAGATTGTTAATACAAATAAGCCGTAAAAACGTTTATTTATATTTTACGATCTTTGATTCACTCGGGAAAGATATCAATAATAAGAGTGTGTAGTAATACGGGTAACTCAAACGTGTTAGGTTTGAGCACCGAGATCGTTCCGAACGAGGGTTGAATGGAATTTCCAACTCACGTCGCGATTATCGGGATTTGAATGGGAAAAGGGGATAATTTGATGTTTTCTAAACTACGGGGCAAGAGAAGCAAAGGGAAGCATGTAAAAGGGAAATTACACTACGGGGAATCCTAAATACGCAAATAAAACTAAAATGCAATAAATGAAACGTAAATAAAATGCAATTACGTCTAATCTAAATCCTAAATATGATCTAAAATTATTTTAAACTAAAAATGCAATTTGAAACTTAACTATGATTTAAAACTAATTTTTATGATTTTTCTTGAATTTATTTGAATTAAAAACTAATTTAAAACTAATTAAATTTCTAAAAATTATAATTTGAACTAGGAAAATTATGGAAAAATATTTTTTTTACTTTTTATATTTTTCTTAATCTGATAAAAATGAAAACTTATTTTTTTTGAAGTTTTTCTGATTTATTTGTATTAAAATGTATTTAAAAAATCTTAAAAACTGATTTAAAATAAGAAAAATAGTAAACAATGATGAAAAATTATGAAAAATTCAGAGAAAATCTAAAATGTTATTCTAAATCTATGAAAAATAAGAGAAGTGATGCAGGTGTGCAAGAAAATGAAACTGATGTGAAAAGTGCTTATAAATAAGCACTCAAAATAAGCAAATGATCTCAAAAAGGCACCAAGTGAACACAGTAGTAAAAGTATGCAAAGACTACTTAAAAGCAATCTATTCCAACTTCTCTAAACCTTTGAAAAGTAGTCTATGATGATTTGACTAAATTGATACAATGAATGAGAGCAGCCTTAACTGTCCTACTTTCAGCTAAGTTTCTAGCTTAACTAGTGAGCTTATCTAAAATCTAGCAATGAGGAACTCAAGACCACCAAGAAAACTACAACTGGACCAATAATGAGACCCTAATAAGCTATTATGAGTCCTAGGTGAGATCTGCAAATGACTGGCTTCACACTCAGTTTTATACTGAGTGTGAACAGGGCATATGGGGCCTAATTTAGAAGCTAGTTTGGTGGCTTAAGAAAATTCCCAAAATTATACAAAAATCAGATTATAAAACTTGACCAACTGAATTTGTAAATCCCAGAATTTCAATCACTTTTATCCAAACATTAAAAAATTAAAATTCCACAAAGTTTTGTGAAAACTGACTTTGCAACTTTTTGACTTGTGAACAGATTTTGAAATGTTGACTTTTATGAGATTTAAACCAAATTTATGAACTGATTATGATATATTATGATGAAATGAAGCAAAATAAAGCTAGTTTATCTAATTCTAGACCTAGAATGCAGCTAATGAATTCTAAAATCCAACTGATATGAACTTAGGACTGATTTGAAAGGAATTTGACTTTTAACCTTAGAACATGCAATTTAATAACTGATTAGACTATGACTAACCTAAATAAAGCTAATGTAACAAGACTTAACTTAGATGCACAGCTAATCCCAAACACCACTTATAAAACTTAAATGCAATCTTCTCTTAACCTATCCTAATATCTAATCCATGACAGCTAACAATAATGATCTAACAGCAACTTAATGAACTAACAAATGCGTAATTAACAGAAACACTAACAGATTACTACTAAACTAATGATGCAAAGAAACAGATATGAAAGGAACAAATTCTAAACACTTACAAGTGTCCAGCCACTATGGCTTGCTCATGAGATCAATGGAACAAGAACTGAACTTATTATCAACCCAAATCAACTAAATTCAACCCAATCCAAGCTAAAACCAGCAATTCAACACCATTCAACCTTTACTTTTGAAAAATGAACTTATATTGATTAATGTGAATTTTGAGTGTGGATTCTGAGTAGCACCTTAATAAGAACTTAATAAGCTGTATATAAGCTTATAAGAACTTATCATAACACAAACTTTACCTGAATTAAACTTGAAAGCAGATTTGGGATATTTCTTTAATTTTCAAAGTATTTTTCTGATTTTTCTTTTATTTTTGTTTAGAGAAATATAAAAGCTAAAAATGATGAGTAATAAGCTAGATAATCAAACTTAAATGAAATTAAGCTATTCCAACAGTAAAACAAAAATTAAGAGTAAAATGAAATTTGAAACTAAAATGATTATATTAATAAAAGGAAGCTGAGTACAAATTGAAATTTGAATACAGGAAATAAACTAAAACATTAAGAACATTTTAAAAGCTAATACTACTACTCAGTAATCTACATCTACACTACTTGAATTACAATGGTGAAATAAGGGGTATTTATACTTGAGCTCCAAGCTTGGGAAGGATCCAGAAGCTATCAGGTGTGCTTTCTCTGAGCGTTTATGTCCCTTGGATCATCCTTATACATCATCCCAACAATCTCAACCATTGGATCATGAATACCACGTCTCTAGGACCAATCAGAAGGCAGTGTTTGAGGTATGACACACGGATTGCCAGCGTGGCATCCGTGTGTCAGTGTGTGTCAGGGTAAAGTACCAAATTGCCCTTGATTTTAGTTAATTTTGGCGAATTGATGCAAGGGCATTTTAGGGTTCATGTAAATCTGGGTTTGGGGGGATTTTTGGCGCCTGTGGGTTTTTTTTATATTTTTTCGTTTTGTTTAACCGGGTTGGATGGGGTTGACCTGGGTATATTAGACCGGGTAAGGGAAAAACGGGTTGGATAGTTAGGGTGGACCGGGTATAAGTGTTGACCAGGCCTTGTGTGGGCTTTGACTTGGGATAACAATGGGCTTTTAAAATGGTTTGGACTTAGGACAAGTTTAGGACCCAAGTAGTAATATAAGGACCAATAGTGTATATGCTGAAAATCTAGGGACCAAACTTGTAAATCTGAAAATGTGATCAAGGACTATCTTTGCCAATCTACAAATAATCCAAGGGCCATTCTTGCCAATTCTGAAACTTGAGGGTATATTCTGCCAATAACTGAAAGTTCGGGGACTATTTCTGACGATTCTGCAAACTTGATTGTATCCTTCAAACATCATCCTCTGAGCATAAAAATCTTCACAGATGCACAATTCTGACCTTCCGGCTCAGCTTTAGCACTCTTTATCTCTCGTGCTCGGGTTTTTGTCAGATTTGGCTATCTTCTGCGTGTTTTGACATATCCGTACCTGCACAAGCATAAACTCAAGAAAACAGCAAATATTAGCAATAAACGGCTCTTTCTTGGTTATTTTGGGTTTAATTTGATAAAGAAAAGATATGTGTTTTAGCACATATCAAAATACCCCAGACGAGACCATTGTCGTGTCCCCACGCAATGCAATCAACTCACGCTTCTAAAACCAAGGATTTCAATCTCTTTCTACTAAAACTATGAAGAAGTAGCAAAGATTCCTCAAAAGAGATTAAGAAAGCCTTAATTCTAAAAACGTCCCGTTTACCTTTTAATTCACATGTAGATATTACGATTAAGCACATTCTGATTATGAGTGACGGTTTGCTGAACTTTCATGTCGATCAATAACTCCAACATTTTTCAAACGACATTTTAGGATCACAGAGTAGGAAACACAACACAGCGTGAAGTGACCATACGGATAGAATACATCGTCCCTGATTTTTCACAAGCCCCCAAACTAAGCGTAAAATCGAAATCATTGTTAAATATGATTCTAGATGCTAACACTACCCATGGAAGTTACTTGTGTAATTACCTTTTGCTCCCATTTTCCTATTTTCCTCTAGATTTTTTTATTTTTGTGAGAAATGAATTTCTTCAAGTTCCTCGTTTCGATAACTTTTATTCCGATAAAGATATAAAGCTAAGTCGCTAATTAGTTATCCGTCTTCCCTCGAAAACCGTTGCACACAAGAATGAGGTCCACATCAAGGTCCTAATTTCGCACGATTTAGGGAGATATCTCCCGGATTCAAAATTTGGCTTAACACTTATTTTAGCACATTTGCATTTTTGCAATTTAGGCCCTTGGTCTTTTCAACCACTAACTCAACGGGATTACCGTTTTATCAGAAGCCTTATTATGACTTTGGATTTTCCTCAACCTTTTTAGAAGTCCATGACAACGGGGGTACCGTCGGACACAGAAAACTTTTATGGCTTTGGATTTTTCAACTTTAATACATTTGGGCTTTATTTCATGTTAATTTTGTGCCAAACTCCGAATCCTACGGCTTTTATAACAATAGAAACAATAGCAGAAAACTATCAGGAATCAGTTGTCTATTACACCGCAACACTGACAGTACCTTGATGTGTACCCAACCCTCATGGGCAAGGATTCTCTAAAGAAGACAAAGAACTAACTATCGCCATAAACCTAACATCTTTAATTATTATTAGCAGATATGGGGTGAAACAATTTTGCAGGAACAAAAAGCCATAAGTACCTTCGATGGGCTCTAAAGAGAACCAACTACTCCACGCTTAGCATCTAAACTCATAAGTAACTCTATCATTCCTCGATCTCCGCAAATTTAAAATCCCAAATAATGAGATCCGCGGATGCTTAGCCGATAATTAAATTATCTATGGTTAAGGGAACAAGCTAGGGCTCAACACGCCCGGTCAAGTCAGAATTCTATTCCTACTCTCACCAGCGGAAAGTCAACAAGGTGTCAAAACATATATTAACTTAGCGAATGCTTCGTAAAATAATCTCAACTCTCGCATTTTTAAAGTCACTTATAAGAAACTAGCGAATTCTTGTTTAAGCTTCGCATATTTAAAATTACTTAGGGAGACTTGCAAATTCTTGGCCTTGTGAGCTAGAATCGCATTTTATAGCCTCTTGTCTGAGCAATTAGCAAAGGCTATTTCAAGAAAAACGCATATTTAAAGTAACTTCTAAGAGACTAGCAAGAACTTTTTGATCATAAAACTAGCAAAAGCTTACAAAAAATTTTAAATTTTCTCATTTTTGCATAATTTTTTCATTTTCTAAGGAAAACGGGGTTGCGAGAGTATACGACAAAAAATAAGCAAGTGCGGTCAAATCAAATCGAAGATTACCCTACCCCAGACTAAAACGAAACATTGTCCTCAATGTTTAAAACAAGGGTATCAACGAAAATCTAAAAGCCGTTTATTAAGTATGCTAAAAGATAAACGTTAGTCGATAAGATTTAGGACATCGGATTTCCATCAGCATCGAACATGAAACTCGAGTGGAGAAAAGACAAACTTTGAGCACGAGAGTCTTCATATCGGGAACATCCTAAACACAATATCACAAACAACCAAACACAAGACATCAAAGAGGCTAACCCCTTCACGTCACTTATTAGAAAATAGAAAGAAGATAGAGATAAGCATGGGGTGCCTCCCACGAAGCGCTACTATTTTTCTTCACCGAGTCGCTAGCCTGACTCGTCCCCGAATTCATTTGTCCTTGGGGAAGAAAGTGGTAGAGATACCAGGGTCAAAAACGGTGTCCTCATTCCCGAAAGAATGAGACTGGGTGGGTTGGGTGGAGAAGAAAATGGGTGGATAAGGCATATCACGTAAGAAGGATCCATCATCCGGTGGTTTTGCGGGCGGACGAAAGGATGACGGATGAACATGAGAATACTCCAAAGAAAATGGGAGCTCATGGTAAAGGATAAGAGGTTTAGGCTCACAAATGAAGGCATCCATCCGAGGATCCTTATCTCCATAAATGATTTTAACAAAAGGCTCATCAATGCATATCCAGGGTTTAAAGATTTTGTCTTCACATGTCGGCTCAACGGGATAAAGGATGGTGGACTCGTCAGAGAGAGGAGAGTCAAGAAAACCATCAAGAACAACCATATCCCCCACAGGATCATTCACAACATCCTCAATACCCGGTGGTATTAAGTCATCAAAAGCATCCTCAATGATCGGGTCATTTGTCGGAGTATCGGAAATCTCGTTCAAAACTTTACTTATATCGACATCGAAGTAGAATCGCTCAAGAATCGGAGGATAAACATCAGAAATAGTGGGATTGCCACTAATCTCTTCATCAAATCGGAAAGTTTCAAGCTCGGGAGAGAAATCACTATCTTTAACGGAGATAGGAGGCGAACTCGAATTATCGTTGAGGGCTTCAATCTTGGAAATGAGAAGATGAACATTTAACAATGTTGGACGTAGTGCTTCATCCTCGATCTGTATATCATCGGGCTCAATCTCTTCATTTTCTGGCTCAAAATCGTTTTCTTCTTCTATGTGAACGGGCTCAGAAGGTAAATCGTCGACAAAATCGATGTCTCCATAAGAATCATCATCGGAATCGGAGAACATCTCATCATGATCATTTGAATTATCAAGAGAAGGCTCATCATAAATATCATTAACGATAACCTCGGACTCTCTTGGGATTGGGATAAGGATCTCAACATTAGACGATTCCATTTCCGGAATAGTACTAAGATGCGCATCCCCCATTATGAGAGAGTCAACGGGTTCAACATCTTTTAAAGAAATAGAATCATCGACCCCTTCCAAAAGAACGTCACTTCTCTCAACCGGCGTGAGAGAAGGGGAAGGGTCGGAAATGAAAGGCTCAGAAACGGTAGTGGGATTGCCACTCGGAGGAGTATAATCGTCATCAGAATTAGAATCGTAAACGAAAGGTCTCCGGTAACTAATTTTAGCGGCTTGCTCTTCAGCGAGTAATTCACCATAAGTTTTTTGATGAGGGTCTCCTTTTCCGTGGGTAATTTTATCAAGAAGATTCTTAAGATCAATCATTGCTTCCAGAAATTTTGGATTAGACATTAGGGAAGGTTGTGGTTGAACTTCTTGGTATTGTGGAGGTGGGTTATAAGGATAGTCGTAATTGTTACAAGGAACTTGCTCGTAAACAATCGGATTTTGCATCTGACAATCGGAATTAACGTGCGGACCTCCACAATACTCACAACAGTACGATGGTTGTGACGAATAAGGGTAAGGTTCATAATCAAAGGTCGAATTGTTAAATTGAACTTGACATTGAAAACCTTGGTGAGGACCACCACAATACTCACAAGAGTATGTCTCCGGCTCATGGTACAGAGGTTGGTTAGGGAAATCGGTTGTCTCGTTATAAGGATTGTGGTGAAACTCGGTTCCAGATTTTCCATTGCTACAACCGGGACAATTCCCACTATATTCGGGTCCTCTGCACCATATGCACAAGAGCTGATAAATCGAAGAATTATCCGGATAAGAGTTAGCGATTTCCACCATTTCCGTGATAGGCTCGGGAGTCACTTCGGGCTCAGAAACATATTCCATTTCCCTCACCGGAGAGGGAGTAGGAATCGAAGGTTCTTCAATCAAATTTTTCCAACATGCTATTATATCATCATCATTATGAAGAGTACCCTTTGTTCTAGACGTATAAAGACGAGCAGATCTGATTTGATTAATAAAATTCTGGCATACATTACAAAATCCATCTCGACAATTATTTCCGCACCAATCGCAAATACATTTCAAACATCGATATTGATTTTCTTCCATACGGCTTTGGCAATGAAGGCAACGACGATAAGAACATATCTCGGGTTGTAGCGGATGGTCAGAAAAACTTTGAGAATCATCGAGAGATTGTTTGTCGGCTAAGTCGCACCAATAGCAAGATTTTTTAGAACCGGGTTGTCCACATCGCTCACATACACATTCTGGATTAAGACAACAATACTGATCTTCTTCCATACAGCCTTTGCAATGAAAACAATGACGATAATTGATTGTTTCCATGAGAATTAAACATATAGAGGGTTAAGAAGAAAGAATTATCAAATCAGAGGGTAAAGAATAATATTTTTGAATTTTTAAAACAAATTTTGAAAAGGAAAATCTTTTTGGGTTTTTATAATTAAGAAAACCTTGAAAACACAATATTTTTGTAATCGTCGCGTCAACCGGTGCTCGGTAGCTCTCAAAAGTACGCGCAGTGGAGCGGGAAAGAAGAGTGGATCTTTCTTCTGTCGGCAATTTAATGTCAAGACTTCCTTATACCCCGTGTATAGGTTGTACCTTCAAGGTGAGCCGACGTAACAATTGACGTTCGGGTTTCTTTTGTTGGTTTTTAACTTTTTATGGTTTTGTAAACACTCTAGGAAGAATGTTTTGGTATTTTTAGATTTTTTTGGGTTTTTGAAAAATATATATTTACAAAAACGACGGTAACTTCACTCGGGGAAGGATCTTCAAATGCACGCGATTCGAGACGGAATACGAAAACTCACTACATGCCCTCCCCGGCAGCGGCGCCAAAAATTGGTTCTTCCGGGAAAGAGATCAATAAGAAGTGTGTGTAGTAATACGGGTAACTCAAACGTGTTAGGTTTGAACACCGAGATCGTTCCGAACGAGGGTTGAATGGAATTTCCAACTCACGTCGCGATTATCGGGATTTGAATGGGAAAAGGGGATAATTTGATGTTTTCTAAACTACGGGGCAAGGGAAGCAAAGGGAAGCATGTAAAAGGGAAATTACACTACGGGGAATCCTAAATACGCAAATAAAACTAAAATGCAATAAATGAAACTTAAATAAAATGCAATTACGTCTAATCTAAATCCTAAATATGATCTAAAATTATTTTAAACTAAAAATGCAATTTGAAACTTAACTAAGATTTAAAACTAATTTTTATGATTTTTCTTGAATTTATTTGAATTAAAAACTAATTTAAAACTAATTAAATTGCTAAAAATTATAATTTGAACTAGGAAAATTATGGAAAAATATTTTTTTTAATTTTTATATTTTTCTTAATCTGATAAAAATGAAAACTTATTTTGTTTGAAGTTTTTCTGATTTATTTGTATTAAAAGGTATTTAAAAAATCTTAAAAACTAATTTAAAATAAGAAAAATAGTAAACAATGATGAAAAATTATGAAAAGTTCAGAGAAAATCTAAAATGTTATTCTAAATCTATGAAAAATAAGAGAAGTGATGCAGGTGTGCAAGAAAATGAAGCTGATGTGAAAAGTGCTTATAAATAAGCACTCAAAATAAGCAAATGATCTCAAAAAGGCACCAAGTGAACACAGTAGTAAAAGTATGCAAAGACTACTTAAAAGCAATCTATTCCAACTTCTCTAAACCTTTGAAAAGCAGTCTATGATGATTTGACTAAATTGATACAATGAATGAGAGCAGCCTTAACTGTCCTACTTTCAGCTAAGTTTCTAGCTTAACTAGTGAGCTTATCTAAAATCTAGCAATGAGGAACTCAAGACCACCAAGAAAACTACAACTGGACCAATAATGAGACCCTAATAAGCTATTATGAGTCCTAGGTGAGATCTCAAATGATGGCTTCACACTCAGTTTTATACTGAAAAGTGAACAGGGCATATGGGGCCTAATTGAGAAGCTAGTTTGGTGGCTTAAGAAAATTCCCAAAATTATACAAAAATTAGATTAGAAAACTTGACCAACTGAATTTGTAAATCCCAGAATTTCAATCACTTTTATCCAAACATTAAAAAATTAAAATTCCACAAAGTTTTGTGAAAACTGACTTTGCAACTTTTTGACTTGTGAACAGATTTTGAAATGTTGACTTTTATGAGATTTAAACCAAATTTATGAACTGATTATGATATATTATGATGAAATGAAGCAAAATAAAGCTAGTTTATCTAATTCTAGACCTAGAATGCAGCTAATGAATTCTAAAATCCAACTGATATGAACTTAGGACTGATTTGAAAGGAATTTGACTTTTAACCTTAGAACATGCAATTTAATAACTGATTAGACTATGACTAACCTAAATAAAGCTAATGTAACAAGACTTAACTTAGATGCACAGCTAATCCCAAACACCACTTATAAAACTTAAATGCAATCTTCTCTTAACCTATCCTAATATCTAATCCATGACAGCTAACAATAATGATCTAACAGCAACTTAATGAACTAACAAATGCAGAATTAACAGTAAACACTAACAGATTACTACTAAACTAATGATGCAGCAAAACAGATATGAAAGGAACAAATTCTAAACACTTACAAGTGTCCAGCCACTATGGCTTGCTCATGAGATCAATGGAACAAGAACCTAACTTATTATCAACCCAGATCAACTAAATTCAACCCAATCCAAGCTAAAACCAGCAATTCAACACCATTCAACCTTTACTTTTGAAAAATGAACTTATATTGATTAATGTGAATTTTGAGTGTGGATTCTGAGTAGCACCTTAATAAGCACTTAATAAGTCAGATATAAGCTTATAAGAACTTATCATAACACAAACTTTACCTGAATTAAACTTGAAAGCAGATTTGGGATATTTCTTTAATTTTCAAAGTATTTTTCTGATTTTTCTTTTATTTTTGTTTAGAGAAATATAAAAGCTGAAAATGATGAGTAATAAGCTAGATAATCAAACTGAAATGAAATTAAGCTATTCCAACAGTAAAACAGAAATTAAGAGTAAAACGAAATTTGAAACTAAAATGATTATATTAATAAAAGGAAGCTGAGTACAAATTGAAATTTGAATACAGGAAATAAACTAAAACATTAAGAACATTTTAAAAGCTAATACTACTACTCAGTAATCTACATCTACACTACTTGAATTACAATGGTGAAATAAGGGGTATTTATACTTGAGCTCCAAGCTTGGGAAGGATCCAGAAGCTATCAGGTATGCTTTCTCTGAGCGTTTCTGTCCCTTGGATCATCCTTATACATCATCCCAGCAATCTCAACCATTGGATCATGAATACCACGTCTCTAGGACCAATCAGAAGGCAGTGTTTGAGGTATGACACACGGATTGCCAGCGTGGCATCCGTGTGTCAGTGTGTGTCAGGGTAAAGTACCAAATTGCCCTTGATTTTAGTTAATTTTGGCGAATTGATGCAAGGGCATTTTAGGGTTCATGTAAATCTGGGTTTGGGGGGATTTTTGGCGCCTGTGAGTTTTTTTTTATATTTTTTCGTTTTGTTTGACCGGGTTGGATGGGGTTGACCTGGGTATATTAGACCGGGTAAGGGAAACACGGGTTGGATAGTTAGGGTGGACCGGGTATAAGTGTTGACCAAGCCTTGTGTGGGCTTTGACTTGGGATAACAATGGGCTTTTAAAATGGTTTGGACTTAGGACAAGTTTAGGACCCAAGTAGTAATATAAGGACCAATAGTGTATATGCTGAAAATCCAGGGACCAAACTTGTAAATCTGAAAATGTGATCAAGGACTATCTTTGCCAATCTACAAATAATCCAAGGGCCATTCTTGCCATTTCTGAAACTTGAGGGTATATTCTGCCAATAACTAAAAGTTCAGGGACTATTTCTGACAATTCTGCAAACTTGATTGTATCCTTCAAACATCATCCTCTGAGCATAAAAATCTTCACAGATGCACAATTCTGACCTTCCGGCTTAGCTTTAGCACTCTTTATCTCTCGTGCTCGGGTTTTTGTCAGATTTGGCTATCTTCTGCGTGTTTTGACATATCCGTACCTGCACAAGCATAAACTCAAGAAAACAGCAAATATTAGCAATAAACGGCTCTTTCTTGGTTATTTTGGGTTTAATTTGATAAAGAAAAGATATGTGTTTTAGCACATATCAATCTTCTAAATGTTTTGTAGATAACAAACGTAAAATCATATTAACGAAACAAATAAAATACCTAAATGGTTTGAACTAATAGTTTCTAACATATTCACATTTTCACATAAAACACTAAAACAAGTATAAGTGATTTTATGATTTAGTAATACATATGTACAACAACTAGTGTTTACATATTTGGATTAAATATACACATAACTAGTATGTAGTATATTGGGTAATATAAATGGGTAGAAACTTAAGTATCACAACCCATTGGGCAAATACATTGAATATAGTTGGGTACAACCCAAATTCCATAACCCATGGATCTTGACCCATAACCCATTGCATGACATCATGCTTATATCATACATGGATGATATCCATAACCCATGGATCAACCAATACCCAAGTGACTAAGTGCATTGCACTCAAAGATACATTGTATCTAGCCAAAGATCTATGGTTTAACCCATGACCCATGACCCATAACCAAAATACCCATGGGCAAAGAGGAGCGTTCCACGGATCCCTAGCTTTGTGCTAGACGGATCCCTTGTGGTAGGGATCCGTGGGATCCGGGGAACAGTAGGATTTTTCCTCTATAAATAGTGAGCCATTTCTTCATTATTTCTCACCCCTTTCTAACACACTTTCTCCCTGAGTTAAAAACTTACTAACCTTAGATCTAAGAGATCTATGTTTGTAGTTTTGTTTTTGTGTGATCTTTTAGGTTCCTCTTAAAGGCAAGATCACCACCTTTGAAGTCGAGCAAGCTCAAGTCCAAGAGTTGCCATGCTTCCTCATCATCAATGCTACTGAAGTCTTCTTGTTGATGATTCTTTTATTTCTTCTAAGAAGTGTAGTATTGAAAACATTAGTGAAAGATGTCTCAAGGGTCAAGACGAAGACATTAGTGAAAGGTGTCGATCGTCCATATTGTAGGCATTAGTGAAGGGTGCCTAGAAGTCAAGTTACAAGACATTAGTGAAAGGTGTCTTGAAGATCTAGCCACAAGACATTAGTGAAAGGTGTCTTGAAGATCTAGCCACAAGACATTAGTGAAAGGTTTCTTGAAAATCTAGCTAAAGGCATTAGTGAAAGGTGCCTTAGATGTACATTCGATATGGTGTGTTTCGATGTACAAGATAGGTTAGTACTAGATCCAAGGATGGTGATATCCTTGATGGTATTGTAATAAGGAGTGGATCTCCTTGGGATTAGGTGTTGTGTTGTGAAGGGTAGTAGTTCCTCCATAGTAATGGAACTAGGTGCTTAGCCTAGTACCTAATAAAGGGTAGGCGACGTTGTGATAGGATTATTTCTCCTTGGTGTGAAAGAACTCGGTGGTTAGCCTAGCACCGTATAAAGGGTAGGCAACGTTGTGTTAGGTGTGGTCCGCCTTGGTGTGAAAGAACTCGGTACTTAGCTTTGTACCGTAAAAAGGTGTAAGCGACGTTGTGAAGGCTTCTCCACCATAAGGAGATTGGTGTAGTGTTTACGAACTCTCGAGTAGGTGACTCGGAGAGTGGAGTAGGGCAAGGAAGGTGTCCTTGTAGCCGAACCACTATAAATACTTGTGTCGTGGTGATGTGCTTCTTACTCTTTATCTTTCATTACACGTTTATATATCTATCTATCAACATCCAACATAAACAACCAAATAGATTGACATAAGTCGATCTAAATATTTAAAAGCAAGTTTTAAATTGGTAAAACTATTCAACCCCCCCCCCTTCTAGTTTTCCACAAACTAGAATGAAGGGGAATCGAGTCTCTCTCCCTAGCGAATCACGACTAACAGTTTTGTTCCCTAATCCTTATTGGTCGATCAAATTTATTCTCCTCCTTACTATTTAATTAACGTGGGTGGTGGGGTAGGAATCTTTTTGATTCATCTTTGCTGGTTTGCGAATTGTTTTGTTCGTGCATGCAAACCGACCTACAAATATTATCATTGGTTTTCATTGAGTAGTGGGTCGGTGTGTTATCTTTATTGCTAATATTTTCGCTGGTTTGTTTCATTGATTGGCATATTTACGGTGATGGGTTTAAAACCCTACTTGGGGTTTATTGTTGCACCGATCATGGGTTGAATTAGTGAGCTTCAAGGACTTAAACCCTAGTTTTTAACTAGGGTTTTCACGACGTACTATTTACGTGGAAGTGTTTCTCTATTTGTTACGATTTGTTAGGTTTTTTTAGGGTTTGTTTTTCTGGTTTTCGTTGGTACGGAGAGGGTGGATAACGTTTTGAATGTAGATATGGATGGACAAGTGGAGCCGATTCCTCTTATTTCTAGCGCTAGTCATTACACACCGGGGGGTCATGATCAACATGCTTTGGCTAGTAAAATACGTATCGAGGGGAGTAGTTCTCGTACTGATGGACAAGTGGAGCCGATTTCACTTGGTTCGAGCCCTAGTCATGATGCACCTAGTCATGACACGCCTGAGGGTCATGATACTTTATTGAAAATTTGTGCTATTGAAAAACAAATATTTGAGGGAAAACTTGTTCTTGTGGGTGACGATGGGCAACCATTAAAACCAGCTGTGACAGGGGATGCTTCTACTTCTACTGAGGCTAATCCATTTGAGCATCTTAAGGTGCCGCAGTCACAGAAGGAGCTAGAGGAGATGCTTACTGCTATTGGTTATTATTCGAAACCTCCTCAAGATACGAGTGTTCCTATGGCTTCTAATGTTAATGCTACTAGTAGTCCTAATAATGTTAATGATATGGTTGATACGAATGCACATGGGGCTGTTGGTATTGACAAGGTTGGTATGTATGATTTGAAACAACCTTCTACATCATATGCTGGTGTTACTTCTACTGAACCTAAGAAACACACGTCTAACTTTCGTAGGTTGGAGTGTAATAAGAAGCTAATGGTGTGGATCTTTCTGTCCCGGTGAAAGTGGTTGAAAAGGCGAACTCTAGGTTTGAGAATACTTTGTATGGGTATTTCCTTGGTCAACGACTTGCTTTTCCTGTTGTTGATTACTTTGTACGCAATGCGTGGGCTAAGTTTGGTATACAAAAGGTAATGATGAATGCAAAGGGGTTCTTTTTTTTTAAGTTCAATTCGAAGAAAGGTGTTGATGATGTTCTTGAAAACGGTCCTTGGTTGATTAGAAATGTACTTATTATTCTTAAACCATGGACATTGAACACCAACTTACTTAAAGAGGATTTGACCAACATCCCGGTGTGGGTTAAATTCCATGATGTTCCTCTTGCTATGTTTTCTGATGATGGCCTTAGTCTCCTTGCCACATTGGTAGGCACGCCCAAAAGGTTAGATGCTTTCACTAGCCAAATGTGCAAGGACTCGTGGGGCCGTAGTAGTTTTGCTAGATGCATGATTGAAGTGAAGTCAGATGAGGTGCTTAGGTATAGCCTTACTATTGAGATATCGTTACTTGATGGGTCGGGTTCGACTATTGAGAAGATACGGGTTGAATATGAGTGGAAACCACCTCATTGTGATAAATGTAAGATTTTTGGTCATACTCTTATTGAATGTCCTAAAGTTGTTGAACCTCCTGCTCAGCCTACTAAGCGTGTTAATGATGGTTTCAAGTCGGTTAATAACAAGAAGAAGGGAAAGCAAGGTGGGTCTACTATTCCAGGTCAAGGAGGGTTTACTAAACCTGTTGTGGGTAAGCAGTTTCAATATCAACCCAAAAAGACTCCTCCTGAACCTAAGAAAGTGGAAGTCACTAAGAAGAATGATGTAGCTAGTTCGAGTGGAACAAAGATCTCTACATCTAACCAGTTTGATGCTCTTAATATGGAATATACGGATGCGTTTGGTATTCCTTCTAATGACACCAACAAGGATGTGGATTCTGGTCGTACAATGGAAGTTAATAAAGATAAGTCTACTAAGACAGGTACTGCATCACAAGAACCCCTTGTGAGTGATTTGAAAGAGATGGAGTCGGGTGTGGCTCCTAAAACTAGTGATTCTTGTAATCCGCCCGCCTCTTCTACTAAGAGAGTTAACCCTTTTTCTAAAGTGGGAGAGATCGTGGTTTCTGATTCTGAAGATGAGGTGGTTGCTAACCCATTTGATGAGTCTGCTAATCTATTCGGTGGTGGCCAAGAGTTTGAAGATGAGTATGATGACTATGACTACGATGACTATGCGAATCAGGTTTATGATCTTCCATGCAATTTGGATGCCTTTAATGCCATGTATGGTACCAAGCTTCAAGGTCCTAGGAAGTAATTTTCTTTCGTTATGTCCTATGTTATCATTTGAGTAGTGGTTTGTTTTCTTGTTTAGAAAATAGGAAGTATCTTGTTATGTAAGCTTTATGCCTATGTAACGGGCTGAGATATGGGATTTCACTCATATCCATTGTACTTAAACGTTTTTTTGGTTAATATATTTAACAAGGTGTAGGATTACTCCCCTTTACCAAAAAAAAAACTAGAATGGGGGGAGGGGTTGCATAGTTTTACCGTTTAATTTGCGTTTTCAAAATCTTTGTCAACTTTGTTTTAAAAGACTTTTAGATTTGAAGTTTATATGATCTCAACACAACAATATATAAACACGAATAATATTAACAATAATAAAGTAAGAAGTATGCAAAAGTAAAGGAAAGAAATGAACAAACCGATACACGGAGATTTAACGGCTACGAAGTTCACTGTTCGTCCTACTCCACTCCTCGAGTATGACACTCGAGAGTTTCACAAACACTATATCAACACGCTCCTTATGGCGGAACAAACCGTACACATTCGCTTACACCAATTAACGACACTAAGCGGAGTGTCGAGTCCTAATCCTAGCTAGAACCAATCTACATGATATTAGACGTAATATCAACCGCTACACACAAACACAATTAGGACCAACACCAAGTCCGAATCAACACAATCACCTAATGGACCAACACCAAGTTCGAATCAACACGATCACCTAACAGACCAACACCAAGTCCAACACACAACACAATTTTGAGCTTACATACAAGTCGGATCTTACACAAGAATTGAGATATAAAGAATATAGGTTGAGGAGAGAAACGTAACAAAGGTTACGAGGTGAATGCTTATTCTTCAACACTTCGTTTTTTGACGAATATGAGCATTCTTCTCTTGCACTTTGAGGTAGAGGGATGCGATCACTTATAAACAAGTTACAACACGTTATGTGATCAAAGAAGAGAGTTTATATGAATTTGGGAAGACAAAAAGTTTTAGTACTCAAGAGGTGAATTTTTCTGCTGAAATAGTGCAGTATTTATAATCACCAGGAGGAGCAGGGGACAGTCATTTAAACCTTGGACGGTCCCATGTATTTAAGGGACCGTCGCCATGTTTATGGGACCGTCCCGACATACGCTCCTATTTTTGTCCTGATGTGGTGAAAAATTATATGGTGAAAATTTTATCTATTTTGGGCGGGAAAATAACTGTTGGATAATTTGAAATTCAAATCTATTTTTCTTATTAAAACATTTCTATATAATTACAGACTTACTTTGTAAAAAATGATTTGTCACATAAAAATGAGAAGTTTGAAGAAAATAAATTCTTTGATCACTTAACAAAGTTGGTAGATTTTTTGTTCATACCTTAAGTGATGTTTTACTCGAAACGGGTTTTCTCGAATAAAAACTTATCAAGTATAATTTTACGTAACCTGTCTTTATATTTTGTGATTATCAAAACGTATAGAGATCGAAAAATGTGAATGACGTTTTTGACATTATTTGTATTAATACACTTTCATATATACTTTCGACAAAATAAAATAAAATAAAAAAATCTTCGTTTTTTCACTTTTTTCGTCATTTTTTTTTCATTGTTGAAACTTGCATGAGAAATCAAATGTGCTTAACCACCAATTTGAATATTTTAAAAAATTCACATGTGATATTAGTGTTAAATCACATATGATATGTAATAAAATCATATATGATCTAACACAAATATCACATGTGATTTTATTACATATCATATGTGATTTAACACTATAACACATGTGATTTTATTAGCATATTCAAATTCGTATTTAATCACATATGATTTCTTCATTTACATTTCAAATAAAGAAAAAAAAAACGAAAAGAACGTGAAAAAACGAGAAAAAAAAATTTGAATGTATATCAAAATGTCTATCTATAGAAAGATAATTAAATGCTCGTCGTGATAGTATATTTTTTTTCGCTTAACGATTTAAAAATATTAATATATGAAGAAAAAAAATGATAAAAATGGGTTTTTAAAATTGTTGTTATTAATCTCATCAATTAGATAAAATAAAAATGAAACCCTGGTATGTGAGAAAAATTTAATATATAAATAATTTTTAATTAAATAATAATAATAATAATAATAATAATCACATTTTTAGTAGGATTATCTTCGCTATAGCTAAAGGAGTGGGGGCCCAGTTAGTATCTCGACTCCCTAATAATTTCTTGTAAATCCTATTTTCTTCTAATAAAGTGATGTTTAATAATAATAATAATAATAATAATAATAATAATAATAATAAGTCACAAAACGTAAACTATATTTGCAAATTGGAACCCACCACGAGCATACCCAGGCCCACAAATATCAATCTAATCCTTAAATAGCAAAAAAGAATAAGAAAAGAAAACAATGTTAAAATACATTAGTACGACTGACCGAAAAAATAAGGATAAAAAAACAATACCACTAACCGATTAAAATCTGACGGAAAAAATAAGGAAAAAAAACAATGTGAAGGAATAGAATGTTAGGAACTGAAATCCTTAAGATTTAAAATCTGACGAAATTAAAATTTTCAAATAATAGCGCATGTTTAGTTGGAAGAATAAAACAGGAATAAACAATTATATTAAAATATTTAAAATTTAATTTTAGTTTAAGATTAATAAACTAAATATTTTTAATAAATAAATTACTTATCAAATTATAATAATAATTTTTTAAATAATACTATATAAACTAATATATTAAATAAATATTTTTTTATATAAAATACAATTATATTTTTAAATTTTAAATTAAAAAGTAAGCTATAAATAAATTATATTTAATTTAAATAAATAATAATTTTTAAATATAATAGTAGTAAAATTTTTTTAATAAATAATAATTTATATTCAATTTTAAATAAATAATAATTTTTAAATTTTAATAACGTGTTTGTTTATAAAAAATAATAAATAACAATAACAGTTAAATGATCGTTTATAATAAAAATAATGAAACTAATAATAATAATAATAATAATAATAATAATAATAATAATAATAATTGCAATCACAATGATAAAGATAATATAAATTTTATGCAATTGTAAACAATCCTTCTCATATTGCTATGGAATTTTGAATTTAGAGATGAGCACGGTACCGGTCCCGTACCGATCCCGTACCGAATTAGTGGTACCGATTGTTTCCCGAGCATAAATTAGTGGTACCGGTACCGCATCGAACGGGATTCGATAACTGTATCGTATCGGTACCGGTATCGTATCGGTATCGTTACCGAAAATCGGGTTTTCCTCGCTTTTTCCTGAATTTCTCAATTTAGTACCGGTCCCGTACCGAATTATTGGTCCCGATTTTTTTTTCACCTTATTTTGTAGTCCCTACATCGCATCAGTATTTCAAGAATCGGTACCGTTTCGGTACAGTACCGGTACGGTTCCGGGATTCGGTTCGAAATGCTCATCCCTAGTTGAATTCCATATATAAAGGATTTTGAAGGAATTTCATTTAATTCTGTTTGCCAACCAAACACAGTAAGGAATAGAATTCAAATTCCAAATTCTTAAATTTTTTTAACCAAACACGTTATGAAATGAAATTGGATTCCAATTCCACCAGAATTCTAATGATTCCGCCGAACCAAACGGGCTCCAAACGTCTTATTTTCTAATAATAAGGTACAAGCGGTTGCTGAGGTATATAGTGAAAATTTATTTTGTTTTATTATAAATAACAAAAATACTTTTAACTCACATATTATATCAAACTTACCCGTTGATCACTTTTAATTGTAAGAGCATTTCCAATCGTAACACCAATAACACCGTCCACGTCACATCAGCTTTAACATTTAACATTAACATTCCCAAAAAACACCCACAACAATAACAACCCAATAACATCAATAACATTCTCAACAATTTACAAAAACAACCCCTCATTTAGGGGCATAAAAAAAAAAAAAAAAAAAAAAAAAAAGGCGTTAGCCCTGTAACGTCCAGGGACTAACGCCGAAATAACGCCGGAGGTCCAAGGGTGATAACGACATAACGCCGTTAATTTGATGCAAAACGCCGTTAGGGCGTTAACGTTGTAAATGCTCTAAATATCAAGCACTCTTTGTTTCTTTCACACACAAACCAATTCTCAGTCACACAGAAACAGGATCTCACACCATTCTTTCTTTGTTTCTCTCACCTAACATATCAAAAGCTCAAGAACAAATCCTCCTTTGTTCTTATATGTTCGATCTCCAAACCATAAATACTACGAGTATCAACTATGTTTATCTACCTAGTTGAATATGGCGTACAGATACCACTCGAATTCGCATCCATGTATACTTACTGTAGTTAGCATGAAATAAAATTAGGAAATTTGGTTGTTAACTTGTATAAAGTTATTTGACAGCATGTTATTGTTGCAATTAAGAGAAGGCTGCATTATTTAGGATAGGAAGTGGTATTGCTGCACCTGTTCCTTATTCTCTTTCTAAACAAGCAAAGGATTTCATATTTCAATGCTTTCATGTTATCCCAAGAGATCGGCCAACTGCTAGTCAGCTATCGGACAATCCATTTGTTAGACGACCACTTCCCTTGTTCTCAGACTATGCACCATCTGGGCAGACATCAGGTAGAATGAGGTAAATAAGTTATTATACTTTCACTTTATTAGAATACTAGTCTAATAAAGTGGGTGGATTAATAATGGTTATAATTAATAAAGATAGATGTAATTTTAAAGCGTAATTAGTAAAATTTGATAGTAATTAGGAAATATTCAGATTGGTAAATTTATAAATTATAAATGGGGTTTTCACAATATGCTAAAATTATAAGAACATAATCAAGTTGAACACTAGAGGATCTTAATCTTAAAAAAAAAAGAAAAAAAAAAGTGGGTGGAGATTCATGGAGTTGTGTTTGTTTCAGAAAAAAAAAAATAAAAATAGGTTGATGATGATGATGAATAAAAAAGAGAGAAATGTAAGAGTTACAAGTAACAAAGCAAACGTTACAAGTATCAAAAATAGAAAGTTAATGCAAAAGTTACAAGATTTTTAATAAAATAAAAGAAAATGAGTCAAGGGTATATTTGTCATTTTATAGTATCATACTTTTATTATAAGAAGATAAACACGTGTCAATAGTTTACTAGACTCGCACAAATCGTTAATCGCACCAATTTATTTTAATAATTTGGTTTTTTTAGGCTAAAAATTGTACGACCTTTTTGCTTTTATACTATTTAAGGAATTTTCTCTCTCTATAAATACACAGCACCTTCACATAACTTTAAAGTAATAACTCCACTCTAAATCTGCAACCCTATACTTTACTTCCAACGTCCAACATAACCCCCTTCACATAAATTAGAAATAACTCCACTCTTGATCTGAAACCCTAGGCTATACAACCAACGTCCAACATAACCCACGTACGTAAAATGGATATTGGATCCTCTTCCGAAGCAGGTGGCGGTGGTAGTTCAGAACCAGAGCTTATGCTTGCAACTGAAAACCCGAAAAAGAGGGCTGGAAGGAAGAAGTTTAAGGAAACCCGACATCCAGTTTACAGGGGTGTAAGAAGTAGGAATTCTGGTAAATGGGTTTGTGAAGTTAGAAATCCGATAACACAAGAGAGGGTGTGGCTCGGGACACATCCAACGGCTGAAATGGCAGCCAGGGCACATGATGTGGCTATTTTAGCAATGAGAGGTCGTACCGCGTGCTTAAATTTTGCTGACTCAGTATGGCGTCTTCCGGTTCCAGAATCTAACAATGTAACAGATATTCAAAAAGCAGCTGCCTCAGCAGCTGAGGCTTTTCGACATAAAGAGGAGAAGGAGAAGGAGAAGGAAGAAGAGGGAGTTGTGGTGCAAATTGAGGAAACTGAGACACCAGAGATCGTTGATTATGTGGATGAAGAAGAAATATTTGGGATGCCAGGGTTTCTTGATAGTATGGCTAGCTGAAGCACTCATGGTACCACCACCTAATACGAATCTAGGGTATGGTCACTTTTCGGACAATATGGCTGACATGTCTTTATGGAGTTTTAAATAGTTGTTCTTTCCTTATCTATTAATTCATTATTCTATTTTATTATGTCAACATATATATTATAAAAAATTCGCTCATCCCCAACATCAGTTGGTAGATCGACAATAATTGAAAACGAAAGAAAATCAAATTTCTATTCAACTAAAACTCGTTTACATATGACTATCCTATATTGCACTTATGACTGTTGTGGCAGAATCATAGCATATGGTTGTTGTGATGACTCAAAAGTATGAGCTAAACTTTCACCTTCGATAGATCTGGTTGGACTAAAGAAAAGTAAACGCGCGGGTTAGAATTATGATGTACAAAATGTAAATAGATTTAGCTTTTAGTTACTTGTTTAATATTTAATTAATAGATATAGACCTTATAGTTAACTTTTATAACCGCAGAAACTTTACTATAAACAAAACACATACTGTGGAGGAGCTTATTGGAGGGACGGAAAGAATGTTAACTATGGACAATTTTTGGGCGTGCTAATCAAGGTTGTGTTACTCTGTCGCCGTATTAACTACTTAGGATTGTGATTGATAATGTGATCTAAGTGACAGATGGCTTTAGTCATTCAGACTGGAAATGGTAGAGAGACTACACATTTTGATGAGCGTCAAAAGTTATATGTGTTCTGAAACTTTATGCTTGTAAAGGACATTTGCCTTTATTGGATTAGTTCGTTTCCAAAGAAGGTGAATTTGTATTAGTAGTAATAGTTTATGGCGTACGTGAATGAATCCTTTGCTCTCAAAAGTAACTCTTCACTTTGTGTATATAGACCTCCATTCAATGAGAATGTTTCTATATGTTATGAACATATGTATAACCGTTGGAGGACATCTTGATCAGATGTTAGTTTGCAAAGGTTGGTGACTAGCTATTGGGATTGTGTTATTGTTCGTAGCTAGCCTTATGTCTCGAAATTGGAAGCTTTTAAGGTCAACAGTCTTGTAATTTGATTCTATAGTTCAATTAGCACAACATATGTAAGAAATATGTTATTAAGGGGGTGGCAACGCTTCTCAGCATGCATTAGGCATGAATGATACCGATCGGCATCAGCATCGCCACCATTTCGGATTCATTCGGTGTGGCATGCATTTGTTATAAATCGGTAAGCATTGCCGATAAGACATGGAACCAAAGGTTACAGGGAATGGTTGAAATGAAATAAGGAGAGTTGACAATTTAAGTATATATATTATAATAATAGATGAGGTATGTGTTAGGCATGGTTGCCACTAAAAATCTATTGTTAGGTATGAGATGAGATGGATGGATATTATTGGTGGGTGATTAGGTATGAAATTTTTTGTTAGGCATGGTTGCCACCCCCCTAAGCACAGTGTCTCGATGCCTAATCAAACTTTAGCGCATGTCTGTTTAAACGTTTGTAGCTTATCGATACCCGGCCCTCTTCGTGCTTTTATATATATAATCTAGATCAAATAAGATCCAACTTAAAGTTGTAAAAATAAGAACCAATTAAAGTTTGATAAGTGACATTTTTCTTTAAACAAAAATAATTTTTTTATTAATTACAACAAAAATTGTTAAATTTCTAATAGTTTTCTTTTTAAAAAGGACGAAGCATAGATGATACACTTTGATTCGATGTGCAATGTGTATCAGGTTTTGGTATGTATATTAGTTTATTTAGATGTTGATATGTATATGGTGTATCAGTTTATTTATAAGATATTAGTTTTTTGAGATTTGATTTATGAGTATAAAATTTATAACTATGTATCATTAATCCAAACTCATATATCAGTTGATTATTAGTTGCTAAAATGTCAACTAGTATTAATATTTTATTTTTTTGTGTACAATTTGTGGAGTCCCAAACCTTGGATCTAGAACACTTAGATTGTAAACGTGTATTTGCCTTGGATGGTTCCAAAACAACAATGAGAAACTTTGTTGTAGATACACACAAGTATGCAGAATCTACTTGAATGTACTTTAGAAGATTAAAGTAAACACAAATGTAACACCAACAGCTTCAATATTATTGATTAATAATACGAGTACTCTCCTAGTACTAGGGTTTACAACCTTGAAGCTTTTCTTAAGACGGCTAGAGTATTGGTATTTGTTTGACCTAGCTAGGATCTCCTTTTATATACTAAGGAGATCCCTTATAGAGATAACTATGCATTAAGTATATCATATCTTCTATTGGAATAGAAGATATGATGTTACAAACCATACACGACATTCTTAATATAGATCAGTACAAACTCAACACTATCAGTACTAAATTTTGCACTATCAGTACTAACTAGTTAATACTTTTCTAACATCACTATCAGTACTAACATTAAGACTATAAGTATTAACTCCCAAAATCGAATTCCCCAACAATCCTCCCCTAAACTTGTGATTGGGTTTCTGAAACACAAGTTTCTTCAGACTTAGAGGATTTTTCCAAACTTCACTTTCTTCTGCTAGGTCTTCCAGCTTGGTCAAAGATATTCAGAAGCAACTCTTTGGCCATCTCTATTGCATTTCCCATCCTTAGCCCTGCATCCAGCATTTGTAGAAGGGTTCCAAGTGCAAGTGGGTAAGTTCTTTCCACCAACATATAGATATCAGTTCCATTGCATGTAGTAACCAAGTGCAGTCCACAGGAATCAAGCAAGGTCTAACTAAATGCTTCATCACCAGGTTGAAACTTCCATTGTTCTCCTGTTGGATCAGGTTCAAATATGTTCTGGAGTTCATAGAGTAGCTCCAGATCATTGTCATTATCTGGATCTCTGTTCTTGAACCTGTCTTTGACTAACTCCCATAGCTTCAGTAGATCCTCCTTGTCAATAACTGCAAACAGATCTACCAAGTACAAGTAAGCACTTTTCCTTCCACCAGCTCTGTGAATCCTCCAATGTCTTTTTCCTTCTTTAGTGTAGATATCCCAGTTGATGATTGGGTATCTGGTATTGATGGGCTCTGAGTACAATGCTTCTTCTGGAGCTTCAATTAACATCATTTTATCGAGCTCTTCTTCAGTGAGTCCACCTTCATCTTCATCAGAGGCTTTCAGTCTTTTAGGTGCAGGTGAGGAAGCTCCTTCTTCAGATGGTCTTTTGTAACTTCCAATGGGTTGTGACCTTTCAACAATATCATCATCATGCATAGGTCTGAAGGCCAGAAATCTTCTTTGAATGGTGTTAGCAAGTCTTTGAAGAGTCTCCCAAGACAATTGATTAACCTACTTCAAAGTTCTTCTGTCTTCACCTTGATACCTGATGTACTTACAGAGATACATCTTTTGCTGACTCTTGTTTGGAGGTCTTGAGTCCTTTTCAGTTTCTCTTTGTTGTCTGAACTGACTCTGTCTTCTAGCCAAGATCTCGCTAAACAACCGAGCTGCTTCATTGATACTTGTACCCTAATTTTGTTGCAGCTTCTATTGTACCTCCTTGGTAGCTTCTACTTTGGCTCTCATGTCATCCCATGTTTGCCAGTCTTCAGCCATTTTAGCCAGCTTTTTCTTTTCTTTCTCTGCAGCTTCTTTCTGCAACTCTTCCTCATCCCATTGTGCTGCAAGCTTCCTTGCTGCCCCTTCATTCAACCTTTCAATCTCTTTCTTCTTCTTTGGTACTTCCACCAAGATGCCATTGCCTTTGTCTTTGGGATCAATCTTTGGAGCTGAGGAGGTCGGTGATGCAGGAACACCTCCTTATTGGATAACAACTCCCTTTTCTTTAGGCTTGGGTGCTGCTGACTAGGTCTTCTTCCTTAGGTATATAACAGGAGGCTTCTTGTAAGTGGGAGAGATGGGGACAGTTTTCTTCAAGCTCTGAAGTCCCAATACAACATGTTTCTCTCTTTCCTCTTCATCACTATCTTCATTAGGAGTGGTAGTGATGGTAGTGGCCTCAGTAGTTGTTGCTTGTTGTATATCAGCAGCTATCCGAACGATTGGACTTAATACTGATTGTAGAATTCCAGGAGTACTAACCATAGCACTATTAGTACTAACTACAACACTAACAGTACTAACTGGGATAGTAATGATAGTGCATGTAGGAGTACTAAGTACTTCTTCGCATCAATGGTGACCTGAACTTCTTCTTTATCAGCAAAAGGACTTTGAAAAGCTGCACCACCTTGCCATTGACCAAATTCACTTCTACCTTGAATATCAGAACTCCTCTCCTGTTTAGTAAAATCCTCTGTTGAGGTACTTGAGACTCTGAACTTGGCCTTTCTTTTTGGAGATGCAGTGATTGGATATTCTGCTGCAGTAGACTGAGTGAGAAGTTTGACCGGATGCTCTAACTTTTTCATCTTCAGGAGCATCCTTTTGTTCATCCAAAGCAATCTCTAGTTTGTTCATCTTTCTACATAAAAACATGTACACTTCCGTCATATCCTGAAGTGATAAGCTGCCCTCACCACTTCCAGCTGTGTGACCTGCTGAGAGAGGTGGGTCATTAGGCAATTGAGATGCACTCCCAGGCCTAGCCTGAGCAGATACACCCCCTTTTAAGCCTTTTCCTGGGTCCACCCTGTGAGGAGTGCTCACTAGGTGTTGGCATGGTTTAGGTCTTATTTATGTTACCACTATCCTCACCAGCTTCTAAGCGTGGATGAGTAGTTGCAGCCCTTACCATTCTATCTCCTACATCACCTGAGATAGGCTCATCTGGTACAATGTTAGGAGGAAAATGGGGCTGATCTGTCCCACTCTCCTGTTTGGAGTGCCTACTGGGTGATGAAAGTTGTTGATTGGGAGAGTTTTCAGCATATGTGGGTGTGTGTTGGGAGCCACCTGTGCTGGATGGTCCTTCACCCTCTGCAATAAGCATATTAGGAAACAATGGCACTACAACCCCACTATATCCTACCACAGCCCTTAACATATTTGAAAATACTTTGGCTGTGAGAATTTTTTATTGATAAACATTTTTTTGAGGCTGCAAGTTTTATCTCTAATGATCCAAAAATATTTGTATAAACCTGGGATACATCAGAAACTTGGTTTTGCTAACAACATTTTTAAGCATACCCTCAAAAATATAATTTTAAAAAATTGAACACCCTGCCTGTTGCAAGGCAGATCAAGGCTGTGGCTATGTTTGTGGGAAAAGCATCCCAGCACTTTTGTGACTCAAGTAGTGTAAGAGGGTATGAATTAGAAACCTCCATTGTGGGGAAAACTGACTTTTGTGAAAGTTAAAAGTGTTGTCATGTCTATACCCCATCAATGAGAGTTGTTCAATAATTTCAGTTGCTGGCAAAGTGCTAATACCTTCAGCATCTCTAAGATGAAGATGTTCTCTTAGAGAAGCTCCACTAATAACAATTTGTGTGCCATCCACTGTGCCAATTAACTGTTGTACCCCTTCCTCAGTTGTTGAGGCAATAGCAGTTTGCCAAAACTTCCTGACAGGGGTACATAAAATAGTAGGGTTTAAAAGTAAAACAAACCTGATGCTGCTTCTATTAAGAAAATCTACTATCTTAGTGAATTCTTCATTGCCTTCTGGCAAGTCCAAGTACGCCACCATGTTGTGCTTATCGAAAAAATCAAGAGGAGCCATGAGCAATAAGAATGAGGGTTAGTAAGGTGGGATTTGATCGCAAAAGCCTTTAGATGATTGTGGTGAAAGCAATTGAAAAGTTATGCAATGTATATAGATTTTGAGAATTTTGGTTGAACCGCCTTATAAATAATTATGGTTAAAAGTAAGGAGAAATCAATTAGGTAACCCTTATATAAAGAAAGACACGGTAACAACCCAAGTTGCAAAAATAATCATTGCATAACTGACTTTTGGAATAAGCACTAACGGCTAGTTCATCAGTACTAACTGGGCTTATCAGTACTAACTTATAACCATCAATATTAACTTTACCCATCAGTATTATCTTATAGTTTGGAAATTATAATACGGAGACCCCAATTTTGAAGGGATTAAGTGTGGTGACAGACACTCAATCAAGGTCGGCCTCAAAACCAATGGTTTCAGTGCATAGCACTGCCTGTGATGGATAGTCCCATTAAAAGGGCCTTCCTGACAGGGTTTCCAGCTCGTGGCAGGTGTTGCCTCCAACACAAGTGTTGGATTCACGGTTGCTCTCTGTTCTCTAAGCCAGATGCCCTTAGGCTAGTCACACTATCTTTAAACAGATAGAATGGCAAAGAGTGGGTTAGTGCAGAATGACCTGACCAACTAAAACCATAAATTCATGTTCATTAATACCACAAGATGCCACATAATGCTTTGGCATCACTAAATCCAGAGTTACAGCAAGTTCCATCATGTGGTGGCTTTAGAATGAGCATAAGAGAGAGAACCACATGTGCTGTAACATTGAGTCACAAAACCATATCTATACTGCTTGTGTTATGCCTGAAAAGTTAGTCCAAAACCAAGAAAACACAATCCAAGACATTTTCTTTCCAATCCGTATTAACATGACACAATTAGTATTAACTAGATAACAATCAGTACTAATCACCAGTTTACAAAACTTTACAAAATAGAGAGAGATAAGACATATTATAGATGAAGCATCCCAATACTTGTGACCAAGTACTGGAACCTTCCCAATTCAAAAGCTTGGTTAAAAGATCTGCAACATTAAACTCAGTATCAATCCTATCAACCTGAATGAGTTTCTTTTCATTACAGTCTCTTATAAAGTGATGTCTTATCTCTATATGTTTAGTTTTAGAATGAAAGACTGGATTTTTGATAATGCATATAGTACTGTGACAGTGCCCATGAAATTATACCCATAATCAAGCATCTGATTCTGAATCCAGAGAACTTGACCACATCAACTTGCAACAGCTACATACTTAGCCTCAGTTGTAGAGTTTGCCACAATGCTCGCTTCTTTGCCCGCCATGAAATCAACCTATGACCAAGAAACTGACATCCTCCTGTGGTTGACTTCCTATCAAGACTTGCCCCAGCATAGTCACTGTCAGAGTAGGCTACCAGATCAAAGGGAGAGTCCTTAGGATACCAAAGGCCTAGTTGAGCATGGCCTTTCAGATATCTAAAGATTCTTTTAACTGCATGCATGTGAGAAAGCTTTGGAGAGACTTGGAATCTTGCACACGCACACACTGCAAACATAATATCTGGTCTTGAGGCAGTCAAATACATCAATGATCCAATCATTGATCTGTAGAGGTGCTGATCAACTTCTTCACCATTAGCATCTGGAAGTAATGGCTTATTATGCTCCATAGGAGTGCTTGCAATCTTTGTATTATCATAGCTAAACTTCACCAAAATCTTCTTGACATACTTATCTTGACTGATAAATATGCCATCTGTCTTCTGCTTGACTTGTAGCCCAAGAAAGAAGGTGAGTTCTCTCATACAACTCATCTGAAACCTATCATGCATCAACTTCTCAAACTCTCTGCATAGATCCTGCTTGGTTGAGCCAAAAATAATGTCATCAACATAGATCTGAACCAGCATGATATCATTCTTCACATTCTTGATGAATAGAGTCTGATCAATCTTCCTTCTTCTTAACCCATTGCCCAAAAGATACTTGGCCAAAGTTTCATACCAAGATCTTGGGGCCTGATGCAGACCATAGAGTGCCCTTTAAACCCTGTATACTTTGTCAGGAAAGTTGGGATCTTCAAATCCTGGAGGTTGACAGACATAAACTTCCTCCTCAATCTTTCCATAGTGGAAAGCACTCTTTCACATCCATCTGATATACTGTGATGTCTTTTTATGATGCAAAGGCCAGGAATAATCTAATAGCTTCAATCCTTGCCACTGGAGCAAAGACCTCTTCATAATAGATTCCTTCCTATTATGTATACCCTTAAGCCACCAGTCTAGCCTTGTTCCGTATTACTACACCTCTTTCATCTTTCTTGTTTATGAAAACCCATTTAGTGCCAATAGCTCTCTTTCCATCAGGAAGATCCACAAGAACCCATACATTCTGAATTTTAAACTGGAGAAGCTCTTCTTGCATTGCTTCTACCCATGATTCATCTTCAAGGGCTTTGTAGACTTTCTTTGGTTCTGCCTGTGAAACAAATCTAGCAAAGAGATATGTTTGAGTGTCCCCTTGTATCCTTTCTTCATAGATGGCACTAAAGAATCCAGTCTCACTATGCTGAAATTTAGATCTTGTAGCTCTTTCAGCATGAACATCCCCAATAACATTTTCCAAGGGATGATCCTGATTGATTCTTTTGTGTGGTGTAGTAGGAACATCATAAGATGAAGCTATATTAGTAAAATCAATCTCATCAGCTTCACCATAGGCATCAGGAACCTCTGTATTAACTGATGGAATGGAATAAGGACCATCAATACTAAATTTTGGCTCATCAGTACTAACATGTGGCTTATCAGTATTAACCACATTAGTACTGATCACTTGAGGTTCTATCACTGTGTCATCTGTATTGGTTACACCTTCTTCAGCATTAGAATCATTGGTCTTTTGAGGCTGATCATCATCTTTGTTTGCCTCCCCTGAAGAAGTGCTTCCAACAAAGTTGTCCTTCCAAATGGGCAATAGGACACAGTCATGAACATCATCATCAGAATCTGCATCATGACCTTGCTTTTCTCCTGCAACAATGTTAGAATCCACATAAACAGGTACATAGTTCATAGATTTTGTTAGCATATCAATATCAAAAAGCCATTTTGGTCCTTGCCCCTCTACACTAGGTTTGTCCTCAAGAAACTCTATGTGCAAATTCTCCTCTATCCTTCTGGTTCTAGAATTATAAACCCTAAAGGCCTTACTATTCAAAGAGTAGCCAACCAAATATCCACTATCAGATTTTCCATCAAACTTCCCTAAGTGGTCAATGGTATTGAGAATAGAGACATGACACCCAAAAGGTTTAAGAAAGTCTAGGGTAGGCTTTCTACCAAAAACAGCCATAGGGAGTCTTGCCATAAGGCTTTACTACTAGTACCCCAGTTCAACATAGCAAGCATTAACCTCAGTCCAAAAAGTTGGGGGTAACTTGGAATCTGCTAACATACTCCTAGCAGCCTCTATCAATGTCCTATTTCTCCTTTCAGCAACCCCATTTTGCTGAGGAGTTCTAGCTACATTGTATTCTCTTTTAATACCCTTAAGCTGACAGAAATCATTCATCACTTGGTTTTTAAACTCTGTCCTATTATCACACCTAATGATTTTAGCTTTCTTATCAGTAAGGTTCTCTACTGCAGTTATGTAAGACTTAAGGATTTCACTGGTCTCATCCTTAGTATTCATTAAGAAAACCCAAGTAAATCTGCTAAAATCATCAGTCACAACCAAACAATACTTCTTAAAATTCAAGCTGCTAACAGAGGTGGGGCCAAATAAGTCCATGTGCAGCATATGAAGTGGTTGGGTGATAGAGTTAAAAACCTTGGGCTTACAAGAGGCTCTATGCTGCTTCCCTTTGAGGCATGCAATACATGTCTGTTTATTGTCAAATCTTTTTGAAGGTAAACCTCTTACAAGGTTATTTTTAGTTAAAAGATTTATTACCTTAAAGTTCACATGACCTAGCCTTCTATGCCATAACATAGATTCATCCAAAGAAGCTGTAGCAACTAAACATGTAAGGTTGTCTTTGGGCACTATGTTTTCATACTAACATGATAAATTGCTTTTCCTAGGAAACTTAAGTAGTACCTCATCTTCACTAGGAAACTTAAAGTTTTGAGATAAAACCAAGCAATCAGTTTCTGTGAATAGAACAAAATTCTTCTTGTCACACATTTGTAACACACTGAACAGATTGTATTTGAGTTCTTTCACATAGTACACATCTTCAAAGTCCAAATTACCAGTTTTAATTGTGCCTTTACCAGTAATTCTTCCACCTATACCACCACCAAAAGAAACATATCCTCAATTCAAATCAGTGAAGTCTGAAAGATAGGATAGATTTCCAGTCATGTGCCTGGAACACCCACTGTCTGAATAGCCAAGATCATCATTTTTGTTGGAATGTCCCTACACACAAAATAAAGGAAATTAGTTCCTTTTGGGGACCCAAGCCATTACTGACTTGGATCCGCCTCGTGCATCAATGTAATCATATTTCTTGAGAGTAACTGATGCACTATTGGGTTGAGTAGTCTTTCTAACCCAACAAGCTGAGGGCTTAACAGCATTGCCCTTGATTCCCCTAGCAGCATTCACTTTAGAACCAACAGTTTTTATTTTTGGCTTAAAAGTATTAACTTTTGGCCTATCAGTATTAAGTTTTGGCTCATAAGTATTAACCTTTTTCTTGTAAAACTTGATTTGTTCATCATAAGATTTAAAGGTCTATGCTGCTCCAGCATTAAAGGGCCTTGTTGAAGTAGATGGTGATTTTGAAAAGTTTCTTTTGGGCCTTTCACCAAATACTCTGGGTTGTGGTCTAGCAGTATTAATTGGCTTTGTAGTATTCAAAGATTTTATGCCAGTTTTAAGAAGAACTGCTCTTGGGGTCATGATGGGTTGAGGTCTCATAGGGTGTCTGCATTGAGCCTGCAGATGAGAAAAACTTCCACACACAAAGCAAGATTTATTATACATGACAAATTCATCTCCTAGTTATTCAGATTTTAGCTGGTTCTAGTTTCTTTTGTTACCTCTAGGACTCGATGACCTGTTTCTATACATCTTAGCATATTTTACTAGTTTCCTAACAGGTTTGTCAGTTGGTCTTACAAGTTTAGTGGCCTGTTCTTGCTTTGGTTCAGCAGACTCTACACTTGTCTTTTTATTTTCAAACACATATACCTCAGGTAAGGAAGTGTCATTGGCACTTTCAAAGGTATCATCAGTCTTTTCTGCCTTGGACCCAATGGGTTCACGGACAAAAATGGGTACCTTAAACTCTTCTAAGCCAGTGTGTTCAAGGTCTATTCCAGGTGGTGAGGGAATACCTCTGAATGGTGGTGGTGCTGTCTTATAACACATACCTGATTTGGCTTTGCCAATTTGTGCTTTTTCAAGGTATTTATCAATTCTCTTTGAGTTATAATGTTGTGTGTCTTGAAGAGTATCAATACGTAGTTCTATGTTGTCTTTAATTTGTATGACTCTCTCTAGCTCTTCTTTTAACACAGTTATGGTGGTATCTTTAAAGGAAATATCCCTATTAAGTACAGCAGTTGCTTCAGTAAACTTTGACTCATTTTTTTTATAATGCACAATTTGTTTTTCTAAAACTGCTAAGCCTCTTTTATGATTTGCTAAATTATAACTGGTTTTGGAAAACTCTTCAGCCAGTTTATCATATTGAGTTTTAAGAGACTCATATTCACTTAATGAGACACATGTATCTGAGCAATTTGATTTAGTAAGTACCTCAGATACTAAAGCCATGTTGATTGGACTCTCTTCTTCATCAGCCATGAAGCTCCAATCATATCCAGCACCATCTACAGCCACCATTGCCTTAGAATTTTCAGCCTCACCACTCTTTCCTTTGCTCCTGGGGCTTCTGCATTCCCTGGCGAAATGCCCAAGATTACCACAGTTGTAGCATTCTACCTTTTCCTTGTCAAACCCTGAAGTATCTCCATCATTGATCTTAATCTGCCTCCCAGTCCTCTTCATGAACTTTCTTGCTCTCATACTTATCAAGGCAATGTTCCACTTGATATCCATCTCTTCCATGTCATCTTCATGGATCTGTCTCAGGTCATCATGAGTAATCTGAGATCCATGTTGTTGCTTTGAGATGAAAGCATAGATTGTACTTTCATTGATGCCTGCAGCAGTGATGGCCAAACAATCAGTATTAACATTAGTCTTGGAGTATTAACATTGATACTATCCTTATCATTACTAGTGGTTGGGTGAGCCACAAAGGCTATGTTTTGTGCCCCAGAGCCGGAAGATGCAGCTGCAGCTCTCTTCATATCTTGTTCAATCACCTTAAAGCTATTGAATAGATTGTCCAACTTCATAGTTTCAAATTCAGCCTTATTCTTCCATACAATGACATGAGTGTCCCATTTTGGTGATGGGAGACTTCTAACAAATCTGAGATTGACGTCTTCCTTGGGGATGTCCACATCCAATACTGCCAGTTGACTGACAAGTTTTTGAAGCCTATTGTAAACCGAGTCAATGGGCTCAGTTGCACCATCAATGAAGTTTTCAAACTCTTACTTCAAAAGAGTCTTTTGAGTTTTCTTGGTGACAGAGTCCTCACCAAATCTGGTCTCAATGGCTTTGAACAAACTCTGAGCATCTTTGTGTTTGTTGAAGGTGAGTTGATGATCATCAGGTATTGCCATAAGTAAAAGACTTCTGACCTTGAGAGCATTGCTTCTTAGAGCCATTTCTTCATTAGTGATAGGTTCACATTTGTCTTTAATAACAACCTTACCACCAACTTCTTCAGTGACAATGGATTTGTAAGAGTCTCCATTGATCACAATGTTCAACAGCTTAAAATCAAGCACCAAGAAGTACTGCTCTATGCGCATTCTCCAGAGTTCATATTCATTTGGCTGCAACTTAGGAACTCTCTGTAACAAAGACGGATTTGCTTGAGTCAAAATCCATTTCAACAGATTTGTCACACAGGATCTTCTAAAAACAAAGCTTCGGGACACAAGCTCTGATACCACTTGTGGAGTCCCAAACCTTGGATCTAGAACACTTAGCTTGTAAACGTGTATTTGCCTTGGATGGTTCCAAAACAACAATGAGAAACTTTGTTGTAGATACACACAAGTATGCGGAATCTACTTAAATGTACTTTAGAAGATTAAAGTAAACACAAATGTAACACCAACAACTTCAATATTATTGATTAATAATACGAGTACTCTCCTAGTACTAGGGTTTATAACCTTGAAGCTTTTCTTAAGACGGCTAGAGTATTTGTATCTGGTTGACCTAGCTAGGATCTCCTTTTATACACTAAGGAGATCCCTTTCAGAGATAACTATGCATTAAGTATATCATATCTTCTATTGGAATAGAAGATATGCTGTTACAAACCATACACGACATTCTTAATATAGATCAGTACAAACTCAACACTATCAGTACTAACTAGTTAATACTCTTCTAACATCACTATCAGTACTAACATTAAGACTATAATTATTAACTCCCAAAAGCGAATTTCCCAACACAATTTCTGAAATGGTCATTTACAAATGTTTTTAGTGGTTGTTTTGACTATTTCTTATTTTATAACTTTAAATTCGATTTTACATTAACCCTCCATATGAGAATGATTTTTAAAAACGATAGATTTGGAACATCGATTCAAGTTTTTCAAGTGTACAACTCATTTTAATGTGATTATAATCCAAAATGTGTAAAAAATAATTGAATCAATGTTAAAAATCTCACGATTTTGCTATATAAGTACAATTCTGAATCACCTGTACAACCTAATGAATCATTATCGTAACTCACTTTTTACAAAGATTTGTGAATCAAATTTGTGATTTATTGATTCGATTCACTATTAATTGATGTATACTTGTGAATCAAATCAAAAAATATGAATCAATAGCTCAAATAAAGATTTCTCAATCTTCTCAATATAAAAAACTATATATATATATATATATATATATATATATATATATATATATATATATATATATATATATATATATATATATATATATATATATATATATATATATATATATATATATATATATATATATATATATATATATAGAGAGAGAGAGAGAGAGAGGATAATGACACATCATAAAAACACATGAGCATAAAAAAGCCATGTCAGCAAAGCGACATAAGCAAAAAAATACGTGGTTATAATGACTCTGCATCATATGAATTATTCAACACCTGGTCGGATAAAACTTCACCATATCTCATAAATGTTCACAAATTAAAAATAAAACCCTAACAAAACACACTAAATCAACCACAAAAGATAACTCTGTTGTTTATCAGTGTACCAAAACCAATACAAATTCAAAAACAAAATGCAATAAATCAAATACTCAGAACCATCATATAAGATAGGCAATTTGAAAAATCATAATCCATAATTCCATATTAACATGTGAAAAAAAAAAAAAAAAAAAAAAAAAAAAAACCCTGAATTTGAGGATAATTGAATAATAAGAAGGGTAACAAATTTTTTTTTGTTATTAGACTTAATGAGAGGTTATACGTGTTGAGGGAAATGGAGGAAGAAGATTTTGAGAAAAATATGGATTAAACTTGATAATAAGACATAAAATAGTTGGCGTTTGCATAAGCCTTTTCATCTGCTGTAAGATACGAAAGTGTCTCAAGTAGTCGTTTTGGTATATAGAAGGGATGATAGAGTAAAATGCACTATGGACTTGAGTATGAGTGTATGAGAAGTACATGAATATGAAAGGGAAATTGATACTTACACTATATTTTTTATGCATATATCACAATTTATACATTATAATTTATACCGTACAATACTGTAATTCAAAAAATATAATGTGAGTATTATCTCCTATATGAAAGAAACCCATAAGAGGGTTGAATGTCACAAAGATAATTATAATATATCATTAAAATAAATTCTTTATAACTAATTTTTTTTAACATATTCTTTATAACTAATTGATCCAATGCATTCATTTTTTATACCCTTTTTTAAAAATTAAATATCTCTGAAACCGTTGCGAAAAAACGCGATAATCGAGAATGATTGCATATATGTTCATATATGACGTGAATGATTTTTAAAAATCATATATGTTCGTAAATCATATGAATTGTATTGTCCATGACAATTGCAAGTTTCATTATTGTAGTATTCTAGCCAATGCCAAAATAAACTCATTAAATAAAATAATGATTGAAATATATGTTGTCGACATGACTTTGCAAGTGCGCTATTATTGTCCCCAATGAAGTATCTTGTTTCTTCTGTAGGGCAGAAAAATAAGCGGTCATACAGTAGGGGGATTGGGAGCCACAAGTTTCATTGGAGTATTAAAGGAATTGAACAACAAATGAAATGTTTTCCACGCGCTATCCTGCTGTCTTTTAGCCACGTCACATGATAGGTTATAAGACTATCCGGAGTGGGAGTAACTTATTCACCATTCTCTTTAGTTGATCCGCCACTAACCGAAACAGCAAATGCATGTCTCGGTCAAATTGCGTTTGTATGATGGCCGGTTCATCATAGTGAGAGATAAAAAAATGTGGGGACCAATTATAAAAGTAATGTTTTTTTATTTGTTTTGTGATTGTGTGTGAAATATGTAGTGAGGTATATTTGTATAAAGTTAGTACTTTAATGAAGGTTGCTGATACTCACATCATTTTTTTTATACATACACCATATTTGTTCATTATCGCTATTATATTATGCGATTATCATTACATTGTTGTCAGTGTGTGTGTATGATAAAAAAAATGATGTGAGTATCAATACCTTTTAATGAAAGGTGGGGAAAGAACAAAAACGGATGAAAGATGAGAGGGAGTGAGATAAAATGATATGAGACAGAAAGATAAGTTGACACTAATATAAATGGTGAGTTGTCACCATAGTTTTAAAAAGCGGCTATTATTGCGCCAAAAGTTTCAAGGGATTTTTAGGATCGAGGCTCCGACATGCATGAATCCCATAAGAAGCGCATCGCCTTGGGCTTTTTGCCGCTTTTTGCTTTTAGGGTTTTTTGCCTGCTCGGAGATGTAAACAGGTTTTGTATTTTTTTTCTAAATATTAAGATAAGTATACTATGGTCCTTATAAGTTATAATGACCTTTAAGTTTATATCTAATAACCCTAATTTGGAAAAGAACTAAAACACACAATCAAGTGGTAACTATAGATTCTGATCATCTTACAAATATGTAATCTCTCTCACGTCATAAGTTTATATCTTGAACAGATTTTTATTGATTGTTTATTTTATTGATTTGTAAATAACGTCATAAGTTTATTTTATCTTCAAGCATCACATCATAGGGTGAGTGTTTGTATGATTTGTAATATTGAACTAATTTTATGTTTATTTTTTAACAAGTTACTTTATTTCATTAAGTATTTTCTTTATGACATAATATAATGAAAATGTGGCATTATGCCTTGAATATTAATATGTTGCTTGCTTGATATTTTGTGTTAAATTGTGAGCTTTGTTAGATGTTAGTCTGCAAGTGTAGGAAACAAGCATATTTAGTATGATATGGATTTTAATCTATATGTAGTTCATCAAGCCAAAGAGTTGATCCGTTTGAGAATTGACAATTGATCAATTTTAATCTTTATAATGGCTATATGTGTCATGTATTAAGTATTTAATGTTATTTCGTGTTATTTAAGCTACATAAATTGTCACATATATTATTAAAAAAAAACTTAATGTATTTAGTGCGCCTCGCATTCGTGAATCCCGCTCATTAGTATGCGCCTCGCCTCGAGGCTCTTTGGTCCCTTTCGCGCCTTAGTGCGCCTTGAGCCTTTCAAAACATTGGTTGTCACCACCACTCCCTTTAGCCTAAAGACCCCTCTAAAACATCATTTGTACTCTTTGTTTCTTTTATTTATTTTTTATAATTTTTTAAACTGACAAAAATACGGAACATAAACTGATATAAAAACTATTTTTATTGCTAACAAAAAAGTTAAAGGAGAGATATTTTGTAGTTTTGAATACTTTTTGGTGAGACAAGAGATACCAATAGTACCCTTACTAGTTTTTCTTTTTCACCACAGTTATACTTTGTATAATACGAGTATATGATTATGATGTGTTTTTAAAGAATGCTAACGAATGAATGATTATGATTGCTTTTGAGTCATTATAATTCTTTTATTTGTTTTCTTATCTATCATCTATACCATAATCATAATAACACCACGCCAAAATACATCACTTTAACATTTAACATTAACATCCACAAAAAACACTCCCATCCATAAATGATATACACCATACACCAATTAATTTCATGTACATTTCAAACATTTACATTAACATCCACAAAAAACACTCCCATCCATAACATCCCAATAACACCATAACACCAATTAATTTTCATGTTTTTAATTTCAACCCCTACACTAAAACAAACACTTCATTTACACACACAAACAAAATAATAATTTCATATACCCAACATACTATTTATCATATATATTTTTATTCAAACCAAACCCAAACGAAAACTAAAACCCAACTTAGCCTTCTTCTCTTCGCCTTCCTCCTCTTCTTCTAGAAACCAAACCCATAACGCAAACAAATCAAACTCAACTTTCTTCTCTCCTTCTGGTCTTCCTCAAACAAACCAAACTCAAACTTTTCTTGTTTCTTCCTTCTGTTTCGTCTTTCCCCATACGCAAAACAGAAAAAAAAAAAAAAAAAAAAACAAAAAAAAAACCATTTTCTTCTTCCTCGAACAAGAAAAGAAAAAAAAAAAAAAAAAATCATCATCTTCTGGGATTTTTTATCCCTAGTAACGCGCGTTATCAACTTAGACAACAACAACTAGTTAACCTTATCCTGCTCCTTTCTTTCCATTAATAACGCCATTAACGATTTTTTCCCATTTTATTTTATAGTGATGATTTGGAACATTTATATTTTTATGGGAAAGTTTATCAAGACTTTTTTCATTTTGATTTTTTTTCTTTTATTTTATAATTTTGTTTATAATATAAAAAATGTGAAACGGAAAATGCGGAATAAAAAATATAAGGTTAAATAAGTCAAAAATATTAAACTGTTAAAAAGTATGAAACAGAAACTGATAAAACAATTGGGTTGTAATGTAAACATGGAGGATCAAAGTGGTGAAAAGTACAAAACATTTATAATTTTTGTAAGATAAGAGGGGTGGTTATAACATATCTCATTTTTTTATTGGGGCACTCAACTCTATAATTAGTTAATGTACACTGTAAGCATTGTACGAATATATAATGCAAGTTGAGTGTTGCAGTTAATTGTGAGTGTGCAAATCAATTACCAATGCATGCATAAGTAGTGGATATTAATCGAATACTTGCAAATCTGTATGACATAACAAGTTTATAATAAACTAAAGAGAAATGATACATGGACCTAAACTTATGCCTAAATTTAGACCTAAAACCAAGTGTCAGCATCTTGATGGCTGCAAACAGGGACCCACTTATTTTACAACCCATCAGGATGATGCCAAGTGATTTTAGCAAGGTTGTCAGGATCGGGATCCTACGTAGGATCGTTTTCGCATTTGCAAGATCGTAATCGTAGGATCGGATCGGGATCGTAAGATCATATGAAAATGTATATATTTTTGTATAGGGGTTGTAGTTTTATATTTCTATGTAATATTTCATATGATAAACGAATCTAAATGGATGATAAAAGAAAAAGTTATATGTTCAAGTACCGTAGTAGTAGAATATTAGATATATTGCAATGCATACTTGCACAAAGTTACTACATACGTGCACGGTACACCTACTTCTTCTTTTAATGTTTTTTTTATTATAGGTTGATGGATCTAGGACACACTCATTGTGTCAATGATATTTTGTGTAATATTATTAAGCACGCGGAATTTACTTAGTAATACTTAGAAGATGGATTGTATGATGTATTGTATATAAACACAGATTAAACACAAAACTTAAGCTCCAATATTATTAAAGAATAATACGAGTGATCTTAGCTTATCACTAGGGTTACACCTTGAAGCTCTTGTGAGTAATACGTAAGTAATTAGAAACGTACCTAAGACAATGACCTAGGACCGCCTTTTATACAACAAGGAGTCCTTTACAAGATAAGTATAAAGCTAACATTATAGAATATACACAAGATCTATTCTATACTTATCTAGACGCGTTAACCTTATCATAAACTGATAGCAGTGGTAATAATGTACTGGCAGTGGGAATACGTTTCCACTGCTAGTGTTAATCCGAGCAATGTAAACCACAACTATCCGTGGTAACAAATTATTCCCAACAATCCTCCCCTAAACTTATGATTTCTCTGCAAATCAATAAGTTTCTTCAATATGCATTATCTTCAAGGATTTGGGGAATTCAACCAAACACTTCACTTCTTTTCTTAACTTTCAGATGGCTCTTGAACATTAATCTTGAAGTCTATGTAACAATGCTCTGACTTTCTCATTGTCTTCATGAACTCTTATTGTGGTACATAACATCACAGTGAGAGTTCCAGCTCTGATTGGATATTCTTTCTCAGCAAGCATAAATGCATCTACTCCATTTGCTGCAGAGACATGATGAACTTCACATGAGTCATAGTAAAACTATTTACTACCAGAACATGGACATGAGAACTTCCAGAAATAATCATCAACATTAGGTTCATAAAGCCTTCTAAGATTTATCCACAACTGCATCTCCTTTATATCTTTGAGATCTTGAGCATTAAACCTTTCTTGAACTAACTGTTGTTCCCCGTTCACTATCGTTTAAAACAGTTTAAGAATAAAAAACAAGTTAATAGTGAACAATGACTGAAATTAACACAAGTAAAACACACTTATAAATTTTCAACATCATATTCTTATTAGAAATAAATCAACAAAGAATACGTTACCCAAGTACTTGCGGAATAGTACTTGGGATTGAAATAACAAAGTTTGGTGAATCCTCTCTAAGCTCAGGCTAAGTCTGAGCACAACCCTTAGAGCTCACTGAGCTATTTCAGGAACTAAGTTGTATTTGGAGGAGTGAAAAGATGGCTTGTGTGTGTGTTTTTTTACAATTCACAAGCTTAACCTTTTCACTCCATCTCTTATGCTATTTATACATGTATGAGTTTTAAATCTTTTTCTAAGTGACAAACCTGACATCATACGTAAGACAAAATACGATGTATTTTGTCTCTGCTTTACAAGACTATTCTAGGTAAGAGACAAGACTACTTTCCTAAGTTCAGTGATGACACAGAGCCTGATCTTTTGCCATTCAGGGAAAGTTGACTTTGGTTGATAAGGACATTGTCTTATCTGATTCAAACTTATCCCGCCTTGTCCCGCTTTTCTTCGTCTTTTCATCCTTCGATCTTCTACTTCAGTTTGTCTTCGATGTAAGGCAGTTGAGTGGAGTTGGGGATTCAGTGAATTATTGTCATCACTCACTGAATCCATCATCTTCTTCTTGACTCAGTCTTCACCCTTTAAGTTCCGCCTTACTATGAAATGGAGAGACTTTTCTATGCCTCGCATCTTGAGTATCTCGAAGATGACTCACTGAGAGGCTATGCACTCAGTGACCTGCTTAGTGTTTAACGGACTAAACACTTGGGCTATTTTCTATTCAAATCCTAGATTAAGGGGTTTGGGTATTTACTGAACCCAACAGTTCCCCCTATTGGATATACAAATAGCTCTAAGTGTTTGATCGTGTAAGTGAGCAAATGGCTTCTTCACCTGAATGTACTAATGAATACAATAAGGAACCTGAATATTTTAACAAAACATACATCGTTTATTGATCAAATTACAAGGTTCCTATTACTAGTAAAAAAGATAATTCAAAATGATGTCAGTCTAGATGGATTCCTAGAGCTTCAAGCTTGACTTTCTTGGTGATGAGTGTTTCCCTGTCAGGATGGTCTCTTATCTTTGCGTTAAGTCAGTGCAAGAACCTGATATTCGTAGGAGTCTGAATTTGAGAGGCCACTGGAATATAGCTGATCATTGTAGCCACTCCCGCCTGATCGATATCACTCCACCTTTGGAATGCTGGGTTTCCATAGACATCAATGCTTTTCAATTACTAGACAGTTCACAAATTTCACTCCTTCAGGCAGCTCCATATTACACTCCAGTCCAGGCACTTTTATCTCAGGTTGGAACTCAACTCTCTTCCTTTTGCCAGTGGATGATTGTGGTTGAGATCCTTGAGGTGCAGTTAAGGCGGGCTGAATTCTTGGGCCGTGGACAATCCTCAGTCTTTCATATCTTTTACTGAGCATTTTCATCGGTCCTTAACCACATTCTTCTTCTTTTCAATAATTGGACCAAGCTCATCGAGTTCAGTGATCCCAAAGTCCGTGAATTTGAGGGGATCATGAACCTCGAAGTGTCTTTTATCATCCCCTCAGTAAACGTTCATGGCCAGTGGTTTGGTATTGGGGATGATTCTGACATCTGTTATCTTTTCAGAAGCCTTCGACTTGTCATTGTCGTTGTAATGCTCAATTCGCTTTGCCCTGATGGCTTCAATTTTCTTCTTCTTTTCTTCCAACTGTTTTCTCATTTCAGCCATCTGAAGCGACTGAGCTTCCTTGAAGTTTTGTCATGCCTGACCTTTTTGGAGTTTCTTAGGATCAATTCCCATGTTCTCGGCTTCTTCTGACTACCTTTGCTGCTTCTCTATTCTTTTTATCTTCTTCACTTGTTTCAATCTCTTTTCTTCTTTAGCAAGATATTTACTTAGTTTGCAGGTGTGATAAGGTATTCGATTGTCATGATTTTGTAGGGAATCTTCTCGAGCTCGAGGAGTTGTCATTTTGCCTTTTCCTTTGTCCTGCCTCGAGGAAGATGAAGTTGCTACCGGGGTGGTGATGTTGTTGTTATTGGTGTGATTCTTGTCGCCGTGTTGTTGTTGATGATGTTGGTGGTGGGATTGATGAGATAGGTATTGCTGAGACTGGTGGTGATGATGAGATTTGAGCTATTGATACTGATGGTGTTGGCTCCCTCTGTGAGAAGGAGGTTCTTCAGCAATATTCTCCCCCTCAATTGTTGCCGGAGCTTCAGTGAGGGCAAGAGTTGGAGTTGGTGCTGAGGGGGACGGAGCCGCTTGACCCTTGAAGGCCTGATATATTTCAGAGATCATAGCCTTGATGTCTGATGTATGCGGTTTGAATACCAGTGACTTTTGCTTCCAAGTTAGCCTGAGAAACTTCCAGAGCATGGATGAGGATGCCTGAGCCATAGTAGCCACCTACGTATTCAAGGAGTCCAATGGTGCTTGAAGAGACTGGACTGATGATGGAAGACCCTGGACATTTGCAGACTTGAGCATATCGAGTAGTTCAGTGAGGCTTGAGGATTGTTTCAAGTACGCCTCATTAGCCTCTAGCACTTTAGAGTTGAGTGCTAGGTCTTCTTTGACAAATTCCCTGATTTCATTGATCTTTGTACCTACACCCTGAAGGTGCCTGAGGAATTTAGCCAAGTTGTCATCCAGTTGGTGAAGGTTGTCATACATCAGATCCTTGTGCTCATGAACATTTTCATTAAAGCCATATACCTCAGCCTTTAGATTAGCATAACTCGAAGCAGCCTCAGTATGTTGTTCACACAGTGTTTCAGTGACCCGAGAGTATAATATTCTTGAAGCTTTGGTGATCCACTGAACAAGCTGCCTTTCAGTAAGTGGGAGAACATTATCAAATCTTTCAAATTCATCAGTGGAGGAAGAGGAATCATCATTTTCATGTTGGAATGGTGATTCGTGCTCAGTGGATCAGTGAGGCTCTTGTTCAGCTTGAAACCTCATCCCATTTCTTCCCCAGGTGATAAAACTTCATCATCGGTTTGACAAGCTCATCTTGAGAAAGAGTATGCGGTAACATCGCGAACGGTTAACTAGGGTTGGTGATGGGTTCCATATCGCGGGTGGTATGTTTCCTCTCGAGTCTTTGTCCTCGTTGACCCCTCGGACACCGGTGGGTGTTTCCCAGTGCCTTTTTGGAGTCGATTGGTTGTGGGTTCCGTATCGGCGGGTTGTTCCTTTCCTCCTAGTCTTTGTCCCCTAGTGACCCTTGAGACGGTGGGCGTTTCCAGGCCTTTAGCGAGTCGATGACAGTTATATCCCTATCGGGTTGTTTAGTTCCTCTCGAGTCTTTGGGATCGTCGGTGTGCCCTCGGACAAAGGCTGTGATTTGCTAATGTCATCCTTGGGCGTTGTGGAAGGCTCCCTACAACGGGTTGTATGTTTCCCTCTGGATCTTGGGGAGTAGTGGTTTGTGACCAAGGGCACTGACCGTGATGATATCGGTGTCCTTCGTTGTCACGGGTGGATGTTGCCTGGTCATCAAGTGGGTGTTTTTTAGTCTCGGGCCTTTTGTGCCTTTTTAGGGAACTGTGTTCTGAAGCCTCAGCCCCTGGACTTGGGTTTTAGTCTTAGTCCCAGTCTGAGACTTCCCCTTTCTCTTTTTAGGAGCAGGTTTTGGAGACACTGATCCCTCTTGGTTGTTTACAGCAACCATATGGGCCGTCAATTCAATAGGAGTGACAAGGGATGGGTCTTTTTGAAAATTTGATTGGCTCAGGGATGCGGTAAAGGACCAAAATTTTCTTCCGAGGATAATTTGAACCCAGTAACACTTGCAAAGCAAGAGACAAACCTAGGATACGACGTGTTTCGTCCTAGTTTTGCTCTGTGGCTTGGTTACGAGATCACTGTAAATGATCTCCCCTATGTCGACAGTGACCCCATTCATCAAGCAGTATGCCATCATCAACTGAATAGAGTTAACTTGTTCAATGGATGAGTGGTTCCCGCCGAGGACCTAAATCACAAAAGTGAATAGGATCCTCCAAGCCACGGGAAATGAGCTTTTGGTGACTGGGGTCTTGTCTAAAAACGTTGGATCTAAAATTATTTGTTTTAACCCATCCTTCACTGTGGAGGGTTCAGGATGGGTGACATTAACTCCTTTGTTATAATCCAACCCTGTTGAAGTGCAAAACGTTTTATAATCGTCCCCTCATGTGATGAGATATTCTGAGTCTGAGGTTGGTCAAAGGCCTTGGTTGCCAAAACTCCCGAGGAGATTTTGGTAAACAATGGAGGGACATCAACAAAGGCCGTTTTAGTGGGCAATTAAACAAAAATTTCATAATGTCTTTGTAGGCGGGACAGTTCGGGTATTCAAAGTTGCTTATGACATTATTAGTTTTAAATTCAACATTTGTAAGATCCCCTACCCACTGAGAAGAAAACTTGAGAGATTGTGTTCTAGCCATTTCCATTAAATATTTTTAGGGTTTTTGAAAATACTTTCTTTTGACTAGAACAATCAAGGTTTTTAGATCTCTCAAGTTTTGTGATGAAAAACTTTTGTAAATGTTTACAAGAAGGGTTTTCCAAAAGAGGTTTGAAGAGTTTTTGAGCACACACAAATATTTCTGGGTTTTAGAAATGATTTTGGCAGAGTTTTGTTGCAGAAAATAATTTGTGTGTGTTTGTTTGTTTTGGAAGAGGGTATTTATAGAGTGGTGAGAAGGGTGGTTTGTGCACAAATGAGAATATTAAGAGTCGGTTTTTTAAAAATGTTTGAATTTTCACATTTAATGCTACCACCCCATTACCCGCAGTAAAATCCCGTTTTTCAAAGGAACAGTTGCAGTGCACAGTAAAAGTGCACTTTTGCAGAGATAAAATATCAATTTGATATTTTCTGTGAGAGGAGGCATTAAATGCCAAGTGGGATGACTGTAAGACAAAGATACATATATTCCTATATTAAATTTGCATATTTACCAACCAAGGACATTTAAGTAACTGATACTTGGATCATTTAGTTACTCATTCAATGCTCTTTGTCAAATGTCAGGGGCCCTGAATGAGTCTTACTCATTGGTGAGAGGTTTATTTTGGGTGTTGTGGAGGATGAACCATTTCAAAGAACTTACGAGATTGGTTTTCGGATACTTGACTTTCAATGTCAAGCATTCCCAATTCAGCTTTCAGTCTCCTGAAGGTAGGTTCATCCAAAAGGTTTGGTGAAGATATCAGCCAGTTGATATTCAGTAGGGATGAAATGAAGTTCTATGTCTCCTTTCATTATGTGATCCCTGATGAAGTGATATCGGATATCAATGTGTTTGGTTCTTTGGTGGAGGACAGGGTTGTTGGAGATTGCAATAGCACTAGGTGTTATCACGAAGATGGGCACCATTTTATAATGGATGTTATAGTCACTGAGTTGACTTTTCATCCATAATACATTGGCACAACATCCCATCTGTAGCTACATATTCTTCCAAATGAGGACATAGCCACTGATTGTTGCGTTTTAGCACTCCAACAAACCAGTTTTCCTCCAAGAAATTGACAGGACCCGGAGGTACTTTTTCTGTCCATGTTGCGGCCAAGATAATCGAATCGAGTAACCCTTGAGATCAAACCCTGAGCATTTTGGATAATAGAGTCCAAGATTTGGGGTTCCCTTCAGTTACCAGTATTCTTTTGGTACAGTGAGATGGGATTCTTTAGGATTGGGTGATATCTTGCTATTAGTCAGACCGAGAATTGGATGTCGGTCTAGAAGCGCTTAGATACATCAGGTGAGCCTACAATCCCTCTGAAATGAGTTTGGTTGATGATTTGCCGGTGAGATCAGGTCCAAGGTTGTTAGGTGGGACCATTGGAGTCTTCACTAAGGCACAATCAGATATCTCATATTTCTTCAAGAGATTTCGGTGTATTTCTCTTGGTGATGGATATTCCTTTATCGTTTTCGATTTGTAGTCCAAGAAAGTATGTGAGTTCCCCTATCATGCTCATTTCAAACTTCTTTGTCATCAGTTTTTCAAACTGTTTGCAAAGTTTGTAGTTTGTTGAGCCAAATATGATGTCATCAACATACACTTGGACTAGTATCACATCCTGTTGAGTTCTATAAACAAACAGTGTGTTGTCTATCTTTCCTCTGACAAACTTGTTTTGTATCAGGAAGGCTGAGAGAGTTTCATACCATGCCCTTGGAGCTTGTTTAAGTCCATAAAGGGCTTTGTCAACCTTGCAGACATAATCAGGGAATTCACTACTCTCAAAGCCGGGGTTCTTGAACATACACATCTTACTTGAGATCACCATTTAAGAATGCACTTTTAACATCCATTTGGTAGACCCCGAAGTTCATGTATGTTGCATATGCAAGGAAGATCCTGATGGCTTCCATTCTTGCAACAGGAGCAAATGTCTCATCATAGTCTATGCCTTCTTGTTGACTGTAACCTTTGGCTATAAGTCTGGCTTTGTTTTTAATGACAATTCCGTTTTCATCAGTTTTGTTTCTGAAAACCCACTTCATTCCTATGACTACTACATCCCGAGGACATTTGATCAAGGTCATGACCTTGTTTTTATCAAACTGTTGCAGTTCTTCTTGCATAGCTGAACCCGGCTTGGTGTTTTAGAGCCTCAGTGACACTTTTGGGTTCTATTTCGATAGGTAATCAAATATAGACATTCATTGGCCGAAGCTGCAGTTAAATTAGCAGCCATGCTTCTAGTGAGCATGCCCTCAGTGGGTTCACCAATGATGTTTATAAGCTCAATGTCCTGAGATCTTGTCCACTTACTTTGTGTGTCAGGATCGAGCTTGAAGATGTCACTGGAGCTCAGGGAGTGAGATAAGTCTCTGGAGCAACAGAGTCATTTAGAGCATCTGTTGAGATGTCCTGTTCAGGTTGGGGTTCTTGAATCACAGCTTCCTGAACATTTGGTTCAGATTACCTATCGGTAGGGACTGATTGATTATCAATGAACTCACTGATAGTTGGTTGTGGTAGGTTGTGAGGTAAGACATAATATGAGATGTCAAATCGACTTGATATGAGGAATTGAATTGATGTTGTACTCATCGGGAGGATATCTTGATGAGTCATCAATTCCTATTTCCTCCACTAAGGTGTTGGTGAACTGATGCTTTCGGCACTTTCATCAAAGGTGACATGAAAGGTTTCCTCAACTTGTTGTCTCCTTGTGTTAAAAACCCGAAGGCTTTGGAGATCGGTGAGTATCCTAGGAAATATCCATCAGCCTTTTGCATCAAACTTGCCTAGATGATCTTTGTGGTTATGAATAAACACTGGACATCCAAACACATGAAAATAGTGATGTCGGAAGTCTACCTTTGAATATCTCATATGGGGTTTTATTATGTCTTTTGACAATGATTGACCTATTTTGAGTGTAACAGACAGTTTTGACTGCTTCATCCAGAATTGCTTTGAGAGGGTTGAGCCATTTAACATGGTTCTAGCAGCCTCAATGAGAGTTACTGTTTTCCTTTCAGCAACCCCATTTTGTTCAAGGGTATATGGAGATGAGAAATTTTGAGAAATTCCTTTTTCATCACAGAAACTCTCAAGCTCTTGATTTCGAACTTCAGTACATCATTGTCGATTCGATTTGTTTAATAAATGTCATTACGGTTTTCAATCTTCGATGAATGACATTATAGTATCAGCTGACTGACTCTTTTTGGAAAGAAAGTATACCCAAGTGTATCTTGAGAACTCATCAACAATGACAAGTGTATACTTCTCATGCTTTGGATTGATCTGGGGACGTGACAGTTCCAAAGAGATCCATGCAGGAGGTGAAGACAGACTTTGATGGAGAAATTTTGTTTGGTTTGAATGATGCTTTGTGGTGTTTACCTTTTCACAAAGTGAGCATGGTTTGTCTTTGCAAAACCAGTTATGGTAAGCCAAGGACCTTGTTTTGTTTTGCCAAGTTGTTGAGGTTTTTGAAGTTTAAGTGTGAGAGTCTCTTATGCCACAGCCAATTGATAGTTTCAGTGGCTTTAGCAAAGAGACAAGTTCCATCTTGGGAGAGTGTTGACATGTCTAACACATAAACATCATCTCTCTTTGGAGCTATCAACACCACTTCCTTGTTGGCATTGAAGATGGTGTCTTGTTTGTCATTGAATTGCACAATGTACTAAGCATCACATAGTTGACTGACACTGATGAGATTGTATTTTAGACCATTGACATAAGCAATTCTAGAGAAAACTATTCCATTGCAGTTTACTGAACCATAACCTTCAGTGGGACATGATGAGTTATCACCAAACACTACTTTGGGTCTTGGTTCCTCTATATACTTGTGCAGATACTCCTTTACACCAGTCATGCTTCTTGAGCATCCACTTTCTAGATGCCAAATAGGCTCCTGGTGTCTCTGCACAAGTAGTAAACTGAATTAGTTTCTCTTATTGACCCACTTACTAGTGGGCTTGGGTCTCAAGGTCTCTTTGAATTTGGTAATTGACTCATGGTTAGTGGTTGAGTGCATTGTGCTACCACAGGTTTTGCATTTAGAGATTGAGGATGACTCAGTGATTTTGGGTTGTTTTGTACCTCTCCTTGCATGAATGACACTTTCATGTTGGGATGTCTCATGAGCTGGATTACCGCATATATCACAGCATGTGTTCATGAGACAATCATCCTGATGATGATCATTAAACCCAGTGAGGCAGAGAGGAAAAGGTTTTGCTCTATTCTTGGGAGTCTTTTAGAGGATGAAGCATACTGATGACCAACTTTGGTATAGTTTCCTTGACTGACATACTATAGGTGGTCACAGTGCGGTCTGTGATCATCCTTTTGCAGATCATGCAAAAAGGATTCTATAGCTTGTCAGTGGTATGGTTGGTGTAATGACACAGCTCACACTTTTGCTTGGGTTTGTTGGTGGATTTTGACTTTGATGAGCTAGATGAGGCTGACTTAGTATCCTTGATTGAATCGGGAGCTTTTTGATGGATTCCATCTTTTGATCAACTTCCTTACAAGCTCAGTTAGTTCTTGAATTTGGTCAGCTTCAATAGGAACAGAGGATGTTGAAGTCTCAGTAGGAGTAGACTCTTGTTGAGTTGGTTTTGTTGGTCTTTTCAGGATGGTTCTACCAAGTCCGGACCTTTCTATTCGTGAGTGAGGATTGAATTGTAATGGAGTAAGCTCAGAGCTTGGTGTAGCACCCTGAAGAGGTTTCAGTGGTGGAAGCGGTGCTTGAGATTCTACTTCAGACTCAGAGATGTGTTCAGTACTACTGGGTACATCAGGGAGTCCAAGCATGCTCTTTAGAGCTTGGCTTTCTAGAATCCTTCCAGAATTGAAATTTGGAAGCTTACTCTCGGGATTGACCCTTTCAATCCAATCACTTGGTTTGGGAGTAGTCAACATGTTGGTAATCATACCACCAGACACAACGGCTTAGGACCGGTCTTTGTTGAGAGAGTCAGGAAGATGATCTTCACCTAAGACTCTCTTCTTGCTACTGGGAGCTCCCACAGCATCAAAGACCTTGGGATTCTTGGCAGTCCAACTATAAAGAATATCTTGAACCTTTTTAAGTTCGTCTTGAAGAGCCTGATTTCTTTTAACTAGTTCAGTGTTTTGAATTTGCAAAGTGTGACCTCAAGCTTAGCTTGTTTTAAAAAGCAGTTCATCCCTACACTTGTTTAATTCAAAACTTAGCTTGTTGTATTTTGAAAAGAGATTAAGTCTTTGCTCCTCTACGAACTTAAGGTCAACATTAAGATAATTCATGTAAGATGCCAATCGAGTCATCATCCATATAAAGCAAAATATTTACCTTCTTCATTGTGATGTTGACCCATTCTCCATTTCTGGCATGATTCTTTCCAACAGACTAGCTTGTCCTCTTAGAGGGCCATCAATGCGCTGACATGCACCATTTCATCATCTGATGACACTGGCTCTTCATCCCAGTCGAAGGTCTCAGCAACAAGGCCTTTGTTTTTACCCTACACAGATTGAACACTATTTGTTGTTTATGAGGGACTGGCCTCGAGCAATGCAAGCTTAGCTTTAACTTTCTTATATTTTGCTTCAAAATCAACAGTTTTGTTTTGATCAGATTTGTTTTGAAAGTTTTGATGAGACTGATAGATTTTTGGTTGAAATTTGCTAAAGCATGAGGACTGATTTGACCCGATGGTTTATAAGAGGGTTCAGAAATTGTTTTTGAAAAATAGTCTTTTGCAAAATGACCTCTTTTGTGACACTTAAAGCATTCAATGTCCTCATTTGCTTTGGCATTTGAAAAACCTTTGTTTCTTTTTATAAACCTTCGAGAGTTAGCAAGGAGTGCCCTTTCCTAGAATTGATGTTCAGGTCATTTAGGTACTCCTCACTTGATCTCTCATCGGGCTCATCATCAGAATTTTCCTGAAAATCTTGAACAACATTGTTAGAATAGAAAGCAGTTGATATTGGTGATGAGGTGGTGGTCAGGGGACTTCTTGACTTCACGAGACTTCTTTAAGTCAGGTATCGTCGTTGATGAGGTTTTCCTCATAGACAAATTTCCCATAAATTGAAGCTCAAGATTTTGGATATGATTAGCATTCCTGAGTCCCTGAGAGAAATTCAACCACTTCTCGAGAGGCTGTTGACAAAACCAAAATTGATTTCATGTTTGGACAACTTAACACCATCATTTGATAGTTCATTTAAAAGAGTTTTGTACCTGGTGTAAGTTTGAGAGAGTTTCTGAGTCCTTAGCCCTGAAGGTGTTATACTCAAGTTTCAGTCCATTATCTTGTTTTCCTTTGTATCGATGGTCCTTCATGACTATGAACTAGGTCATCCAGGTTTGCATTAAGCGTACTACGACTTATAGCAGACTCCATAATATCGTCAGGAAGACAAGATATTATGATACTTTTGAGTCTTTGGTCCTGGTTGACCACTCTCCTTTCATCCTAGGTCCACTGAGCTTCAGGTTTGGGCAACCCTTCGCCAGATCTTTGGGACAAATGAACCTTCATTTATACACTTGATATAATAAGGTTCCATCCCAATCAAATAGCAAAGCATTCTCCTTTTCCATTTGTTGAATTTGACAACTTCAAGTCTAGGGGCAACAGCTGAATAAGCTCCACCCTTTTATCGACTAGTTGGGGTACATCAATTTCACCCATTTAGGATCCTAATTTAAAAACTTTTAGAGCGGCCTAAAAAGCGAGTTTTATAATTAGCCTTGCTCTGATACCACTTGTTGTTCCCCATTCACTATCGTTTAAAACAGTTTAAGAATAAAAAACAAGTTAATAGTGAACAATGGTGAAATTAACACAAGTAAAACACACTTATAAATTTTCAACATCATATTCTTATTAGAAATAAATCAACAAAGAATACGTTACCCAAGTACTTGCGGAATAGTACTTGGGATTGAAATATAAAAGTTTGGTGACTCCTCTCTAAGCTCAGGCTAAGTCTGAGCACAACCCTTAGAGCTCATAGAGCTATCTCAAGAACTAAGTTGTATTTGGAGGAGTGAAAAGATGGCTTTGCGTGTATGTGTGTTTTTACAATTCACAAGCTTAACCTTTTCACTCCATCTCTTATGTAATTTATACATGTATGAGTTTTAACTCTTTCCTAAGTGACAAACTGACATCATCAGAAGACAAAATACTGATGTATTTTGTCTCTGTTTACAAAGACTATTCTAGGTAAGAGACAAGACTACTTTCCTAAGTTCGGTGATGACACTGAGCCTGATCTTTTGCCATTCAGGGAAAGTTGACTTCGGTTGATAAGGACATTGTCTTATCTGATTCAAACTTATCCCGCCTTGTCCCGCTCTTTCTTGATCTGTTCATCCTTCAGTCTTCTACTTCATTTGTCTTCAGTGTAAGCGGTTGGAGAGAGTCTTGGGGATTCAATGACTTATTGTCATCACTCACTGAATCCATCATCTTCTTCTTGACTCAGTCTTCACCCTTTAAGTTCCGCCTTACTGAGTGGAGAGACTTCTTCTATGCCTCGTCTTGAGTATCCCGAAGATGACTCACTGAGAGGCTATGCACTCAGTGACCTGTTTAGTGTTTAACGGACTAAACACTTGGGCTATTTTCTATTCAAATCCTAGATTAAGGGGTTTGGGTATTTACTGAACCCAACACTAACCTCCATAATGTATCAAGGTCATCTCTGTCAAAAGCTTTAATAAGATCTTCAAATGTCATGAATGATGAAGTTTCACCTCCCAACCTTGTGATCTTCCATGATGAAACAAAATTGCTAGCAGTGTAAACTTCCCAATCAATAATAGGATGTCTTACTTGCAGTGGTTCTGGATAAAAATCTTCTTCTATAATCACAATCATTCGGTCAATTGTTCTTCGTGAATTTCTCAGTAGGAATTTCTTGTTTTCAAAGCAACCTTAGTCTTCTTAACATTTAAGAATCACTTTCTTTGGCCTTTCTCTTCAATTCAGGAAACTTTCTTGCTTCTTCTTTAGAGCCCATTGGAGTAAAATCTTTATCTTGTTTTTGAACTATGTAGTAAGCCTTTTCAACTTGATCATCAGCCATTCCTTTGAATTGATGCTTCTTCCAACCACCAACATGACAACAATAAGTCTTCATATATGAGAGAATTTGTGCTTTGGTTGGTTGTCTTGATTTATTTTGGCCCTTTTTGACTGTACTAATCACATCTTCAAGTGCTTGATTGTTCTTCATTTGAATGAAATCCTTCAAGCGAGCGTTCTTTGTTCTTCAGTTAAGGATGCATCAGCTACCAAGTCAATTGCCTTTTTCTTGATTATTTGATTATTAGCAATCAAGAACTCAATGTCTTCTTCAGTAGGAACATAACTAAACTCTGGAGTCTTCTATTTAAGAATTGTAGGTTGAACAGTGAGAAGTGGATCTTCAACAAAATCTTCCATTCTATTCAATCTTTTAGTCTCCAAAAAGCTTGCAACTTCCATTTCTTCAAGCTTCTTCTTTTTAGCAACTTCTTCTTTGAAATTATCTTAGCAATTTCTCTATCAAGAGCAATCTGAGCTTGTCTTTTCTTTGAAATCTTTCTTCCAGTTTGCTCTACATTTTCCATAACTGCTTTACCTTTGTCTTTCTTCAATTTAGCAAATTCTTCACTTGCAGTGGCAATATTTGGCTCTGCAGTGGAAATGAAATCATGGTAAAATCAGTTCTTGATACAGAAAATGTCTTGATCTTCAAGTTGCTCTCGAGTATCAGTTTCCTTTGCTCCTTTACTTGTATCTCCTTCATCTTCAAAAACAATTTTCCTCCCCTCGATTGTCAGACACCTTTTGTTTTCCTCCCTGTTTGGGAGAATTTCCCAAATCTTGATCAAAACCATGAATCACCATCATAGGTGAGGATGAAGATGGAATCACCAACTTTGCAGTTTTCTTTTTCTTTTTCAACCCATTCATCTCTTCCTTCAAGGTCTGAATCTCTTCCTGTAAATGTTTAACATCCTTGGCATGCTGCTTCTTGACATGTGCCAAATCTTTTTGTAGAGATTCAACCTGCTTGGCTAACTTTGTACACAAAACCATCAATTCCAATTGGTTCCCACTGCCCTCATCACTTCCAACTGTGTTTTTGTTGGAGAGAGATGAATCATGGGGCAAAGGTTCAGAATCTTCCCTAGTTGGACTAGGGGGAATTCTAGAACCACCACTGCTTGTTCCTAGACCATAAGGTTCAAAAACTTGCTGTTTTGTCATGAGAGGAGTTAGCTATTTAGACCTTCTCTCATAGGTGTTTGAAACTGGTGGAACATAAGCAATGTTTGGAACATTAATTATGGGTGTGTTTTGTTCAGTTGTGATCTTAGCAAGCATTTGTAGAAGGATAGGTGTAAAAATCATATTGCCATCTTTGTTCAAATTTTGAAAAACTTTAGGCTTAAGGCAACTGATGTTATAAACATGAGTATGGGATTGTAGTTGAAACTCATTTAGCACTGCTTGCACAAACCTTGGATACATTAAAAATTTTGTTTTACTTTGTACATTGCCTTTCATACTAGTAAAAATATAATTGGACCAGTTAAAAATCTTATCAATGACTAGACAAACCAAAGGATAAGCCATGGTTGAACTAAATTGCTCATAAGATGTTTTCTTTGTACTGAGACAATGCAACAGAGTATGAATCAAAAATCTCCATTGGGGACAAAACCACTCTTTTTGAAAGTAGCCTTTTTGTCAGTGGTATCATACCCCATGGATGATAAGTATCATGAATTTCTGGCATAGGTAATGTGATGAGACCATTGAGATCACCCAATTGGAGTACTCTCCTCAAGGATGCCTCATTAACATCAATAGTTACCCCATCCACGATTGGCTCGTAGAGCATCCACAACATTTCATGTGTATCTCCATGTTCAAGTGTTATGGACTTAGCAGAAGTCCAAAACTGTTTGATTTGAGAGATATAAATTGTGGGTTTTAAAAGCAAAGCATACCTTATATGTGTGGTATGTAGAAAGTCCACAATTTGATGATAAACAGGGCCACTCTTCTCGTTAGACTTTCGTAGGTAGGCCACTAGGTTGTGCTCATCTGCAAAGTTAAAGATGCCATAAAAACTTTTGATGAAAAACAATATTATGTCAGTAAGAATTGAAAGAATAACTAGCCAATTGAGAGAGAAAGATATATAGGGTTAGGTTTTAAAAGTATTGCGCAAGTAAAATTATCTTTATAAAGTATTTATTATAATATGGAAAGAAGATAATTTACTTAATATTTTAACCCTATATATATGACAAACAATGGTTACTTTCAACGGCTAGTAAAAAATAAGTTACTGACAATCGTTGTAACGGCTAGAACACAGTGGTAAAATAACACTTGAGTGGAAACTATGAACTAGCAGTGGTAATTTTTCAGGAAAATTTCAAAGAGCAGTGGTAAATAAAATCATTTGAAAACTAAACTACTCTTATCATAGTTTTTAGCAAACTACAAGCTATCAACGGATTTGATATGTCTTTACCATGAGCCGTTTGCTATGGACTAGCCAACTCTTAATCATAAAGAATATGGTGAGTTGATAACCATATAGTTTTTGGTAAACTATCAACCATAAATGGATTTGACAAGTCTTTACCAGTAGTCGTTTGCTCTGGACTAGTTGATTCTTATGTGTGTTAGACATGGTGAATCAATAACCATTTGTTGTGTATCTCAGATATACACCTTTTAAATTCAACACCCATCAAAGCTTGCAAATACAAACTCATACAACAATTTCAGTACCCAACAACCTCCCCTCAACACCAGAGAACATTTTGACAAAAAGGTTATGGATTAAGCATTCCAATACTTGTGACCAAGTACTAAATCTCCCACATCAAGGCCTTTTGTTAACTTGGTCAGCATAGTTGTCATTAGTATGAATTTTGACAACTTGAATTAGTCCCTTTTCATAGCAATCTCTAATGAAATGGTGTCTAATTTCAATATGTTTGGTCTTTGTGTGTTGAACAGGATTCTTAATGATGCAAATAGTACTGCTATTGTCAATATGAATGATGGTATTCATGAAATTGTACCCATAGTCCAAAAGTTGATTCTGAAGCCATAGAACTTGAGCACAGCAACTAGCAGCAGCCATATACTCTGCCTCAGTTGAAGAATTAGCCACCATAGTTTGCTTTTGCACTTTGATGACACTAATCGTTGCCAAGAAATTGGCATCCACCTGTTGTAGATTTTCTATCCAAGCTAGCTTCAGCATAGTCACTATCTGAGTAAGTAACGGATCTAGAGGAGAATCTCTGGAGTACCACAATCTCAGAGTAGGAAATGCTTTAAGATATCTGAAAATCTTCTTCACAGCAGTCAAGTGAGAGATCTTGGGAGTGACTTGAAACCTTGCACAGGCACACACTGCAAACATGATATCTGGTCTAGATGATGTAAGATACATCAAGGAACCAATCATAGACCTATAGATGTGCACATCAACAGCTTCACCACTATTTTCCTTCAGAAGTAGATGTGTAGTCTTATCTGCAGGGGTGCTGGATGACTTTGCATCAGTAAACTTGAACTTCCTTAGTATCTCAGCCACATATTTATCTTGATTAATGAAAATATCATCTGGCCTCTGTAGTACTTGAAGTCCCAAAAAGAATGTGAGTTCACCCATAGAACTCATCTGAAATTCTTCTTTCATCAGCTTCTCAAATTCTTTGCACATCTCTGTCTTGGTAGATCCAAAAATGATATCATCAACATACACTTGAACAAGCAAGATATCATTTTTGTCTTTCTTGATGAACAAATTTTGATCCACTCTGCCTCTATAAAACCCATTAGTAAGAAGATAAGTGGTTAAGGTTTCATACCATTTCCTTGGTGCCTGATGCAAGCCATACAAAGCTTTAATTACCCTGTATACTTTGTTAGGAAATTCAAGGTCTTCAAAGCCTGGAGGTTGTGAGACATAAACCTCCTCATCAATCTGCCCATATAGAAAAGCACTCTTTACATCCATTTGATAGACTTTAAAGCCCATAAAGGATGCATAAGCTAAGAATAGCCTGATTGCTTCAATTTGTGCAACTGGGGCAAACACTTCTTCATAGTCAATAACCTCCTCTTGAGTGTATCCTTGAGCCACAATCCTAGCTTTGTTTCTTATAACAATTCCTCTTTCATCCTTCTTGTTTCTGAACACCCATTTAGTACCTATTACCTTCTTGCCAGAAGGCAAATCACAAAGCACCCAAACCTTTTGAAGCTTAAATTGGAGCAATTCTTCTTGCATTGCTTCAACCCAACTTTCATCTTCAAGTGCCTTATAAACATTCTTTGGCTCCATTTGTGACAGAAAACACATAATGAGACATTCATTCTTGCCTTTATGAATCTTAGATTCATATATTTTACTAATGAATCCATGGACATCAGGCAGCTTGGATTGTCTTCTAGTCTTTACAGGTGAATAGACATCCCCAATCACATTTTCAAGAGGATGTGATTTATGAATAGAAGTGTGGGGAGTCGAGGCTGCAATCTCATTGGCATATTTGAGATTCCAACATCATTGGCTTGAGCTTCCTCATGTAACGGAGTTGTGATTTCCACATCTGGTGGTGCAGTGGAAATATTTTGCCTAACAGTGGAATCTGAATTTCCACGCTTTGCTTTTGATAGACATTCAAATTACTATCTCCTTCCTTTCCCAAATCATTAGAAGGATGAACATCTCCAGTTTTTGATATATCATCATTATCTGCATAGTCCCAAAGAGGTAGAATGAATTCATCTTGATCATCTGCATGATCTTTGCTTGGTTCATCATCATCAAGAAATTCTTCTGAACCTGCAAAATCAAAGAAGATGTTCTGTAGAGACGGTACATAATTCATAGTGTAGGTTAGAGCATCAAGATCAACAGCCTTTCGGACCAGTTCCTTTGAGATTGACTTTGTTTTCCAGGAATTCCACATGTAGATTCTCTTCAATCTCTTGGGTTCCTAAGTTGAATACTCTAAAAGCTTTACTAACCATGGAATACCCAACAAAATACCCTTCATCAGCCTTTTCATCAAACTTTCCCAGATAATCTATGGTATTTAGAATAGATACATGACACCCAAATGGTCTCATGAAGTCAAGGATAGGAGGTCTACCCCTAAATAATTCATAAGGTGTCTTGTTCTTTGTCTTTATGACTAAAACCCTGTTTTGCACATAACATGCAGTGTTCACTGCTTCAGCCCAAAAAGTGATTGGCAATTTAGAATCAGCCAACATGGTTCTAGCAGCCTCTATCAGTGTTCTGTTCCTCCTCTCAGCAACACCATTTTGTTGAGGAGTTCTAGCCATACTAAATTCTCTTTTAATACCTTTATCTCTGCAAAACTCATCCATAACTCTATTCTTGAATTCTTTTCCATTGTCACACCTAATGATTTTAACTTTCATATTATATTGGTTTTCTACTTCTGTGATAAAGATCTTGAGGATGCCAGTTGTTTCATCCTTGGTTCCAAGAAAGAAAACCCATGTAAACCTGCTAAAATCATCAGTCACCACTAGACAATACTTCTTTAGATTCAAGCTGCTCACTGATGTGGGACCAAATAATTCCATATGTAACATTTGAAGTGGGTGAGCAATAGAGTTAACCAACTTTGACCTGAAAGAAGCTCTGTGTTGTTTTCCTTTAAGACAAGCCACACAGGTTTGATCATTTTCAAATCTTTTCGGGTAATCCTCTCACCAAACCATCTTTGACAATCTTGTTAATGGTTTTGAAGTTAACATGACCAAGTCTTCTATGCCATAACATGGATTCATCCACTGTGGCCTTTGCAAGCAAGCAAGTATAATCATCTTTAGCTACAATGTTGTTCATATCAAAGCTATAGAGATTGCCTTTTCTAGGAATTTTAAGAAGAATCTGACTGTCATCAGGCATCTTTAAATGCTTAGAGAGAACAAAGCACATATCTTTGGTAAAAAGAACATTGTTCATCTTGTCACACATTTGTGACACACTAAAAAGATTGTACTTTAGCTATTTTACATAGTACACAGGTTCAAAGTCCAAGTTACCAGTTTTTATAACTCCTTTACAAGCAACTTTTCCATTTACTCCACCTCCAAAGCTGACATACTGTCCATAATGATGCTCAAAATCAGAAAGATAGGACTTGTTGCCAGTCATGTGCCTTGAACATCCACTATCTGTATATCCTTGATCAGATCTTTTTGTCCTTGGATGTTCCTGCACATAAGAGTAAAGAGTTAGTTTCTTTTGGGGACCCAAGCCATGATTGACTTAGATCTGCCTCGTGTATCAATATAGTTAAATCTATCAAAGGTCATTGATACACCATTGGGATTGTTTGTAGAGGTATTTCCTTTAGGTTTCCATTCCCAACGTGTTGAGGCCTTTACAACATTGTCCATGTCCCCCCTTTTCTTGTTTACAACCCTTGCAGTGGTAACTTTTGTATGAGCATGTGTAACTGCTGGTTTCTTTAGGCACCCATGTTGGTTATAATTAACCTTTTTAGCTTGAAAGGTTCTTTTCTCTGTTTGTGCAGATTTTGCAAAAGTTGTTTCGAAGTTTGCACTTTTAACAGGTGACTTAGGGTGAGCATGTTAACATTTTGCTGGTGGCAAAGTTTTGAGTCCACTTCTAAGTTGAACTGCTCTTGGGATCATTTTGCATTATGAATTAGGGTGTACATTATTTTGAAACCTGTTAGTCTTCACCCTTTTATTCCCATAGACTCCCCTTCTCCCGACATGATAGTCACAATAAGCATGTAAATGATCAAAACTACCGTAGATATAGCATGCCTTATTGTACATTACAAAATCACTACGTAGTTTTTGAGATTTAACATGATTCCAACTCCTCTGGTTACCCCTAGGAGCTGTAGGCTTGTTCCTATACATCTCAGCATACCTTACAGTTGGTCTAGGTTTATTAACTGGTTTCCTAGGTTCCTCTGTAACAGTATTAACAACTTTTGGGATAGAAGCCTCTTCATTCTTTTTAACATTCTCATCAACACTAGATGAGTCACTAGCACTCTCAAAAACATCATTATCATGCTTAACATCTTCCTCACTTTTCACCTTAGTGTCCTTTAAAGGACCATATTCTCTTTCAAGTTCCTTAAAATCTTCTAAACCTGTATGAGCTAAATCTATACCTGGAGGTGATGGAACACCTCTTAGTGGTGGAGGCACTGTATTATAACCTATACCAGACTTAGCTTTACTATATACTTGAGCATTCCAAATTTTATCAATTGACTTAGACATGATAACATGTGTGTCTAAGTTAAATTGACATTCTCATTTTTCTTTTGATTTCAAGCTCTTTTGATATGCTTCATTCACATTGTATGTTCTACCTCTCTTCTAAGAAGAATCATATCATCATTATATTTTGACTCATTTGCTTGATAGTGCTCTATTTGTTTTTCTAATATAGCTAAAGCTCTCCTAAGGTTAGACACAGTATAATTAGCAGTATACAACTCTTGTCTTTCATTAGAATATAAATCATTAAGCCTTTCAACTTCTTTAGCAGCCCTACATGTTTTAGAACAACTATCAAAGTTTTGTACCTCAGAGTCAGAGAAAGCCATGAGAGCAACTTCAGTAGAAACAAGAGCAGCATCTGAATGTTCTTCTTCAAGATCATCAGCCATGAAACTCCAATCATAGCTCACACCATCAATAGCCAACATTGCCTTTGGTTCTTCCACATTTGGTTCCTTCTTTTTCTTGTACCAAGTAGACATGTTATCCTTGGTCTTTGGTATTCTACATTCTTTAGCAAAATGTCCAAACTTGTGGCAGTTAAAGCACTCCACTTTCTTCTTATCAAAGCTTGCAGTTTCACTCCCATTGATGTGAATAGGCTTGCCAGTCTTCTTATAGAATTTCCTAGCCCTCATGCTAAGAAGAGCTATCTGCCATTTAATATCCATCTCCTCCAAGTCATCTTTATCAATTTGGTCTATGTCTTCATGAGTTAAGACAGGCTATCAACTTTGTGGATATGAAAGCATAAAAGTAGAGTCTCAATACTAGCAACTTTCTTCTTTGAACCTGCAGTGGTAAGACTTACATTACCAGTGGAAACTTTAGAACCAGCAATGGCAACTTCATCATCACTGTCATCTTCAGTCGTCACATCACAGAGGTTGACAACAATACCAAGCTACTAGAGCTTGTGCCAAGTTTCCCTGCCTTCTTCAACCTTTGCTCAATTAGTTTGAAGTTGTTGTAAAGGTCATTGAGCTTCATTGTTTCTATGTCTGATTTGTTTTCCCCCAGACAGTAACATTAGTTTGAAACTATGAAGGCAAACTTCTTAGAAACTTCAAATTGAGGTCTTCCTTTTCTACCTCAATGCCAAACACAGTCAGTTGTGTAACAATCTTCTGAAGTTTGGTAAAAATGCTATCAAGTGAGTCATTGCTTGAAGCAGAGAAGTTTTCATAACTTTGCTTCAACAATGTCTTTTTGAGTCTTCTTTGTAGCATCATTAGCACCAAACACTGAGAAAATCTCTTCAAACAGTTCTTTAGCATCTTGTGCTTGCGAATGCAATAATTTGATCTCTAGGAAGAGTCATTAGCAACAAACTTCTAGCCTTAAGATCATTTTTCCTGCAAGCTTTTTCAATACTAGATTCAGGCAGTTTCTTTCACAACATCTTTGTTTCAACCTTCACAGTACTAGTCACAAGTATGAAAGAATCACCAGTTTGAATGATCTCCCATAGAGCATAGTCCTGTATGAGGAAGTATTGCTCAATCAGTATCCTCCACATCTCAAACTCATTAAGTTTGAGCCTTGGTAGCCTTGGTGTAGAAGAGTTTGATTGGTTGTTTTCCATCTCCATTGAAAATTGAGTGAGTAGGTTAAGCTTATTCCTTGGATCTTCTAAAACAAAATATCAGAACCTTCGCCCTGATACCACTTGATGGATCTAGGACACACTCCTTGTGTCAATGATATTTTGTATAATAATATTAAGCACGCGGAATTTACTTAGTAATACTTAGAAGATGGATTGTATGATGTATTGTATATAAACACAGATTAAACACAAAACTTAAGCTCCAATATTATTAAAGAATAATACGAGTGATCTTAGCTTATCACTAGGGTTACACCTTGAAGCTCTTGTGAGTAATACGTAAGTAATTAGAAACGTACCTAAGACAATGACCTAGGACCGCCTTTTATACAACAAGGAGTCCTTTACAAGATAAGTATAAAGCTAACATTATAGAATATACACAAGATCTATTCTATACTTATCTAGACGCGTTAACCTTATCATAAACTGATAGCAGTGGTAATAATGTACTGGCAGTGGGAATACGTTTCCACTGCTAGTGTTAATCCGAGCAGTGTAAACCACAACTATCCGTGGTAACAAATTATTCCCAACATAGGTTTTTCGTGATAACATTTATGCAAAAAGATAATGTTAATTTATTAGCATGTGATTCTATAATTTTTTGTTTCAATATATAGATTAATGCAAAAAGATAAATGATTGTATATGAAAATAAAACGACATAATTTATAATAGAGGGCAACACAAAAAAAAATTCTTAATGACCAAGTAAATTAAATTAGAATATTCTGTTAATATTACTGAAGTTTTTTTTCTTGATGACCAAATAAATTAAATTGGAAAATTCATGCTTTTATATGTAACATAAAATAAAATATGAATAAAATTGGGTCAAGAATGCAGATAGTTTACTTCAAAAACAAGCTTCTGGCATTTTACAAAGCACGAAATCGTTTTTCATAAAAAACCCAAAAAGACACATCTAAACTATTTCTAAATAGTTCATAAAAACATAATGATTTTAGACTCATTAATCTTGCAAGAGAAACTAATTAACAAAACCAAAACAATAATTTTTTTGAAAAATTTTTTAGTCATTGGGTTTTAAGACATGAGCTTATACTTAATAAGTTAATATACAAAAAAAAAAAAAAATAAAAGAAATCTATAGGTCCTATCGATCCTACCTTTGCGATCCTACGATCTTGCTGCGATCCTACCTGGATTACGATCTTGTTAAGATCCTGATCGTTTTTTGTGTGTAGGATCGTAGGATCGTACGATCCTACGAGCAGGATCGCGATTTTGACAACCTTGGATTTTAGGTCTAAGTTTAGGCCTAATTTTAGGTCCATGTATCATTTCTCTAAACTAAATTATACTTTTGGTCTGATGTTATGTAAATGACCAAGTAACAATTGAAATCGGGTGTAATATAAGGTTATGTAAATGATCAAGTAATCAATGTCTAATATTTGCCGAGTAATTATAAAGAGACCTAATACATATAATTAAATTCATAACTAAATAGTTCATCATGTAACATGTGAAATGTATATTTTCTCTTTCATAATACTTACCACTAATCATGTCATGTGTCTAATTTTAGAGTTAAGAATATCTATAAACATTAATTTTAGTCATGCAAATCTGTTAGGATTTAGTAAATCTAATTATTAAAGTGTCGGTCACCTCAAGTATATGTAATCGTTAGAAAGCTCGTAGTCGTAGTTATTTAAAGTTAAGTAGTATTTAGTTAAGTAACAGTGGAGAGACTGAACGGGTTTACCCATGTATGCTGATCCACAACCGTAGGTGGCGATTTATGTAAGACTATAAATACTCTCTACCTCCCAAGGTAGAGTTGGAGCTCATAATAAGATTTTCACTTTCTCTCACTAAGTTCCCAAACCTCTAACTATTTCTCTCTAAAAAACATCATTGTTATACTTTGATACATGGGTTTGATGTGTTTGTGATATCCAATATCCAACAATTGGTATCAAGAGCCATGGTTAGATCATATCTTGCACATCTTTGGATTTCTAGTGGTTTTATGGTTTTGAGTTTGAAAAAGTTTAGTGGTTTTGCATCATTTGGATCATTTCTTGTGTTAAAGTTTGAATTTTGAGTGTACTTTTGTGTTTAGAATCATTGTAAGTGCTTGGGTTTTGATTTGGAAAGCTTGAATCACGGTGGTTGGGCTTGTTTTGGATTGAAAAGTGTGTTTTTGAAGTTTTTCAAGGTAGCGACTGGTCGTTGTGAATTTCTTCATAGCGACTTGCTTCAGTAATTTCTAGCGAGTTGTAGTGTTAGTCGTAGCGACTTGTCTATTTAGACAAGCCGACAAACAGTACAAGTTAGTGGATTCTCCACTACGGCTAGCGACTTGGTGGGGTTAGCGACTTGCTTTCATTATTTCTAGCGACTTGTACTTGTTGTTCTCAGCGACTTGACATTAGCGACTTGGATACTTAGCGAGTTGCTCTTTAGCGACTTGACTGTTTAGCGATTTGGTGCTTTATCGATTTGTGTCCAGCGACTTGGGTCTTAGCGACTTGGGATTAGCGACTTGATTCATAGCAACTTGAGGTTTAGCGAGTTGCTACTTAGCGACTTGGTGCTTAGCGACTTGGTTCAAGGATTATAGCGACTTGGTTGATTTTTGTTTATAATACGGTTTTCTCTTGATTTAGTAAAATCCCGTGAAAGAATCTATTTCCCAGTTTAATCATAGAGTTATAAAATCCGGTGAAATCTGTAAACATGTCTACCAACGTACCTACAATCATCTCCACTGTTGCTGAGGATGTTCAAGCATTTGGTTGAATACTCGTCCACCCATGCTTACGAGGCTGACTACGACTCTTGGGCTCCAGATCAGATTATGTCTTGGAAAGGAAAATCGGGTCAACATTCTCAAATCCATTGATGAAGGACCTTATCGAGTTGAGACTACAAGAGACATAATTGATACTGCTGCAGATGGAACCGTGATCTTTGGATTGGACAGACCAAAGACGTATGATGAGCTCAGTGATAAGGAGAAAAAGAGATTCGATCCTGATATCAGGGCTTCAAACATTATACTTCAGGGTCTTCCAAAAGACATCTACAAGCTTATCAATCACAACACGAAGCCAAGGTTGTTTGGGATAATGTCAAAATGCTTCTCTCAGGTTCGAATTAACCAGGAAGACAGAGAATCACAACGTATGATGAATTTGAGCACTTTAAGATGAAACCAGAAGAAAGTCTCTATGAATACTACGTGAGATTCCACAAGCTTGTAAATGATATGAGGAATATCAAAATGACCATGCCAAATATTCAACTGAACTCAAAGTTTGTGAACAACATGAATCCCGAATGGCACAAGTTTGTCACTCTGTGAAGCTAACCAAAGGATTGAAGAACACCAACTATGAGCAACTATATGCCTTCCTTCTTCAGAATGAGAGACATGCTATGTTTGAAAAAATTCTTGAACAGTTCAAAACCAACGAGGGGAGAAACAAGTTCATCAAATGATTCAACAGCCTTTTACACAAATGTTGGAATTACCACCAAAGCTTCTCAAGTCATACCCATGGGTAATGGTAATTACAAACTCATCCCTGATCCAGCATATAAGCCTCCCGACTCAAACACACTCATGGAAAACTTCATCAATCAACTGTCTCTCATGGTTAGTCAAAACATGAACTCTCCCACACACCAACAATAATCTCAAAACAGCATCCAATCCACACAATCAAGCAACTGTCAGAGAGATGGAAGGTTATGGTGCAACCAGTTCAAGAAATGCAGTATGAACAAGGAAGAGGTGGAGTTGGTAGAGGATATGTGGCAAATCAGAATAGGGAAGGAATGGAAATCAAGGACAAGCAAAGCCGATCAAGTGCTACAACCGTGGTGGTGATGGACATATAGCTAGAAACTTGCACATCTCCAAAGCCCACAAAATCAGAGTACTTAGAGACAAGATGTTACTTGTGCAAGCTCAGGATAATGGAGATGTGTTGGATGAAGAGGAGTTGTTTCTTCTTGAGGGCAATGCCAAGACATATGATGCAGATGTGGATGAGCGGCAATTAGGGAGATAGGTCATAATCATAAGAATGCCTTTCAAGTCGCCGATTGTGATGCATACGACTCTGACGTCGATGATGAACCTCTGCACAACAATTTTCATGGCTAGCATTTCTCCAATGGTCTCTCCAAAGGTCCCCTCACCACGACAAGCTGGTCCATCCAAAGAAACAATCATCTCACAGGTATTAAAACTATATGATAATGTTGATCAACAAAAGATACATGATAAAGTTCAATCGCGAGAAACTTATGACTCAGATATTGCTAATATGGGTAATAATAATATTGTCCCATATGATCAATATGTGACAATGTGAAGTGCGATTGAACCAAGTGATGTATCTAATGCAGTCAATGATGACTATATTTTTGATGAATACACTACTTGTGTTCCTAATGATTCTGCCATCTCTGAACTTAATGCCTATAAAGAACAAGTTGCCATTTATGAACAACGTGCTAAGTTTGAGTAACTACCCGTGAGCAAAGATGGATGACCAAATGCGTACAATTATGAAAAAGTAATTTTAAGGAAGAAATATTTAAACAAGTTAGATTCCTTAAAAGAAAAACAACAAACGGCTAAGCAAAAACAAGAACTTCAAGAAAATGTGAAAGTGCTTAAGCAGAAATTTAATGCCAAGGAATCAAAACTCTTAAATGAATTTTCCAACCTAAAAACTTTGAAAAACAAACTTGAAAACAAATTGTACGTACAGAAACACCATTGATTGCTCACATGATCAATAAGCATAGAGTTCTAAGTGACAAACATAGTGTTGCATTAGTTGATGAACTAAACCCTAAGGCGTGTTAGAAAGCTAGAGAAGTTCATAAGGTAATCTATGATGGCAATGAAATCCTTAAGCCTAGGCAGAAACCTAGTTGCTTGGAGAATACTGAGGAAGATAAGAAATTAGAAGAAGTACTAGAAAGAAATTGGATGAAAAGCTTAAGAGCCCTTTATATAGAAAGAAAATCAGTTATAAAACACTGACTATGCTAAGGAAAACTGGATTGTCTTTAACAAGTTTAGACCTCAAACACAGCTGACCCCTGAACAAGTGTTTTGGAAAAGGATATGGACATGAAAATGATGGTTGTTGAAAAGAATCCCCATGTAGGAGAATGCTTCCGCCCTGTTTATCCCCCAATACCCCAATGCGTTTAGTTCCTAGATCTATGCCCACTAAGAGCAAGACCTTAATCAGTCAATATGTAATATTTCAATTATTTGTTGATTTTGAGAAAACTTGTAAGAAAAGGATCACACCCACTGGGATAACTGAATGGGAAAGGGGTTTTGAGCAAACTAAAGAATGCTATTTAACTGAGGTCATGCCTTTCTTTAAACAATTAAAAGGTCAATTTGAGAGTCTTAAAAAGGGGATGAATTCATATATTAAAGAAATGGAAAAGGAATTTGATGCAATGATAGTTGAGGTTAGTGACTATGAGCGAGAATAAAAATATAATGAGATTGAGAGGAAGAACTTGCATACCTTGAATGAGAATCTTATTTCTGATGTATTACTCAAGATGTGTTTTACACTGCTACGAATTGTTCCATTAATGCTTCTCAATTTCATGATTATCTGTTGCTCTGAAAGTCTCCCATGATCGTGTCATTGAGCTTGAAAAAACTAATTCTAAATTGCATGAGAAAATTGAACGGGATGATCATGATAATCTGGTAAAACATTACTCTAAATTGGAAGTTGAATATCTTGATTTGCAATTAAAATATCAACATCTAAAAGAAAATGTTAAAACCTCAAATATCAAGACATCCTTGGATGCTCTGACTTTGATCTGATTTTTGAAATAAACGTGATGAACAAATTCGAGCTCATTTAACACGATCGTAAAAATGAGAGCACAAATCTCACATTAAAGGAGAAAGAAACAATAAATGGCTTCCAAATGCCTCCACCTTTAGATTCTCAGTCTTCTCAAACTTTTCATCTTCAAAACTTGGTTAATGTTTTACAAAAGGAAAATGAGAGTTTTCTAGAAGAAAATGAAAAGGTTAAACAACACTTTAAAGAGTTATATGATTCAATGAAAGTCACTCGTGACAAGAACGTCTTTACAAAAGGAAATTGAGAATCTGAAGAGTCAGGAAAAAGGGAAACTGCCACTTGTCTTTAATGAGAATGATGCATCAAAGTCATCGCGGTACAAATATCTTTGTATTAAATATATTCCTCCCCATCTTAGGAATAACGAACTTGTATTTCATAATTATCTTGCTCGTCTTAAGGATAGTCTTGAATGTCTTCGTGAGATTGTAGAAGAGGACTTCATAAATAAACCACTTGATAGTGAAATTAGGTTTGCTTGCATTCAGGCCAAACGATCTCAAGAGATGTTAGAATGTTTAATAGCAACATGTCCTAAATCCTTAGGTCTTGAAAGATAAAGCTGTTATGCCTTGTTCCATGCCTAGTGCTAAGTATACAAACCATTCGATGCCCAACATTAAGAAAGTGAATTACAATGTGCCTTCAAGTAGTTCAGATCCTTGCACTTCTAGTTCAGGAATGCAAAAAGTAGCAAAACCAACTAATGTTCCAATTCCCTCTGAGTAAGTGACACCAAAGCGAGCAGGTCAAAGCCTCAAGGCAACACAAAGAATGATAGGACCTTGCGTGCTAGGAATGTGCATAGAGAGAGTAGAAGATCAACTTAGGGAGAATTTGAATAAAACGAATCGTGTTGATTCTAGTGTTAGCTCTAAGCGTCGCGTAATTAATGCGAATACTGCTACTTTTGGCAAAACATGTAATGATGATTGCGTGGTTTCTGTTACTAATCTTGAATGTGGTGTGAATGGTTTGATTAATGCTATTAAATGTCCTGTTAAGATAGTTAATGAAAAAAATCAAGCTAAGAAGGCTAGAAAGCAATGGCGGAAGAAGGTTAGAAAACATTGAAAACCCACAGGAAGGAAATTTAGTAACATAGGTTATCAATGGATACCTCTTGGCGAAATTCAATCTTAATGAGATGTGCCCTAAATTATCTAGATCAATGCCCATTAGAAAATGGATGCCTATTGGTAGAACTATTCCTTTAAGAAGTGAACATACTTTGAATAGGTCTATACGGACACTAGCTTTGCATCTATCCCGATGATTCCATTGTTTCTACTTTCGATGTGGGTGTTCCAATCAATGTTACTAACCAAATGGAACCCATTCTTGCATGGGGATCCCAATTATCCGGTTATCCATTCTTGTCTGTGTTCAACTGCAGATCGTTCAAATCGCTTACGTGGTACCGGACTCAGTGCGTTCCAATATGACTAGAGATCGCTCGTGGCTCATGAACTTCGTGAGTAAATTCATCGGGACTGTTAGATTCGGGAACGACATTTTGGAGCAATTATGGGTTATGGAGATTATGTTGTTGGTGAAAGTGTAATCTCCAAGGTATATTATGTTGAAGGTCTTGGTCATAACTTGTTTTCTGTTGGTCAATTATGTGAATCCGATCTAGAAGTGGCTTTAGAAAACACTTGTTTCGTTAGAGAACTTGATGGTGTGGAATTGTTAAGAGGAACTCGTGGTTCAAATCTATACACCATCTCTATCGAAGACATGATGAAGTCTTCACCAATCTGCTTGCTATCAAAGGCTTTTAAAACAAAGTCATGGTTATGGCATCGTCGTCTCAAGCACTTGAACTTCGGCACCATTAATAACCTTTCCAGAAAGGATCTTGTCGGAGGATTACCCGATTAAAGTATGAAAAGATCATCTTTGTTCAGCTTGCAATTGGGAAAATGCGAAATATATGACAAAACCACAAACTCGATAATGGAAGTTCTTCATACCCTTCATATGGATTTATGTGGACCAATGAGAGTGCAAACGATAAATGGGAAGAAATATATTTTAGTCGTTGTTGATGACTACTCGATTTACTGGTAAAGTTTTTGAGGACAAAGGATGAAACTCGGATGTCATCATCAAACTTATCAAACAACTTCAGGTTCGACTCAACAATATTGTTAGAATTGTTCGAACAGACAATGGCACCGAGTTTGTTAACAAAGACTTAATTCAGTTTTATGAAAGTGTTGGAATCAGTCATCAAAGAAGTGTTCCACGAACTCCTCAACGGAACGGTGTAGTTGAAAGCAAATCGAATCTTGTGGAAGCCGCAAGAACAATGCTTATTTATTCAAAGGTTCCAATGTTTCTCTGGGTTGAAGCCATTGCCACTGCTTGCTACACCCAAAATCGCTCTCTCATACACACATCTCATGGAAAAACTCCATATGAACTTGTCCATAAACGAAAACCTGATCTTTCCTACCTTCGTGTGTTTGGTGCATTGTGCTATCCAACTAATGACGGTCAAGATTTAGGTAAATTAAGAGCTAAGGCGGACATTGGAGTTTTTGTAGGTTATGCATCAAACAGAAGGGTTACCGAATATGCAACAAAAGAACTCGAGATATCATGAAAACTATTCACGTCACGTTCGATGAGTCGTCGAGCAAATGGCTCGGACAATCCATTCGGACCCGATTCAACCTTCATCAAGTAGTCCTATCAGTTCTACTCTTGTTTCAAATCCCTCACCAACAACTCCTTATGTACCTCCTTCAGAAGATGATTTGAAGAAATTATTTGATCCAATGTTTGATGAATACTATGAGCTAAGTGCTAATGATATGTCAATTCCATCAACAGAGGCTGCTCCTATCCCTGTCAATGAAGTTAACCCTTCAGTTTCAATGTCATTAAGTCAAGAAGCGCCTATTGCTGATCACTCTGTCTCATCAACAAATCATCAATCATCAAGTGTACATCATGGAATTGTTTCTGGTACCAATGATGGAGATAATCCCTTTGCTACTCCGGAAGATGCTCCATTTGAAAACATATTTGCTCCTGAATCATCATCGAAACCATCTTCATCGGGAGAAATGACTACTACTTCGCTTCCTCAACAACAACCACTCGAACACCTTAGAAAATGGACACATGATCACCCATTGGACAACATCATTGGAAACCCTTCCGTTCAGTATCCACTCGTGAACAACTTGCAACGATGCCTTATGGTGCTTCTTCAACTATGTACTCTCAAGATCGAACCAAAGACGTTAAAACCGCCATGAATGAAGACTAATGGTTCAATGCCATGCAAGAAGAAATTCATGAGTTTGATCGACTTGATGTATGGGAACTAGTAGTACTGCTCATGATATTGCTATGATCATTGCCCTAAAGTGGATCTTCAAAGTAAAACTTGATGAGCATGGTGATATTTTAAAGAACAAGGCTCGATTGGTTGCAAAGGATACCGTCAAGAGGAGGGTATTGACTTTGAAGAATCATTTGCTCGGTTTGCTGTATCGAGGCAATCGAGAATCTTCTTGGCTAATTCAGCAAGTAAGAACATGGTAGTCTATCAGATGGATGTAAAGACGGCTTTTCTTAACGGAGACCTTAAAGAAGTCGTATCGTCGGCCAACCCGAAGGCTTTGTGAATCCGATCATCCTACTCCGTCTATCGTTTGAAGAAGGCTCTTTACGGTTTGAAGCAAGCTCCTAGGGCATGGTATGATACGCTATCAAAGTTTCTTCTATCTCTTGGATTCACGAAGGAGCGATTGATCCGACATTGTTCACCGGTCAGGGCAAACATTTAATTCACGTTCAAATCTATGTTGATGATATTATTTTTGCCTTGGTGACCACCGGTGAATGTGACCGCTTTTTCAAAAGAAGTGGGTTCCAAATTTCAAATGTCAATGATGGGACAAATGTCATTTTCCTTGGGATTACAAATTTCACAAAGTCGGAGAGCATTTTATAAATCAATCTAAATATGCAAATGAGATTTTAAAGAAATTTGGATTTGATTCTTT